>CAUOFW020001183.1:0-124798 GCA_963454935.2 Ilex paraguariensis | reverse complement strand
GACCCACATGTAACTACAAAACAACAAAAAAGTCTTGCCTCATAAAAAGACAAAAATTGATTTGAAAATGATGCTTATTAAAAAGGGTTAATTTTATGCAATACCCATGTATTTTAAACCATTCAATATCTCAGATATGCGATGGAGATCTGTAATATACTAGAAAATTTTGCAATTCATGTATTTCATAGCCCATATTTGTAAAAATTAAAATTAACAAGCAGAATAATTCGAAGGCTTACTAGAACTTGTGTTTACCTTTACCAAAGCTTGAACAACCAATAACAAACAAGTTCTTCAAAGTAGACACCAACACCTACTAATCCATTCTCGCATACCGGGGAAACAATAAGAATCAATGGAATCTCTTTGCGAAGAAGGGCGGTCTACAATGGTGGTCTCATATCTGTGATCTTCATGCCTCTGTCTCTTTTTCTCTCACTTTCTCAATTTCTCTCAGTCTATTTGACTAATTTTTTTTTCTTTTTTGGTCATCTATTTGACTAATATTGTCAAGAATAAATCTGTTAAATATAATTTGGGTATTATGATAATTTTATTATTCCATTAATGGTGTCAATTATTTCAATTTGGTACATGGCCACAAGAAAATAATGTGCATAATTTTAAATGTCAAATACGTAAGATACTTCTATCCAACACCACAAGGAGCTAAAAAACAATTATCCCTTTTTTTAATTGAAAGGTAGTATTTATTTCCAATTTCATCCTCATTCCAGGAATGATTCAATTATATATAAATCAGGACCAATGACGTGTTGAAAATGTCTCTAATTTCCACCGACGACCCATAGGACAAACAAACCGACACCAAGAAAATAGGTGCATGCAGATACTTTGGTCAAGTGAGGCCCCTTGTACTATTTATCTGAGGGGCGTTGAGTGTATGCAGATTCTATGAGAAATTAGGGCAAGAAGGATCCACATCGAGTTAAACTCCATTTATAGCTGAGCAAATCAGCCAACTATGGTTACTTTTTTTGGCGCCAATTATTTACCATGATTAAGGACTTTTTGGAATTTTACCATCTCAGTCACTTCCGTCAGTCCATTTACACAAATAAAGTTGAAGGGAGCAAATCGTTGAAATTGAAATGATAGGGAGTTGATTGAAACAAGACCCAAAATTGAAGGGGACATTTTATAAAACCCTTAAAATTATTCCATACTATCTTCGACCTTATTTGCCCAAGCAAACCATTAAAAGATCAAAAAGCATCCATTATCGCCTGAAGCTTCACAAAATCAAAACCTACAACGGATAAGAATATCCCCGAAGGTATCTGGAATCAACCCCTGATTCACGTACCAAAGCAACACGCCCTGTTCGTGCCACCTACAATGAGGAAGCCACACTTGAGAACATAATTATGCACTTTGGGGTCAAAGATACGTAAACGGGGTGGGGAAAGACAAGAGACATCATCACTAGGATTCTCCCAAGTATGTTCTCAAACATCACAAAGTACAGAGTCAAAAAAGACGGCCTAGTGCACACGCTCCTGCTATTGCAGGCCAGAGGATGGTGAGATTTACGCAGTCTCACTCCGTGTTAAGAGAGATTGTCTCCACCCAAAAAAAAAATAGTACAAATGCAATAATAAATATTATTTTATTTACTTTCGGAAAAAAATACTTGGGATGCCCATCATATAGGTCTACAATGTAACTTGATGCACACATAAACGGAGCCAACACGATTCACATAAACACACATGTAAGACTGCCATGGGCCCTATCACATTCGCATTCTAAAACTTTAGCTGGAATCAAGACCATGGATTAGAAACATACCTCACAAATGCCATAGGGCTCCAACAATCTCTGCAGAGCCACCATCTTGTCCAAATCCCCTGTAAGCTGGAACAAGTACCAATGGAAAAATTATTGGTATCATTATTCAAAGAGGAAAAAGAACACCACAGAAATAAAAAACAAACGTAACAGAAGATCTGTGTAGGTTCATGCTAAATGAATTACAAAGCAGCAGCACGCCCCCCAAAAAACAACTATTTGCCACTCCGTGTAATACTAATATGAACTCTCTGATTCATATCCCATATAGTAGTATATGCAGTGTGCAAATACCTTTATAAAATAGCCACATGTAATAGAATGTTTGTGGCACCATAAAACTTTTTTAATCCTCTCAATTACCAAGGCTCTGCTGCACTATAATCCGCTACGACTATATCATAAAGCAATATTATATCCTATCAAATTGAATCGTCCACCTTTACTGCCCTGATTTCCATTTAGGTGTGCCATCACGCTCCTCCAACTATTTCACTTCAAAGAACCTTTCCGACTAATCATGACTGAATTTTCCCAAGCATACAGTAAGAGAAAGCCAATGCAACTCTTAGTAGTCACCTATTTTCTATAGCATCATCCCAGCTTAGAGTCGGGAATAAATAAAACTTTAGTTAAGAAGATTTAAAATCAATTTTGATTTATTTCTAGTGATTGGATGAAAATTAGCAAAGGAAAAAAAAAATCTCGTTCAATTGCAAGAACGTCATTCCCATAATGTAGCATCTTATCATCTGACATCTTAGGAGTAATAGATGCCAATTTTCTCAGATTTCTACTGGATACTAGTAAGAACATTCCATCTTACTTTCATTCTCCCCTATAACCTAATGGCACTATACAATTCAATGGATGACCTCACTCTTACAAAATTCTGCTCGTTACAGCAATGTCTATACCAACTTATGAGTTTATATGCAACATAAAACACAATTATGAGTTTATATGCAACATAAAACACAATCAAATTAATTAGCGGAAAGAAAGAATCAATCAATCAAATTAATTTGTTTTCCATAGGAAACCACAAAGCAACTTCATATAGCAGTGATGATTAATCGTGATTCTGGAAGATAACAATGAAATAGCAATGGAGTCAGATAAATAGCACCCATTGTATTGATAATATACGAAATAGAAGAGGTCAATAAGTGAGTTTTTTTTTCAGCAGAGAACAGTCTGAACCACGGGGCTTTTGGAATCATGGCTACCGTGCAAACTCCGTATACACGCAATCACCTGTAAACCATAAGCTTTGGGCTAGGACTCTTATTGGGATCCTCAGATAGAATCCCCAGAAATCTTTATCCGAGCTATCTGGAGGGGTTCAAGTGGTTCAGTATTATTCATGTGGCTCTAAAATCCGTGGAAAATAGGATCAATAGTGATAAAAAATCAGCCCCCCCCCCAAAAAAAAAAAAAAAAAAAAGAAAAGGAAGAAAAAGAAACACACATGAAGGAACAAAAAATTCCCCATCTTCCCCCGTTTCGATATATTTTCACACCATGTGCAGAGAACATGCTTAATTCTCTACTATCGAGAAACATATTCACCTCAAGGGTTATTGTATGGTCAGACACATCGACAGCTTTGGCTCTGAAAATGCTGGCAATGTCAAGAACATTGCGCCGGGCAGCAGCATTCACAGCAATCTTAATCAACATCAATTCTCGCTCAGCAAATGGCAAGTGGGTAAAATCTCTGACCTGAAAGTCACCATTTGATAGGTAGGATTCAGTTAGAAACCAGAATGCTAATCACATGGATCAAAAGGTTTTTCTCTGAGTACTTGAATGACCAATCCAGATGTATATGGTACAAACCTTCAATGCAAGTGGTATCCAAGAAAATACGCCAAATAAGGATACTTGAACATTACTTGACCATCCTGGGCCATCTAACTAGCAGATTCAATTAAATTTAAATTGGCCCACACTACAAGTTCACTATGATGTCTAACAGATATTGTCATCCCTTCCACCCAATTAACCACTTCCGCTATCACACCATTTAATACAATTTGGGCAGGAACAATATCTTTGAGAACTCAACATCTTTCCCAGAATTCAAAACAATTGAGTATACATCACAACGACAATAAATATAGCATCATCTCCCATCTTCCCACCAACCATGAAAAATAGCATTTTTTCCTAATGATGGAAGATTCTCACCTCATGAAGATCTACTAACTTATAAAGTTGCTGCACCAACTTGCTAATGGATTCATCAGTACCAGGTACAACTGTTGTAATGCGAGAAAGTCCCTCAACTTCAGCATGGCCAACAGCCAAACTCTAAAACAGGATATGTAACAATGAAGAGCATAAGAACATTGCAGGAAAAAAAACACAAACTATATCAAAGGAAAACTAAACAACATCAACAATTGAACAAGCATACTTGAATATTATATCCTCTTCGAGCGAAAACCCCTGTTACTCTATTGAGAACTCCAGGAGAGTCATTAACAAGCATTGATAAAGTGTGTGAGCGCAGCCCACTTGTCTGGAAGGATCAAGACAAGCATTAATATGTACTGCATCTAGAAGAAACTTTTGCAGATAAAGTCGATTTTTCTTAAATATAGGCACCACTTTTCAAACATGATGTCATTACACACAGAATTCAAGCCCACGTGTCTAAGTTCCATATTTAAATAGAGAATTGACAGATTATATGCTATTCGGAATTAACATATCTCAAGTGCAAAATAATTTAAATGCAGATAACGAAGTTCCAGTATTAAAGACATCAGACACTATATGACGGTGTTTTGATGTTTCAATGTAAAGCATCTGAAGAAGACACTCAAAACTTTTCATGTTGGACAGAATCTTGAAACATCTGCTACCAAGTTCACCCTATATTTGCATTACAACAGCATTTTGATAATCAAAGAGGAGATTAAGTAAAATAACAGTCTTCAACTCCATCATAGGTCCAGAAATTTTGAAATTTGGAAGAAACTAGAATTGCTTGAGCCATTCGAGGGCATTTGCACAGAATTATAAGAAAAGACCATCTCTATATTCCAGGCTCAATCCATAACATCATAATTCCTTGTTTGTACACTCTTTCATCCAAGGGGCAGAGGTTCCCAATTCCCAAAGGGTTTTTCCTACTTATAAGAGGATATGTGTACAACCAGGTGACTCTGGATGTCCTGAATGATCAATCGAGTGTTCTAAAAGGTATGAACTCATCCTCACTAGCAAAACAATCAAAAACTTTCTTGTTGCTTCCCCTGCTTCTCTTTTCAAAACACAAAAATGTCAAGAAATGACTACACAACAAACAAAATAGATCCATTGACCAGAACATTGCATAAAGAACATAATAGATCGATCAAAAAAACAAAATGTGTACAAACATGATCTTGTCCAGAAAACAAAGAAAAGAGAAAGGCCTCAACACCTCAACGGTTAAATTTTATTGGGTTTTCTGCTTGCTAAGCTGTTACATGACAAGTTCCCATCAAAATAAACTTGTAGAAAGTAAACAGACCACTTCTTTCTGGGATAGTTTTATATTCATTTGCTGATTGAAAGATGAAATCTTTAGCAAGAGATGGTTCATAGGATTTCAACCATGTGATTTATATAACCTGACCTCCTTGTGAATTGTTTGGGAATGTGGATACAGTGAGCTTGTTTCCTTTCTTATTCCACATACAACTATTTCTGGACTTAAGATGATCGCACTCTATTGGATATCCCATCTTTCAACAATGTGTGAAGGATGGCATAGCCTGCACACTTCCATCTCCCCTCTAAAATGATCCGAGTCTTTGGTGTAGTTGCACTATCAGATGGATAACCCCGCTCTTTTTAGGTGCTGTCTTAGAAGCATATGAATCAGGCCAATAAATTTTGAACCACAGGTGTTTGAGCAATAGAAGATGCATATAAAAAGTTAAACATCACAAAAGTATGTAGCATTTAACGCAAAAATTACACAAATGAAATGATCTAAAATTTGGTTGGTCAGAAAGAGTGAAAAACAAACTTGGCCAACCAGTTTTTGTCCACTATTCTTGAATCTCGCAAAGGAACTTGTTTACTTCCTCATGTAAGGTGATTTAGGAATATAAATAATGAATGCAGATGATCTTTTAGGTGCTGAATTTGACGTAACCATATTAACTCCTGAATGAATATTTTAGGAAGGAGGACCACGCTTTCAAAATGTTCATTTCATCTCTGACCTACACATCTCCACCAACTAAGGTACCAGAAACATGTAAATGTAATAAAATCATAATCACCATAGTAACTTACGTCTTCATCGTTGAGGACACCCCAGTGAGCATCAAGAACTTGACTGACTGAGAAGTCAACAATTGTCTCTACTGGATAAACATCTCCCTTCATAAACAAACAAAAATAAGTCGCATGTTTAATCCACAGTGACAACAAAGTATAGACTCTCTGAACAGTTAACTTCTCATCAATTTCCACTCTTCCCATCTTCAACCAAACAAGCAGCACCTAAGAATATTAGAATTCACCGAAACTTAAACAAAATAAGAGCTAAGACCACAGATTAAGATGGCACAGTTTCCAACTACTTCTATCCAACGAATTATATATATAAATATATATACGAGCCATAACCGATACTTGAAGGCACGATGCAACATAAATTAGAGTGTCAAAAAAAATCAATCCCACTAGATCAAATGGCAATTTTTTTTTCTTTCTCTTTCTTTAATTACATGACTTGAAATTAATTTCAACGCATTACTTTTAAAAAAAATTGATAACTTTTCTCAAAATGCATGACTTCAAAAAAATATCAATTTGTATACATTAACAATGCCGGTAATAAACATTGTATTGAGCCACAGATTAATCAAAAATTAAATAATTTAACTTGTTATATAAATGGATGATAGGACAGAAATAGGCTGGAAAAAAAATACTAGCTATCTTATTCGAGAGATATATGTATACACACACACACACGATACGATACATGAAACGTATCTACGAGTCATATCGTTTTCTTCACTGTATCTTATGATACTCGTTACATATGATACATTTCAATAGAATGGCAAAACGATACTCATAAGATCTTTTACATTTTAATTTTTTAGTCTACACAGTGAAATGAGGTCAGTTCAAAAGATTATTTTTACCCTAAACAGTCATACAACTTTGTTTCCTATACATTATTTGTTTTCTTTTTTGATTTGATCTCAATCAAACTAAGCTCTTTCTTGGGCAGCACCAACAACGATTTTATTGATGATTGGCATGGATGGGCTATGTGGGGGGTGGCCATAAAAGGTGGAAGGTTCTTTGGCGTTTCGCTTATTTTGCTACTATTTAGGAATACGAAGATTTTTATAACAAAAGCAAGGAGATTGAATGTTAATGGGATAGATTCGTTTTCATGGCCTCTTTTTGCACCTCGGTGTCAAAAAAGTTTGAAAACATTCCTCTTTTTTGCATTGCATCAAGCTGGAAAGCTTCATGTAAGACGTAGTTTTATCATGATGTATTTTCTTTTTGGACTTGTCATTGGTTTGGACAGCTTGTCCACCCTTGACTACTAAATGTACTTCCTTTTATTTTGATTTTTAATGAGATCATTGTTTCTTATCAAAAAAAAAAAAAAAAACTAAGCTCTAGATCATATTATTCTTCTTCTTCTACTTCTAACAGACAAAACTTTAGCTACATTTCGATCTCTGGCGTGAAGACACAATTATATTCCCTTCGATCTCCATCGAAAACACGAATCACACAATTGATAAGTGAGTTGAACTAATATTTGTATCACTTGGACACCATATATTTACATATTTTTTGCTATATGTGTGCGCATGTATATATATATTCAAATCGAGTATATCTTACGATACACGATACGTTGTGAAAAATGATACATTATTTTTAAAAATGATACGCATTCTGATACACATTTTGACAACTTTGTTCTCAATACCATAATTAATTCCTTTTCCTAATCAACCATGATCCATGTCCCTACTCTTAAACCCTTAAACCAACAACAGATTCCTCTAAATGGTGAGTCTAGTGATTTCCTATAACGGTGTCTCTTCAATTTCCTTCGACATCATCTCTTGAACGTAGCCAATAGTCGTCCATTTTTCCATAGAACCTATAGCTTTTTTCTGCATATCTAAACTCAGTATCTAGGAGTAATTCAAAACCAAAGCCCACAATGGAACTAATTAAAGATGCCAGAATCCTAAGTTTATTTCCTTAAACAGTCCTACATCACTGCTCCACTACAAGCAGGAGGATAATAATAAAAGATTTATCTTTTTCTAGAATTAAAGCACTATAAACCATTTTAGTAAGGTTATTGAGTTGAAATGGTACACCCATAACATCTTCTTGAACGAATCCAGCATAAAATAGTGTCAACAAAAAATTACTAGCCATTAGATTTTCTATCACTTTTATTAAATGCAAATCTTACCTTCCAAAAGGAAAATTGAATAACACCATGGACCCTTTCTATATTATAAAAAGAAAGAATAAAAATTTCATAAATAGTAGAGGATTTTTTAATCCATAATTCACCTATGGTATGTGTTGATACTGTTCCTTTTAATTCTATTCTTGTTGAGAAAAATTAAGACTATGATACAGGTGTTATGCTTTATACCTCTCATATGAAGTATGATATGTAGGATATATAACTCCATATCATTCATCTCCAACGTACAAAGAGGAATCTGGAATAATACAAAAGCTTATTTGTTCTTTGGCCTGACAAAAAACCATGACAGACTGAAAAACAAGCACACAGATACAGGAGGGAGCCGTAAAGGAACCTAAGACCTAAAAAATTATGTTCCAATGTCAAATATATCACCCATCCACTCCCCATCCTAACACGGGGTCGAACTGAGCATGTACTCCTTGTGGGAAGTACAAAGTACCATTCTAGTTAACACAAAGTAGTGAATATCACCTTCATGTATGATTGGAAAAAAACTCATACTTGGCTACAACAAAGATAGCATTCAGAGGCTAGAGGATTGGATACCCCGACAGATGTATCAGATTCTCCATTCTGTGTTCTCTTTGTAGCCCGAAGAACAGTATTTACAGGCATTATTCCTTCAAGATCCGGATATGAAGCTGCTGAAAATCGCCAAAAAGGAGCAGATTCACCCAGCTTTTCCCTTCTCAATGCAATCTAAAACAAGGTATCAAGAAAGAACACATGTTTCAAATGACTATCCAAATGAGTAACAGGGAGAAAGAAGCTAAATGTTAAAATAAAACAATTCATCATTTCACAAAGTATTTAAAGAAGGACTAGCAAACCTTTCCAGTTCTTGCAATTTCTCTTATTCCAAACTTCCTTAAATTTCTTTGAACAGCAACCATCTTCCCTGGATCTCCAGTTACCTGGATCAACAACGGAAAAGGATTTCAGGGATTGTAAAATTATGTATGTGAACATGAAAGGACATACTGTCTGATCCACAAATGCCCTTGACCATGAGGTCCTGTTACATCCTGCTTATCGGGTTCACATAGATGCAAACTTTATAAAACTTGAGTGCTATATATGCTCAGATAACCAAAGAAAGTTTACTTACGAAGATACAAGATCACAATCTCAGTACTTCCCTCGGTATTTCATAATGAAGATTCAAACATTGTCAAAATGCCAGTAATTTGATATTGAAAGATCTATCTTCAGTGTGCAGATCACAATGCCTCTGCTGCATCCAGCTGAATTGTGAACAGATTGGCATAGGTCTCGCACAGGTAGTTGTACCAAGGCAATGAGAGATGGAAGCCCAGCAAAAGAAACAATAGGTGCATGTCTGGTTGCCCAAGCATGGTATTTGGTTGCATGGACCTTAAGGGCTCTAATTGGGAGAGCGCAGCTTTTGAAATGGTAAGAACTTATGGGACCTTAAGCGCTCCTACCAAGAAAACTGTTCTTAATACCCAAAACTCTGGTTTCTTGTGACGGAACCACAACCAGATGATCAAGAATCATTTTTCAATCCTTACCTTTTTACCCACTTTTTTTTTTTTAGCTAGACTTTTTAACTGTGATTACAAATATTAGAATTAACATTAATTTATGCAGCTCCCATCAAATTAACTTTCTTGCTTATTTTGATATGCATACTAAGAAATCCACAATCCAAATATTAGGAATTTATTAATACAAAAACAAATACATTTTTCACATATTAGTCATAGTGAGAGAACATAGAGTATCACGCAAGTAGTGGAAACTTTTTTTCTTGGGATAAAAGAAGCATTGTTTCACAGATGAGAACTGACAACAGAATCACAATATTGAGGACAAAATATGCTCAAACAAAAGTAAGGCAAAGTAAAATTCATATTCGAAAGAGACCAATAAAAACTAAAGGAGATTAGCCTTCCAATTTTGCTCAAAATCCAACAAAAGCAGGTCAGTGAAAGAACAGTCAGCCCATGATATGGTGCTGAGTTCGTCTGTTCGAAAAGATCCTACACTATGGTAGTACATGGGTAAAGGGAAGGCTCCCACCAATGTGTAACTTGGGGTGGTTTATGGCTGAATTACCCAAATTCAGCAAGCCTAATGCTGAACATGTATCCAACAGGAGTCGTAGAAAAAGAAACAAAACATCACAACCACCATAAATACCCTGAAATGCCTTCTCAATCTAGTAATCAGTGATTTTGATATTTCCAAACAAGCTAAGATACAGAAACTTCATTTCTCCCTAAAGGCAGAGGCAAAAAACACCTGGTCCTTTAATATCTCCGGTGTCTCCATGTTGAAGATAGGTTAAACATATAAGAGATCTCAAGACCTAGTCAGACTGGTTGCCCACACGCATACCAGAAGCCATACAACATGGCCAATTACCGACGTAGGCAATTTCTCAATCACAACAGGTCAATCAACTGATGATTCCCCACAGATTGAATAGAACGTGAGGAAGCCGTCTACATCTCAAGGAGGACAACCCTTGCACATGACCTAATATCCTCTCCAGCTCTCCTATTAACTTTATGTAACCAAGAACCACATTCAGAAGGAAATAAACATTCTCAAAAATAAAACAGTAAATCTGTTGGTCATGTAAGGAGTAATTTGTTTATTTGATCATCATTTTATATAGTTGACACAGTAGTTTTCTTTCTATGACTTATCCAGTCAAAGTTCAAAGTGCACCAGCAAACACCTCTATAGTCAATGAGTGATCTGAGATATCCACGATTCTTGCTCGAAAGATATCCACCAGCCGCATGACCTGGAGATTACAACTAAACAAAATAAGGTCACCACCCACCAGACAACAGAATACAATGAAAATGACTAGAAGTAACTGTAAACACTCATAAGAGAACTTTCCATGATTCTTGAAATCACTCGTTACGCATTCAACGTTACATTACAACATTTAATATTCAACATTCACAGAAAATTGCATAGCTACCTCAGCACGGTAGTTCGGATCTGCATTGATTTTTATTAGCATCAATTCACGTTCTACCTGTGGCTCCTTCGAGATATCTTCAACCTGGTCAGTGGGTTGGAATGAGAAGTTCAAAGATTAGTTATAACAAAAGAAATTATTGCAAAATGGAGAGGAGAACAAAGGCCAAGCCAGATCAGGATTGCAGACATGTCTCCAAAGAGAGACAGAAATCATTCCAGGTTTTGCTCCTCAGCATGCCAGCCACATTTCCAAATTTTAAGGCTACAGCATCTGGACATCCTTACTTTTTCTTTTAATCATAAGTAAGAATGTACAATATAGATGGAAAATTGTCCAGCTCATATCAAAGGTGACTCAGATGAAGATTTAAATTCAATAATGGTGTTTCAAAGGGAATATATTATAACCTTCAACACATTCAAAAGTTTTTGAAGCTGCTCCATAACTTGTACTAACACCCTTTCAGTTCCAGACACAACTATAGTAAACAGAGCCTTGTCTTTGTTCAGACCAACCGCAAGGGACTCAATGTTGTATCCCCTCCTTGCAAAGACTACTGCAATTCGATTTATCATTCCACTTTCATCACCAACAAAAACTGAAATTGTGTGCCGTCTCACCCTGGATTGCAGCAATCAGACAATGATGAATACAAAATGCTACATCAAAATATGCAAATCTAAACAGGCATCTTTAAGAACATAGGTTTTATCTCGGTGGCAAATTGCCAGCTGGTCAACCCAAGCTCTAATTCCCACTCCCCCATCGTTGTGAATAGGAAAAAAGGCATCCTTAAGAAGCCACGGTTTTATCCTGGTAGCAAATTGCCACCTGGACAACCCAAGCTCAATACCCACACCCCCATCATTGTTAATGAAAAAAAGCAGGTATCTATCAAAGGAGGGGTGCAAAAAGCATACTACGACACATTTTCCAGGTAAGTAAGACAAATATATTAGAGTGTTATAATATATTTTAGTGGAAACAATTATAGTATTTTGTTTTGATTTATATTTTTTAAAGGAAAAATTGAATAATCTACACTAGTAAATAAAATATGTTTTGATATATAAAGGAGAAAATAGAGAAATCAATGCTAGAAGCTGGCTCGCATGAGTTCCAAAAAAACATTTAAGTACATAGCAAAGGCAACATGGAAGGAAAAGTAAACAGAATTATCGATAACAGAGTAATAGCCGGAAGTTAATGTCATGAGAAATCAATGGAAGATGATTGAAACAAAATTGGGGAATGTAACTGACTCGGTGGCACATGAATAGTCTGTACCTTTTGATGCCAAGAGTAATGCTGCAGGTTATCCTTGTCAAAACGAGTATCAAAGGAATCACTACTATCACCAATAGGTTGTGGTTGTTGCTCCTCCTTACTAATATCCCCCACTGAATAGGTAAATGAATAAAAATGTCTTTTGACATAACACCTCTTCATCTTTTTTTTTTTTTTTTTTCTTTTTTGAAATCTCTTCACTAGTTGTGGTATTCTCCCACTAAAGAGATGGCTAAGAAGTAGGAAAAAAAAGACTCCAATTCTTGAAAGGTAACATCTATGTTAATATGCATTGTTTGAGATGGTAATGATTGCACTTATACCCTTTGTAAGGAAAAATGTAACACCTCCTGTGTAGGATCTTTCTATCTATAATATAAAACAGGACGACTTCAACAAACCCATCCTACGGCCTCAATTGCACTAATCCAACGGCCACAAAATCTACTCATAATTTGAAATTCCTCTCTCACCTGTCATTCATTACTCTATCTATTCCTCTTTTTTTTTTTCACTCTCACACATTTCTCTCTCTATCTCTCTCATCTGTTACCCAACTCACTCTCTCTCCAAATACACTCCAGTCTCCCCCTCTGTTTCTCTCTTCCGAGTCACCGACACCAAACACCACCACCCACAAACCTCTCGCCCCCTCCCTACTCCATGTTGGAAGAATACACTCCATCCCCAATCACCATCAACAACGTCACCCACCACCGTTTACCACAACCACAAACACAAACCCTTCCTCCTTTCTCTCTCTATTTGATCTCTTCTAGGATATTCTCTCTCTGATCTCAAATCTTGATGCCGCCAACCAGCCATCTGTGAGGACCCCAATGCTACACACCAACATAACCAATCAACCACCGGCGACCAAGTATCAACTCTTACACACACTAGCCTCTTTTCTTTTGTTGTGAGTATAATGGATTGTTGAATCTTTTGTTTTAATCTTTAATTTGAGGTTGTCCATCTAATGAGAGGCCATTGAAGCCGCAAAAAAAGCTCGAAGGCTGCATTAAGGTCATATTTTCAACTCCATTAAGGCTCCATTAATCATGTATGAACTTTTATTTGTGTCAAATGGGGCTTATAAACTAAATTATTTCTAAGACCACCGACCACCAACCAGCTCCACCACATGTTCGACAAAATTCCTCAAAGAGCTATGAAGCCTCAGATCAAGCAATTGATTTCAATTGCAATTAGGTTCAACTAAATGCAGTTTATTAGCTTAACATTTTTTGTTGAACCACTTCATTTGTTCATTTTTCTCTTATTTGTTTGTTCATTTTACCATCTATTTCCTGTATTAATTTTTCGGTGGCTAATTTTTTTTTTTTTTGGTTTTACATTTATTTGTTCATTTGCAGCGTAGCATGAAAGAGGATGTGGCAAACTTAACTGCCCAACTGATTGGAGGCCAATCACAAGGTGGACATTCTTTGACAGCTTGGGTGGAGCTATATTTTGCTCTAGTTGAATTCTTAGGATTTGGTCAATTATTTGTTTAAAAAACTGAATTTTTGTTTCTTCTATTATTTTGGGAGTTGTAGGGGTAATTTTCTTCGTTATTTTGGTTATTTGTTTTTTTTCGTTGTAACATGATTGCTATTTTGTTAAATTCTCAAATTTTTTGTTTTTGAATTTTCTATTGAGCTTTTTTGCTCTTTTGTGTTGTCATTTGTTTGAGTTGTTAACAGGCCATAGATTGTATACAACAATATCAATGTAATTGTGTATGTTTTATTATTCATGGTCGCTTCATTTTTTGGCAGGTATTGTTCTTTGTTTTTACATCCTTTGTTTTTGCACACTCACCCTGTCTTTACACACACACACACTCACCCTATCTTTAGCCTTCAATTTTTCTTTAGCAATTTTTTGTTTTCTAACCTATTACATCTCTTTCTTTTAAATTTGCGCCACACATGCACATGCACATGCACACACACACACACACATACCGAGAACACTTATGTATGCCTAATTGTATCACGAGAACACTTACGATATCTGTATTTAGAAATGAAGGTGTGTGATAAATTGATGTTTTCAGATGTTAGTTTAGGTTGTCTCAAAAATTTGATGGAACCTTAATCATTTAAATGTTTTTATTGAAGCTACTTGTGTTCTATAGTTGGGTATTTCTTTCCTTTTTTGTTGATTAACATCTGCTTTAATGGGTATTTTAATTCAAAAATATGCTCCTTCAAGATGATTGAGAAGATTGAGCAAAAACATGAAAGTAAGATTAGGAGTCACATGCTCTAAGCAATTGTATTTTCCACCCACTTCGCATGTCTCAAATGTTCCCACTTTTAGAAGTATGAAGGATGATGACCAATGTATAACTTAAGAGACATATGATAAGAAAGATTAGGGGTGGGAATTAGCAGAGGGGTTAGCAAGATAATATTGTTGTTGTTCCTTAATCTTATGAGTGGTTGAATTAGACTTCATTTTGCTTTCTAAGGTTGAAGGTTTTGTGTAGTGGTCACCACTTGCAATGTATGTCGCTATGGTTTATAAGTGTTAAGAATAGTAGGGTAGTATGTGTAAATTGTTAATAGTAAGAGGATGTATATGTAATTTTTATTATTATAAGTTAACTATAAATACAAGTGATATATGAGAATTAGGTTAAATTTTTAACCTCTCTTTGTCCCTAATATATTATGTTAATCCTCCAAACTTAACATGGTATCAGAGCTTAAACGATTCTAAATATATGAACACTATTGTGTGATGTCTATTGATCGTGTGATTTCTGTTCGCCCACTTGCGTCATTTGTGGTGGCTGTGGTGTGTGATAGTGTGATCGCTTGTGGTGGTGGTGTGGCTTCTGTTCACCATCGAGTATGGTTGTGGTCCCAGTTGATGTGGTGGCGTGATAGCTTGTGGTGGTGGTGTGGCTTCCGTTCATCGTCAAGTAACATTCTCCGTGGTAGTGGTGTGGTTGTGGTGGCTGTGGTGGTCTTGCTATTGTCAATTTGTGGCGTGTGTTGTTGTCGCAAACCAGGGAGAGGCTTCTTGGAACCCTAAGTAACGAAGAAGAAGAAGAGCTCCAGACTCACTTGGGTTGGATTGGATCAGGTCAAGCCCAAGACTTAAATTGTTTTTAAGTCCAAACTCGGTTCAGCCCATGGTTCAACTTGGACCGGATCACGGGTCAGGCCAGTTCAGCGATTCAGCTTAGAGCGAATCACGGTTCAGGAGTCCAGAGAGCCTAACCGGTCCGGTTCAGAGGTCTAGAGTCTTGCTAGTCCGGTTCAATGGACCAGCCTGGTTTTCCAAACCAGTTTAGCAGTCCAGTCCACTTTTCAAGCCCGGTTCAGTGGTCCAGTCCACTTTTTAGCCTGGTTCAGTGATCCAGTCCATTTTTCCAACCCGATTCAGTGGTCCAGTCCACTTTTTCAGGCCGGTTCAGTATTCCAGCAGCCTTGTTTAGTCTGGTTTATCACTCCAGCAACCTTATTTGGTCCGGTTCAGGCCCCTAATCCATGGTTTCTCCTTTTTCTTTGCTTCTATCATTGCTATATAATTATGGAACCCAAGAATAAAAATGATGATAGTCAGATTGATCTTATTTCATCCACGTCCCCAAATTTTTCTCCTACGGTTCTACTTAATGGTCTCATGACATCTGTTAAACTCAATGGGACCAATTATGTTTTGTGGTCACGATCTGTTCAAGTGTTTCTTAGAGGTAAAAGCTTTAAGAAATATTTAGTGGACACTAGACCCAAGGAAGGTACTCCTGGGTATGATAAGTGGGAACAAGAAGATGCTCGGATTATTTCATTGCTATTGAATAGTATTAAGCCTAGTATCAGTTCTACGTTGCTTTATCTTGACACGGCCAAAGAGATCTGGGATCACTTGGCCACCATGTATTCTGGCACTGGGAATTTCACTCGTGCATATGAAGTATGCAAACAATATTTTCGTCTAGAGCAGGGTACTCTGAGTCTTGAGGATTATTACTCTCATATTTGGGGAATGCGTGAGGAGTTGAAGCTCTATCATCCCTTTACTACTGATGCAGCGGTTTAGCAGAAGCAACATGAGGATTTGAATGTTGTTCGTTTTTAGTTGGTTTGAAACCTGAATACGAGTCTATTCGTTCTCAGATTTTGGGTGGCTCTACTCTTCTATCTTTACTAGAGGTCTTCTCCCGCCTGCAGCGTGCTACCTTCTCTACCGGTTCATCCAACACAGAGTCTGGTGTGCTTGCTTATCGTTCGGTTCTTATTGTCCTGAGTAGCCATAGGGACAGTTCCCGAGGTGGCCGTAGTAACCGTTGTGGTCGCGGTGGTCGGGAAGGCCGTACTCGAGGTCGTGGAGGGCGTTCAGGATCTCGTTCATGCTCTCACTGTGGTCGTGGAGGCCACACTGTTGATTATTAATGGGATTTACATGGCAAGCCTTCGGGTGTTACTAATCAAGTTTCTTATCAGGATGACACCCCAACTCCTGCCGCTGTATCTCGGTCCGCTCCTCCTGATTTTGTATCAGTTACTCTTACACAGGAGGAGTATACCCAATTTCTATCCCAACAACAGGTTGTTCCGTCTCCCTCCATTGTTACTTTTGCCTAGTCAGGTACTGCTTCCACTTGTTTATTGTCCTCCACTCGAAGTCCTTGGATCATAGACTCTGGCGCCTCTGACCACATGACTGGTGTGTCTGATATTTTTTCTACTTATAAGTCTGCTACTTTCACATGTAGTGTTACTCTTGCTAATAGTATTTGTTCTAAAGTTTCAGGTTTGGGAACCACTCACTTGAGTCCTGACATGTCCCTATCTTTCGTGTTATTTGTTCCTCAATTTCCTTTTAGTTTACTTTCCATTAGCAAGATTACCCGTTCTCTCAATTGTTCTGTAATCTTTTATCCCTCTTATTGTGTCTTTTAGAATCTTTGTACGGGGTATGAAGCTGGTAGCCTATATTACCTGGACTTTGATTCACCTACCCGGCCTCTACAGACCTCGTTGTCTCCTTTTCAATGGCATTGTTGTCTTGGACATCCCTCTCTCCAGAATCTGAAACGCCAAGTTCCCAGTCTTAATTATTTGTCGTCTATGTCTTGTGAAGCTTGTCAACTTAGCAAGCATCACCGTGTGTCATTTCCATCTAGAGTCAATTATCGTGTGTAGTCCATTTGAATTAATCCATTCTGATGTATGAGGTCCAATAAAGAATATTTCATCTAATAAATATCCTTATTTTGTTAGATTTGTGAATGACTATTCTCGTGTGAGTTGGTTGTTTTTGATGAAAACTCGGTCTGAATTATTCTCTATATTTGAGATTTTTCGCAAGGAAATAAAAACTCAGTTTGGTTGTCGTATACGTACTTTACGTTCCAATAATGCTCGAGAATATGCATCTGATCCTTTTTCAGCTTATCTTAGTAAAACTAGCATTATTCATCAGACTTCTTGTACTTACACCTCTCCACAAAATGGTGTTGTTGAACGCAAGAACTGTCATTTGTTAGAAGTCACCCGTGCCCTGTTATTCCAGATGAATATTCCTCAATATTATTGAAGTGATGTTGTTCTTACTGCTTGTCATCTTATTAATCGTATGTCATTTTCTGTGTTAAATGGGCAAAGTCCATATTCTGTCATTTTTCCTGATAAGCCCTTATTTTCCCTGACTCCTAAGGTTTTTGGTTGTGTCTGTTATGTTCACAATTTGGGCCCTGGGTTTGACAAACTTGACCCTCGAACTACCAAATGTGTATTTCTTGGTTACTCCCACACGCAGAAGGGGTATCGTTGCTACAGTCCTTCTCTGCACCGATATTTTATTACTGTCGATGTCACGTTTGAAGAATTCGTTCCATACTTTCTAACACCTTCTCAGCCTTTGGATCTGGACTTTGGATCATCTCCTGTACCACCATCTCTTTCCTCATCGTCAGATATTCCACTGCCCACTGTGTTACCAACTACTTTACCTCTCCGTGTCTACTCTCATCGTCCTTGCCCATCTACTGAGGTGCTCGTACCATCTTCCTTGTCGCCTTCTGATCCTGGTACATCAGGTAATTTAGACTCTTTACCTATTGTTTTTCGCAAAGGTACTCGTTCGTGTATTACTAATCATCCTGTTTCTCATTTTGTTTCATATAATGCCTTGTCTCCTGTCTTCTCCTATTGTACTTCCCAATTATCTGTGATATCTATTCCCAAGTATTTACAGGATGCATTATCTGATCCGAGTTGGAGGAAATCTATGGAGGAGAAGATGGATGCTTTACATCATAATGGGACTTGGGACTCATTCATTTATCCTCTGGTAAACAAACTGTTGGCTGTCATTGGGTGTATACTGTTAAATTTCATCCAGATGGTTCTGTGGAGCGTCTCAAAGTCCGACTTATTGCAAAGGGCTTTACTCAGACTTATGGTGTTGATTATGAGGAGACTTTTTCTCCTGTTGTCAAAATTTCCTCTGTTCGCATCTTGATTTCTTTGGCTGCTAATCTTGATTGGCCCTTGTTTCAATTAGACGTCAAGAATGCCTTCCTACATAGTGATTTGGTTGAAGAGGTATACATGGAGCAGTCACCTGGGTTTAATGCTAAGGGGGAGTATGGGAATGTACGTCAGTTAAAGATATCTTTGTATGGTTGAAGCAGTCACCGATGGCATGGTTTGGTAAGTTTTCAGATGCAATTTTAGAGTTTGGTCTTCTTCGATGTCAGACATATCATTATGTGTTTCATAGACAGACAGATGTTGGATATGTCCTATTGATAGTCTATGCAAATTATATTGTGATTACTGGAAATGATCCTGATGGGATTGTCAAGTTAAAAATATTCTTACAGGATCGATTTCATACTAAGGATTTGGAAAAACTTAGGTATTTCTTAGGTATTGAGGTGACTCGATCTAAACAGGGTATTTGTTTATCCCAGATGAAATATGTCCTTGATATGCTTGAGGAAGCAGATTTGTTGGGTGGTAAACCGATTGATGTTCATATGGATCCGAATCAGAAATTATTGATAGATGATGGTGAATTGTTTGAGAATTCGAGTCGGTATCGTAGATTGCTTAGGAAGCTTAATTATCTCACTATTACTCGACCGGATATTTCCTATGCAGTCAATATAGAAAGTCAGTTCATGGGATGCCCTAGAGTACCACATTGGGAGGCAGTTACTCGTATTCTACGATATCTTAAACGAGCTCCTAGACTTGGACTGTTATATCGAGCTAGTGGACATCTTAAAGTGGAAGGTTTCTCAGATGCTGATTGAGTTGGTTCTCCTTCTGATCGGAGATCAACCACTGGTTATTGTACTTTCTTAGGAGATAATGTTGTCTCATGAAAAAGTAAGAAACAACCCGTGGTAGCAAAATCCAGTGTTGAGGCTGAGTATAGGGCAATGGCCCATACGACGAGTGAGTTGACTTGGCTACTACACTTTTTCCAGGAAATTGGGTTTCCAGTTCAACTTCCTTTACAGTTGTTCTATGATAACTAGGTAGCTATCCATATCGCTGTCAACTCTGTGTTTCATGAGAGAACCAAGCATATTGAGGTTGATTGTCACTTTATTCAGAACAAGATAGTAGCTGGGGAGATTACAACTCCATTTGTGAAATCTGAAGATCGGCTTGCAGATATGTTTACCAAAACATTAAGTCATACACGTCTTACAGTTATTTGTTCCAAACTTGAATTATATGATATATATAGTCCAGCTTGAGGGGAAGTGTTAAGAATAGTAGGGTAGTATATGTAAATTGTTAATAGTAAGAGGGTGTATGTGTAATTCTTATTATTGTAAGTTAACTATAAATACAAGTGATGTATGAGAGCTAGATTAAGTTTTTAACCACTCTCTTTGTCCCTAATATATTATGTTAATCCTCCAAACTTAACAATAAGTAGGGTGTTCTTCCTTAGGGGAGGTGTCACTATCTTTAATCGTCTAATTTTTTTGCTCATTAAAGGTCTTGATGGGACTTTTCTGAAAAACCCTATGATGAAGACACGTGTCCTCGGTGTTACTAAAACACTGTTGCTAAGATCAAGCACCATCGGCGCACAAAGGTCCTCGCCCCCAAGGTAATCGTCATATAGGATCATGCATTCAGTATGTTTTACAACCGACACGTGGCCTCGGTCTGATATGGTACCTCGGTCGGTATCCCTCCCTCGGTTCCGAGATCAGCCTCTCCTCGGTGCCGAGGTGTACCATCCTAGACGCCTCCTCTACTCCAGGATAAGCTATTGACGTACAGGTCATTAGCCTAGGCTATTCATCATGACCTCGTCTTACACAATTAGTGTCAGAACGTACTGAAATGCAGGGGCCACAGTCAATGAGGGATGGACGCGTGGCATATGATATCACATCGAAGACAGAGAAACCGCATGTCGTTGCTGACACGCGACTTGGGAAAGCAAACTATTAATTACACCATTCCCTTGATGAGACCGCATTCAATGCGGTAAGGCTCGGAAATGAAAGGCAATAAATGCTACTAATACAGAGCATTTATTGCATCCTCCCCGAGAGGAGTACATTGTACCGTCGGCATCCCGATGACCCAGAATTGATTGCTCGGGACCCCGAGCAGTTAAGAAGAGAAGGCATTCCTCATCAGAATCAGTGCGCACACTGCCTGTACCTAATGATCATCTACTGACTACACTGACAGCAATCATGAACTTTTGAGGTATAAATACTCCTTGCAAAAGGCAAGACGGGTATGCAACAAAAAACTCTTTACTACAATACTCACTCAGTGTTTTCTCCTTCCTCTCTCTTTCTAAAAGACTGACTAGATCGTCGGAGGGGATACGCCGGAAAACACTCCGGCCCCCTTCTAACTTGTTCTTCTTTGTTCCAGGAACCTCTTTCAGCCTTACTTGATCGTTCTTCCGTTCCCCCAGGGTCTCCCGTTGCCGTTCCAGGTTACCACCGGACCTCGCAGGCTGTTCTAAGCAGCGTGTTTGGTCACTCAACCGCCTCACTCGAGTTCACCAAGGGAGAGATCTGTTCTCGTTTTTTTTATATTGTGCAGGATCTTGCACGCACAAGTCTCTTATTACTTTTCGTTCTTTTTGTTTTTTCAAGATAAAGCATAATTTACCTCTTTTTTTGGCTTAGAATTGTGTATAAGTCAAACTTAGTTGATTCCTTAAGGAAGTTCAATATGATTAAATTGTTAGCATGAGGATTATTATGATGTATTTGCACCTGGTAAGCAGCTGTCTTTATGCTTAGCAGGTTTGCTGCTTGGAGGAGTTTTAGTTCAGTTTGGGGATGATGGAGATTGAATGAAAGGAGCTGGCTGTGAAGCTTTGTTGTTGTTCTCGTTTTTGAAGTCCAATCTGGTTGTTGGTTGCTGGTTGCTGGTTGCTGGGACAGGGAAGTAAGGTCTGGTACCCTGGCAGCAATGAAGATGCTTTTAAGGTTTTTGGAAGGATTAAAGCCAAAAGCGTAAATTTGAGAATTTTATTCTTTGATTCTTGTAATTCTTTGATTCAACCTATAAAATTTGCCTTTCTTAAAAAAAAAAAAAAAGTCTCCAAAAAATATTTGAGGACTATATTAATTTCAATTTCTTTAATTAAAGCAAATTAAAGTAAAATTTTTTCAAATTAACCAGTTGGTTTATGTTGTACCGTGCCTTCAGGCACGAGTTACCCCTAGTTCGATTATATAAAGAGATTGCGCACAAGACCTAGAGGGAGTGAATACGTTAATTTCAATTCGGCTTGAACCAATGTTTTGAAAATCGCACCTAGGCGCTCGACTAAGCAAGAGGCGAGGCAAAGCGACTTCATGTTGCCTTGAATAGGCCAAGCGAAGCGAGTGTAGGAGAAGCGAGTTAAAAATGAGAATAGGCGAAGACAACAAAGAAGCGATCGCCAAAGCGAACTTTTTATTTTCTGTCTTAAACTGTTACAGGCCATTGGATTGATGCAATTGGATCAAAAATTAGATATGTCAACAACAGCCGATTAAGCCTCATCCATATATATATGTAAAATAACCCTAATAACCAATTTGATTTGAGCAACCAATGGGAAGCCACCGACACTGCTCACAAGAAGGTACGTCCTCTTCCTCTTCTTCTGATTCTTCCCCTTCCTTCAACACTCACGAGGAAAGCTCACTGTAGCAATCTGCTCCTGGCCCTACATCAGACTCGGAAGCTCATAGTCAGAAGCCAAAGGTATGTCCTCTAATTCTTCTCCTATTCTACTTCTTCTGATTTTCTAATTCTTTTTCTCCTCCTTTTTTTCTACTACTTCCGCCCTACTTCTTCTGATTTTCTAAGGTTGTGTTTGGTAACACTATGTGTGTTTTTTTCTATTTTTGTTTTCAAGGTTTTTTAAATAAAAACATATTTGGAGTGTGTTTTCTTTTTTTTTTTTGGCCAACATGTTTTGTAAACAACACCAAATTTTGAAAACAGGGATTTTGGTGTTTTCAAAAACAGCCTAAACACCGAAACACGCGCCCCTTAAAACCGATTAATGAGGTTTTGGCCATCAAACCCTATTAGCAGCAAAAAAGGATTTTTTTTGTTCCAACTATAAAAGCTTGTTTTACCCTTTTTTTTTTTTTTTTTGCCTCTTCTCTCTCGATCGTCTCTATATCTCTCACAACGCTAGCGACAAACACAGCGAAGGAGCCCTCAATTCCAGAAGCCAACACTCCATCTCCAAGGTCAGATTTCACTTCATCTCTATTGATCTCCCTCTATAACTCCTCTATATGGAATCAAACGTACAAACCCTAGATCTATGTATATAACAATATATACATAAATCTGTATATATACATATATAGCCCTAGATTTACGTATATATTGTTATATTTTGTTAGATTTGTGTGTGAATGTGCACGTGTTTTTTGTGTGTCCATCTATGTGTGTGTGTATAAACTTTGACCTTCAATTTGAGCTTCTCCATCTCTGGAACCACAACCATTGCTTCTCTTCTGGCCAACGGAATTTTCCAATTCTATCCACAAAATCTCAAAAAGGGTTTTACCCATGGCTCAAAAAGTAAACAAAACCATTGGCTATGACATATAATGAAACCCCGTAGCTTCTACAAGATGTCTCCTTCATTAGTATTTCTCTCTCCAGCAAGAATATTGGTAGAGCCTCTAATGTGCTTAATAGCAAAAATGTTAAAATGGGTGCTCGAATTTAGATTGCAATCTTATGAGAAATTCTTTGAAAAGTTCAGCCTAAATGGGCTGATATTGAGTACCTCCGATAGATTTCCAAGACATGTGTTATAAGAAATTTAGATCGTTTGGCTAATGTTGTTGATGCTGTTCTTGATAGTGTTTCAATTAGTACAACTCATAGAAAAACTTTAATCTGTCATCTTATTCTATTGCAAACTTGTAGTTAAGCTTGGATTATGCATTAAGTACGAGATGAATCAAATCCTAGTGGTGGCTGTAAGATCATATATGGATTAGTAGTATATAATAGGTATTATTTCTTTTCCCAGTAAGATAAATCTCATAATTGGCTTATTTGATGGACAGCATTTCATAGGGAAGAATCTTGATTAATGCAATTTTACAAATATTATTTCTTTGGGACAAAATGCAATTTTTTGCAAAAATCTGCCCTGTCATTTGGGGGCATGAATATGCAAGTCAATTCCCATGAAAGCCAGAGTAACACTTTACTAGTGCAGATGGCTCATTCAGAGTCAAGGTCACAAATGCTAAATGAAATTAATGGTAGTCATGTTTCGAGGATTCAGTCATCCATGGAGGGCAACCTATTATGTCTAATGGGTGTGCAAGTGGAGTTTTGGCACGAAATGGCAACAATGCCAGAGGGAATCCATACCATTAGAAAATGATTTCTATATGCATACTAGACAAATTGATTTCTATTTATTCTATTTGCATACTAGACAAATTGATTTCTATTTATTAACAATGGGTTGATGTATTGATACTTTGAATGTTTAACAACTTCTATTATTTTAGGTTGATGTATTGTGTAGTGTTTTATGGGTTGATGGATGAATTGATATAAATAATGTGGACATGTTTTAGCAGGAATAATATAAAGGTAAAATATATGACGAAAAATAAAATGGTTACCAAATATGTTTTCTGTTTTAGTTTTTAGATTCCCTAAAACGAACATCGGCATCCAAACACATTTGTTGTTTTAATTTTTAACCAAAAAAAAAACTGTTATTTTTTTTTTTTTATAAACATAAAAACGAAAACTTTACCAAACTCAACCTAAAACTTCGTTTCTGTTTTTTTTTACTATGTTTCTAATTTTCTGGAACTCTGTTCCTCTGATGTGATGCTGCTTCTACTGGAACCTCCTGCTCTTCTACTTCTTCCCCTCTTCTTCCGATTTTTTGGAACTATGTGTCTATTTTTTTTTTTCTGATTCTTTTCCTCTTTCTTTCCCTTTTCTTCTTCTAATTTCTAAAACTATGTTGTTGTGATGATGCTTCTACCGGAACCTCCTCCTCTCCTTCTTCACCTCTTCTTAATTTCTAGAACTCTGGTTTTTTTTTTTTTGGCTGTGTTTCTGATTCTTCTGCTATGTTCTGCTTTTGCTGGTTTTCTGCTTTGTTCTGCAGTATTACGCACCTATGCAGTTATGCTGCTTTGTTCTGCTCATTTGCTCCTGCTTTGTTCTGGTGTGTTCAATCTGTTTCTTGGACTGCTGCTAAATGCAATTGGGTTAAGCCACTGACTGTTGTTCTGCTGTGTGCAAATGTTGTTTAATTGTAATGTAGTATAATCTGTTTCTTGCTTGTTTGATTATCAACTAAATATTTAGTATTGTGAAGTTAGAACTTAGATATTAGAAGTAATTAAATTAAAATATTTATTTTTTTTACTTGTCACTTCGCTTTGATGAAACGCTCACTCGCTTCTCGCCTGAGCCTCGTAAGACTTGTTTGCTTCGGTTTGCTTTACGCCTTAAATAACACTAACTTGAACAAACACCATGTTTAACCTAATTCTACCACAATTACAATATTCAAAGGTAATTTATTAATTAGCCCTTTGATTTAACACGAAAAACCTAAACTCATCATGTGAATTGATAATAAATTAGTCTACAATTTCACAAAGACGCAAATCTCATTCAAAGCCCCAATCACTAAAACCACTGTTTAATGACTTGAAAGATAAATAATCAATTCATCAAATCCATGCTGCGAATGTGTGTATTAATTGCAATTGTATAAGCAAATAAAGAAATAAGAAGACAAAAGCAATTGTTGACGCAAAAACTCTTCCCAAAAAAAACCATGAGAAACCACTCTAGGGTTCACCAAAGCCTAATCCACTATTTCAATGTCAAGTTATGAGTACTCGAGACTTATACATCAACCACTTCCCATGGCTAAATGCTCTTTTCCTCCAATAGGTCTCTCAGCCGAAAATCCCTCTTCGACGTTATGGGTAGCTTCAAAACAATAGTCCTCTTTCCAAATAGAAAAGTCTAGGTGTTTTCTCTCTCACAATGCTCGACATCTCAATCATAGAGCTAAGGTCGGCTAAGAAGGATATGAGTGACTTTCATAGGAATCACATCACATAATATGGTGTCACTGTATTTTTCACAAGAAAAAGAAACGAGACATAGTTGAGTTACCGGTATAGAAGTGTTATCAATCCAAGATACTTTGTATGGTTGAGGAAGTGGTTCCACTGGAAGCTTAAGACGTTCAACTGTGGATGCCGACACAACATTCATACAACTTCCACCATCAATAATAAGCTTTTTAGCTTGATTTCCACAACAAATCAGCATCCAAAAAATAGAAGTGCGTCGCCAATATTCTTGCTCTACCTTAAGGGCAGCTAGAATGCATCTCACAATCGAAAGAAAAAAAGTATCCTCTTCGTCTTCCTCTAAATCATCAGCGATACCTAGCTCACAACACTTGAAACAAACATCCCTCTTGTCTCTGCTGTTTGATTTATTAGTCATTATACCTTTGCCTTTAGGATCAGCCACATTTGAGGAAAAGTTTGTAATCCGCTTGATCGATTGAATTGTTGATTAGGTGTTGTCCTTGAGCCACAGTTTGCATCATTAGGCCTCTTTATTGCTGTCTCCCCGGCTTGAAACCCCACTTTTCTAGTAGGTGGGTATCTCAAGTACTTTTCCATGTCAAGCGCCACTTGGAATGCATGCTCCACACTATATAGGGGCTGTCGAAGTAATTCTCGCATAAATCAACCCATAGACCAGCTTTAAATCGAGCTAGTGTTTGGCGGGGATCTTCCAAAACTTGGCTTCGAGTCTTAAATTCATCAAACCTTTGTATATATTCTGCCACCGACATGCTGCCCTATTTCAAATTAACTAATTGCTCACATAATTTATCATGATAATTGGCAGGCATATATTTCTCTCTAAGCATTGCCTTCATCTCTTGCCATGTGTTAATAGGAAGTTGTCCCAATCTTCTTATATCCCCTTCCATGCCAGTCCATCAAACTTTTGTTAAGCCTACAAATTTCATCTTAGCAAATCTTACTCTCCGGTCATCCGTCATATCATTCCAATCAAAATATTCCTTGATTGAAGAAAGCCAATTGGAAAACACGGTAGACCCTTCCTTCAAAGTCTGGAACATCCATCCTGACTTTTTTTGTGATATCTCTAGCGGTATCTTGTGGTTCATATTGTGGCCAATCAAACATGGAATATTCTATTGATTGATGACCTCAGGGAGCCCTAAATTGTTGTGTTTGGGGAGGATTTACCTACTGGGCAGCATCTAGATTCTCATGATTCTCTCCATTATTACGCCTGCAGAATTTTCTCCTTGCACATTGGACCTCGCACCACCATTGGGTTGAGTGTTTCGACCTTCTACATCACTTAATTAAATTAAGATATTATTAAGTTGCTCCCAAATTCAAAAAAGCATATCATCTCGTTGTCCATCCATCCATCAATCGTCCACGAAACGATCTTCCCGAACACGTAGACATGTCGGATCCTTACTCTGATACCAAAACTGATATGAAACAACTTTGTAAACTAAAAATTGGGACTGGCTGTGAACAGTACCCGTGAACAGTAATGGGGCTATAAACAATACCCATAAACAGTAATTTTGGCTAGAAATCACTCCTAGGGTTCCGTAGGCATCAAACCTAGGGTTAGAATTGTATCAAACAACTCAAGAAATATGTAATTGCTAAAAATTCTAATATCTCTCTCTATCTCTTATTAAAAATAACACTAACTATATATAAAGTTCTAAGTACTCCTAATTCCAAAAGATTAGGATTTCAAATTCTCTAGGACTCCAAAAACTCTAGGTCTATACAAATTAGAAAATTAAAATTAATTAAAACTAGGACTTTAAAGTCTAAAATATTCAACACTAAACACTAGAATTTGACCCAAAAATATGACCTCTTCCAGAAATTTTAAAAATTACAAAAATACCCCTAATTCTAAAAAATATAAAAAAAATCACATAAAACACTATTTCTACAAAACTAACTCAAAGCAACTAAAAATTAAGACTCTATTTATGCTTATGAAAGCTCCCAAGTAGGCTCCACATCATCCAACATATGCCAAATTAAAGCTCGAGCTTTTGAGGCATCTTTTTCTCACCTTTTATAAACTTTATAAGGTTATTGCCATTTGTTCCCAACAAGAGGTTGTATGAGTAATTCATTATGCCTTTTGGTCTATCCAATGCTCTCAACACTTTTACGAGGGTTATAAACCAAGTTTTCAAGCCTTTCATTGGGAAGTTCGTGGTTGTTTATTTTGATGATATTCTTATTTATAGCCATGATGAGAATGACCATTTACAGCACTTGAGAGCAGTTTTTGCAATTTTTACATTTAGTGAGGTACGCAATTTTCATGGCCTTGCAATCTTCCATAAGAGGTTTGTAAGAAATTTTAGCACCATTGTAACACCCTTCACTGATTTCCTGGAGCAGAAACAGTTGCAATGGACTAATGAAGCAAATGAAGCAGCAAATAGTTTTGAGCTGCTTAAGGTGAAACTCACTACAGCTCTTGTATTAGCATTACCTAGCTTTGAGAAGCTGTTTGAGATAGATTATGATGCTTCTTATACTGGCATTGGAGTAGTTTTGTCACTGAAGTGCAAACCCATGACATTCTTCAGTGAGAAGCTTAGTGAGGCTAGACGGAAGTGGTCTATATATGAGCAGGAGTTTTATGCAATTGAAAGAGTCTTGCACCACTGCAGTATTACTTGATTCAGAGGGAGTTAATTCTAAATACAAACCACCGGGCGTTGAAGTATCTCAATAGTTCTGCTACTCCAAATTGCATACATGCCCAGTAGGTTCCTGAAATTTAGAAATTCACTTTCACCTTCAAGCATAAATCTGGTTAGTTGAATAAGGTGGTCTTAAGTTGTCGGAGTATGTTATTGACCACTGTTCGCAAGGAGGTGGTTAGGTTTGATTACTTGAGGGAATTGTATACAGATGATGAAGATTTTTAGGAGATTTGAGCTCAATCCTTAGATGCACATGGAGCCTCTAGAGACTTTCAGGTCCATGATGGATTCTTGTTCAAAGTCACATGGTTTTGCATCCCCGAGGATCCTTGCGTGAGCATATCATTCGGGAGTCACACGGCGATGGCTTAAGAAGGCACATGGGCTGAGATAAGAGTGTGGCTTTGGTAGAAGTGTTATTTTTTGCCCCAACTGAAGAGAGATGTGGAGCGGTTTGTCAAACAGTGCTATACATGTTGACTACCAAGGAATATGTGCAGAATACTGGCCTTTACACCCATTTTCTCATTCCAAATGCACTATGGGAAGATCTATCCATGGATTTTGTGCTAGAACTTCCCCGACTCAACGAGAGATAGACTCCATTTATGTTGTTGTTGACAGATGTTCCAAAATGACACTTTATTCCATGTAGGAAAATCTCAAATACTTCTCATGTCGCTCATTTATTCTTTAGGGAGGTAGTTTGCTTACATGGCATCCCCAAAACCATCTCTTCTAATCGTGACAGAAATTCCTTAGCCATTGCTAGCGCACTTTATTGAAGCGGTGGGACACTTCATTGCAATATAGTAGCTCAAGCCATACACAGACAAATTGACAAACAGAAGTGATGAACCGGACATTGGAAAATATTTTGAAGCGTCTTTGCAAGGAGTACTCGAGAATAACACCTTGTTCCAGGCGAAGTTTACTTACAATAATGTTCCTAATAGGACTACTAGTAGGTCCTTTTCAGATTGTTTGCATCTGGGCAACTATGCATAAACTTGACCCGGTTCCCCTACCCAAACTTCTAGGGATGAGCATAGTTGTCAAATTACGCATCGGAAGACGTATCTTTTTTTAAAAATAGTGTATTATATCGTGTATCGAGTATCGTAAGATGCACACAATTTAATTTTTAAATAATTATTAATAAAATATATATGTATATACCTTTGTAACAAAAACATAGACTTAATATAGCATTTTATTAATATTTTACAAACTATTCAAGCTCCCAATATAGTTCAGTAATATCAAAATGCAAAGACCTCTAATTCAAACTTCTAACATCAACTGCTTAAACAACTTTAATATTAATCAGGAATTTTGAACTCAATTGAATAACATTAACAACATACTTTATTTTATTTTTTTAAACCACAACTACTATTTATTTTATTTATTTAAACCACAACTACTAAAACGACGTTGTTTCACTGGTTAGTGATTTAAAAATAAGTCTCAAGATAAAACGATGTCATTTCAGCCCAAAAAAATCAAAAAAAATAATAAAAAAAATAAAATCATCACGTATCATACATATCATATATATCGTATCGTATATATCGTATCGTGTATCGTATAATACAGTGCAAAAACGATACAAAAACACGATACATATCGTTTTTTAGGTATATCATGACATATCGTACGATACGTATCGCGTATCATACGATATTAATATCTATGGGGATGAGCATTATAGCTGAGCATATGTTGGAGAAGTTGACCTATGTGCATGTTGAGGTGAAGTGGCAGTTCGAGAAATCAACAGTCAAGTATAAGGTAATCGCACATAAGCACCGCCACCAGAAGTTTTATGTGGTTGGTGACATAGTTATGGTTCACTTACACAAGAAGAGGCTACCCATAGGGAATAATAAGTTGAACCAAAAGAAGATTGGCTCTTTTTAGATTTTGAGGAAGATCAATGACAATGCATATGTTTTTTTATCTCCCTAACATAGTTATCAAAACCGTACAATTCAGTTTGATACAGGCACAAAATAATTCGTATCTTATATAAAAATTGTTTTTAGTTAAATTGTACCTAAATCGTACAATTCATATGATTCGATTCGTATCACACGAATCGCATGATTCAGTTTTTTTTTTTTAAAACCCAGATTTTTGGCAAAAAGATGTCATTTTGCTTGCTAAACAATAAATGAAGTTATTCTTGTTGTAGAAGAACTCATGCCTTAATAAAAACTCAACCTCTTTGCTCGTTCTCTCACTCTCTCTCGCGTCGTCTAAAGCTCGCCTTACGTTGTCTGGTGCTAAAGATCACAACTAAAGCTCTTCCATCATCGGCTAAAGGTATGCCACCGCCTCCTCCTCCTCTTAACATTAGTAAACAAACCCTAGCATGCCATTTTTCTTCTTTTGTTACATTAGATTTTTCTATCTTTTGTCACCATATTTTAGAATAAATTTGATTTTTGATCTCAATCCTTTCATGGGTAGTTTATTAGGTTCTAATTTTTTATTTCAAAATTTTGGGCCGTATGCTTTCGCTCAATCAATTTTCTTATTTTTTCTTTTTTTATTCATATTTGTAACTTAATATGTACTGAGTGTCACTGTTTTGATTCTTGAATAGACATGGTTCTTTAATGAATTTTTTTTCAAGTTGTTGAATAAGAAAATGTTTAAGCAAAAGATGAAAATGAAATAAAGGCTAGCGTCCTTTCATTTAGACGACGTGATTATGTCAACTGATTATTTTTAAAATGCAATAATATTCAATATTTAATATCTTACCTATTTTAAATATGTAGAGATTATTTTTTATTTTTGTGTCGAATCTTACGATTCACGATTCTCAAATTTAAGATTCCGATTCACGGTACGAATCGCTATTTAACAACTATGCTCTCTACTGATATGGGGTTCTCTAGCACTTTCAATGTCCAAGACTTGTTTGAGTTCTATTCATATGGTATTCCGCTCCCACATGCTAACTTGAAGATGAGTTCTTTTTAGGAGGGAGGGATTGATGTAAAACAGATGGCAGCAGAGTGTCGTGCTTTCAAAGCACAACGAAATGCCAAAAAAATAATAGTAGAGACAAAATGGATCAAACTCGGAATTCATGGGAAACAATGGAATTTGATCTAGATAGGGCCAACGATTAAGACTTATCGCTTTGTCGTAAGCTCCTTTAGTTTTGTTAGACTTCAACGACACATACTTTTATGTTTTTTGGTAATTTTGTAATGTTAAGGATTTTTCTCTAGTTATGGGATTGATTAGAGATTTGGTCATTCCTATTTATATTGCTCCTTTATACTACAGATTATTCATTCAATAATATTAGATTTCAAAGTTTTTCTCTATTCTCTCTATGGATTCAGAGTTTTCCTTTTGGTTCGATACATAAAGAATCATAGTGTTATTGGTGTTCCTTTTTCCGCTGCGTCAATAATAGAGCATATCCATGCAAAATGCAATTCCTTGATAATAGTCTATGTGATAAAGTTAACCAAAAATGGATTGAAATTTATTTATTTAACCTAACACTATTTCTATACTTATCCAAATTACTATATGAATCTTTCAAAAAAGCTAGAATTTGATTTGTTCAAGGAGGAGTGTAGGATTGTTAATCCTTGACATTACTTACCTAATACAATGTCGCCACAAAGGAGTCAAAACAAAATAATAGTGGTTCAAAATATTAGTAAAAGCCCGAAAAGGAATAAATTATATCTGACATCAGTCCATTCTATCTAGGGCAACAAACCTCATATACACCAAAATAAGAACCATGGCTCTAAATTCAATTAAAAGGGATCTTCTACATAATAACCCCATAAAGCCTTATCCAAACAAACATAAACCAAATAATCCAAATTAAAAGAAAATCATTAATGAATTGCTACAAAGACAATGTGATAATTCGTAAGTTATCCACAAACCATGCATAAAAAGGACAACTCAGTGCACGAGCTCCCACTACTGTCGAGGTGTGAGAAAGCATCTTATAAGATTAGATGCACACAATCTTATCACTGCCAAGAGGCATGACTTAAACTCATAACACTTAGGTCACAATGGAGCAATTTTACAGATGTGCCAAGGCCCGACTCACATTATGTTATTTTTTTATATCAAATACAAGTATCAAACTTTAATTGCTTGATAATTATTTGATTAAGTACACAGCTTAAATAAATCATGCATTAGGGCAATATTATAATGGTCAAAACTTTGATTGTGAAGGGGACAAGTATTCCAAACATTTGCAATAACTAGTTGGTGAGCACGTATTAGAGGAGTAGCCCAAACTATACATATGGTACAAGTAGACCGAGGGTTTGACTCTATTTAAATACATTTGAGTGTGATAAGAGTACTTTGTAGCCTAAGGGTTATGCTAGTTGACAATCATAATCACTTGTATAGTGCATAGGCACACTTACATCTCATCCAACAACAAAATCATTTGAATTGTTTATTAAAGTGTTGCTCCATACTTGTTTTCAAGCATCTTGCTTTTCCAAAAATATCTTAGTTAAGAATATTAAAACCATAGCACATTTGACTTAGAAATATACTGTTTGGTTCCATATTCCAAGAGGAAAAATCAGATTTTTAACTTCCAATATAGACTGTAAGATGATAGAATTTAATTTATTCTTCTTACCAGCTACTTATTTCTATGTTTCTAACAACTATAGTAATGTTCAACAATAGACAAATATAAATTATTTGAGAAGATAAAATTACCTTCTTATAATTTAATATGATATATACGTTCAACATTTCTCTTTGACTATGTCTCATAAGAGACAAAACACAAATAATTTGTTTTAGAGGAAGAGATCTCATTATTTACTTTTGTCGTAGTGGCATGTAATGTGTTGGAGAAGTGAGAAAACTATACATTTGTTCCTATATTGTTCGGTTTCTCTATCATTGTAGATAAAGTTATTCTCTTTGGTGGAATTGTGTTGGTTTAAAAATTATCATGTAAATCTATTTTTGTTGTTAAATTTCGGCCCTAGGGAACAGTAAGAATGCTGATGTAAACTAGAAAGGAAAGAATTAGGGATGAACAGAGAAGAAGAAAAAGATGAGAAAAGGGAAAGAATTGAAAGAGGAAGCAATATTAGTATTCAATAATAATCAAAGTCTAATCTAAATAAAAGCCTTACATGCATCCCTTTATATAGGAAAACTAAAACCCTAAAATAAATAAATAATGACAAATAAACCCTCAAAAGTTAAAAGAAATTACTTAAAAGATAAATACTAAAAGTATTCAAATAATTCTCATAATTAATCTAAAATATCTATCCAATTCCTATACGATCCCCGTCATTCTCCTTCGGTTGAGAAAAACTCTACCCTGAGGAGTCTTCAAAGCAGAAGTACCCTAAAAGAGCAGGATAAAGATAACATAATGCCTCATCTAAAATAAAAGAACCATCAACTTCTTTCCATCAATCGGGATAAATATAAGAATCTCTATCTGTATGAACATCTGCTAATAAAATAGGAGACTCTAAAGTACCTCGATTAAGTAGCATGTCCTCCAAATAAAAATCTAGACTAATACTAACATTTAATGAAAAATTAAGCAAATAAACATTAGATTTAAATTCAAGAATAGGAAAACAATTCTCATCAGACTTGAACAACTAGTATTCAATAAACAAGACTTCAATGATAAAGGAGTAACAATAACTCCTTGGTACTGAAAATAATTAAGCACAAACTCAAGTGAACACTTGGCAGTAGACAGAGGAACAAAGTCAACAATCTTAAATTGGGAAGAATCTGTAACAAAGTCATGATGACTTGGACAAGGAGACACAGAATAGTCACTAGTAGATTCTGCAATAAATGACTTGATTGGCTTAATATCTTGCATAGATACAGACTCAACAGACTTTTCCATAATTTCCAAGACCAATGATAGTTCAAGAATTGACACAAGCAAAGACACACATTTTTTTTTATATGAACTCTTATGGGTGTAAAGGAAGAGAACTCTGATATGATGAAACTCAATGAGGGAGTTGGAAGTCAATATGAGTAACATTTTTCTCTTTACATAATACTAGCATATCTAAATCCTTTGCCACATTTAGTTTAGAAACGCATGCAGAAATAACATGGATATCGTTAAAGTAATCATGATACTCATATGTAGTAAAATTAAAATTGGACGGTATTCTGTCACGCAGTTTAGCAGACTGTGATTGAAAATCCATCAAGCTATAGTTAGATTTCTTATAAAATCTCTCAACCTTTAGAACATATTGATGGGCTACCACTAACGTATTAAAAGTGTATAACTGGACCTCCCTACTAATTTTTTGTCTCAACCCAAGAATAAACTGATCAATTGTCCAAAGTTCATCAATAATGTCACACAAGTAAATGAGATAATCGAACTGGTCAAAGTAATCAGAGACACTAGAAGAATATTGCCTAAGATTGAGTCATTGGTCATAAAATTGATTCATGTAAGAAATAGGCAAATACTTTAGTTTCAATGTATATCTTATTTCAACCCAAGTGATAGGTGATTCTCCTAAATTGTATTTGCTTGTAAATTGTATTTGTTTGTCAATACTGCTTGGTAGAACCCTCTAACATCAATTTAGCAAAACGGACGCAATGGAAATCCGACATGTCATGCCAATTAAAATATTCTTCCAAATTAGCTAACCAATCCAAGGATTCAAAAGGATCGAAAGTGCCACTAAACATCCCTAGACTTCCTATGACGATGACCTCGATAAGAGACTATTGAAACATGCGCATTTGAGAAAATCGCTTAATAATATGGAAACTCTTAAGACTAGAAAATCAGAGCTACCACACAATCTAAACTTATCAAGAAAGCACGTTTACTAAATCACATTGACATCACATAAGAGCCCTAAAATAGTGACTAAAAAAAGCAAAACTCAACTGAATTACCGTAACCGAGTCGATATATTATGATTTCCACACAATACTCGATTCAAAATAATATTTCTATATTCCGAAATACAAGTGATCTACGTACTTGGGTCTGGTTGCAGACGTAGAAGAACCGGGAACAGATAAAGTGTGGTCATTGAGATCGTGTTGATCGACACTGGTTGCAGAGGCTACAAGTCTCCTGGGCTCAAAGTACTTGGCCTTTGAAATCAAATTTGGGGTGGTGATCGAAAACCCTTTATTCACAGTAGTCGTTTCTAAATACGGTTTAAGGCACTGAAATGGGATGGAGTAAGCTGACAAAGCCGCCATGCGAGAGAGAGAAGTGAGACAATGAATGCTAGGTTGCAGAAGGGGTCCGGCGGCTGGTCGCTTCTCCTATGGCGCAAGTAAATAAAATTGTAAAAACAGCTGCTATTACCCGAAAACGGCAGCGTTTTTGTATGTTTGCTTGCCCCGTTGAATTAATTACTCGGTTGTGAACGAATTTGAAGCTATTACTCAAAAACGGCAGCGTTTTGTGTCTGTTTGCTTGACCTGTTAAATTATTGAGTAATGTTCCGTATATTTAAAACTAAACTTGATAATTTTAACTACTAAATAGGTAGTGGTTTTCAATAAATATTAGAATCGACAATAAAATAAATAATTATAATTATCAAGTCTAATTTTTAAATCTACTTTTTAAATTCATGTAACATTACTTTAAATTATTTAACGAAAATTGGTTATAACTATATTTTTATAATATTAAGTCCCATTAACGTCCTTTTTTTTTTCTTCTAGTTTAATTTAACTTAATTTTTTTTAATGACCAACGTACCTTTTGACTCACTCACATTGATTTCGTCGCCGCTTCTTTTTATTCTTTTTATTTTCTTTCTCTATTGGACTTTCTCACATGAAACTCACAAAATTGGAAGTCGACCTCACAAAGATCAATTTATAGATCTAAACATTAGCCCACAGACCTAAAAGATTAACCACATAGATCTAAAAAATTCAAGCAGATCTAATGCTTGATCCTTGTCTCCATGGTTGTACTCAACTCAACAAGCAACTCTCAAACCCTACGACGAATGATGATGCTCCAAACGTGATTGAACAAATTATGTATGATTAGGGGTTAGGACTGAGTTACTAGACTAGGGTGATTATGATCGAACAACTTTTTTGGGGATCTTTAGGGAGAGATCACGCTGAAAAATTATAGTGGTTTACTAGCTCAGGAGCTCGGCTAGTCCAGTCTTTAAAGGAGTCTCTTATTCCTGAGGCTTTTACTCAATATGAATAGTCGGTAACAAAGTCTTCTTTTTTTAGAAAAAATTGATTGCCTCGTAATAAGGGTTTTGTATAGTATTTATAGCCTAGTCCCTAATTCTAAGGAGCTAGTGGTGAGATCTTCGCTTTCCTCCCACGATGTTTTGCTTGATTTTAGGCAATAGTTGTGGTGGTTAAGGATCTTGCGCCTAAATTGGCGCTTATTGCCGTTGAGGAGGCGCGTTGTGGTTAGACAACTGTCTTCCATGCATTTTCTTCCGGTTGTAGGTCAAGGGCCCCCAAATCTGGGGTGCTGGGCTCGAGCTTTCCTGGTTGAGCTCCCTACTTGACCTTACCTCCCGAGCTCAAATTTAAAATTTCCTCTAGGTATCATCAGTTGCCCCCTAGCCCCTGGTCGAAGTGGGCTTGAGTAGGGGGCTGAACTAGAGTGGGATCAAGGTAGGTCTCCAAATGACTTCCTCGATTTGCATGCGAAGAGGTTTTTCTAACTGTTTTGTGTAATCATTTCTTCCTCTTTTTTTGTGCACAATCCATACTGTGAAGACCCTATACAGTAAGCTTTAAATGCTTCTAAAATGATGAAAACTGCCTCATTTCTCCTTTTGGTTTCTCTCTCTAGGTTTTTCCCTCTCTTTCCCCTTGCAATCGTAGCTTTCCCAATCTGTCGGTGATCTTAGGGTTTTGCTGAAAGCCTACCTCCCCTAATTCAATTCGAAAGTCTTGTGAGGCTTGCCTTCCATTTTTGCCTTGGGCTTTGATTCACCATTCGTCCCTGATTAGGTACGCTTCTAGTCTTTTTGTCATTTTGGATCCCTCGAATTCAAGGTGGTGTTGCATTTTTGGACCTTTGGCTTTTTCTATTTTAGGAATCGAGGTCATTCTTTGTCTTCCTTTTCCCTTTTTTTGGATCCTTACTCAACTGCTCAGGTCTTCCTCATTGGTCACTGTTGTGTTGCCCCTTGGACTCTTAGGGAGTATTTGGTTAACATTCCTCCTCTTTATCACTCCTTTAGACTTCCTTCACTTGTCCAATCATGTTTGCTTCTTTTGAAGCTACATCCTTGTCGGTTTCTCTCATGGGAAATATGTCTCAAGAGGAGGATGAGCTGGGAGAGGTTGGTGAAGAAATAGATAATTTTTTTGGGATCGAGGCTATAGAAATAGCTGAAGTTCCTCAGGTTTCTTCAGGGTCTCCTTCCAATCCCAAGTAGTCTTGAAAAAGAAAGGCCAAATTAGGCTCAGGTAGTGCAAAGGACTCCGAGCCCACTCCTCGTGCCTCAGACCTCATTGGTCATAGCGAGGTCACTCCTTCCCTTATGAAAGTCCTGTCTGCTAGGTTCGGTTTTCCTAAGGGCATGTGTTACTGGATTCCCCCTACTGACATTAGGTAAGATTCCAAGGTCCCAAAGAAAACATGTTTCTTCGTGGCTTCTCTTGAAAATGGGCTAAGGTTTCCTATTAATCTCTTTATTAAGTCTGTTTTTCAACATTTCAATGTTTGCCTTGCTCAAATCTCTCCTAACTTCTGGGGGGGGTCCTGGTGGGCCTTGTTGTCTTCTTTAAGAAAAACAAAATTGGTACCCCAACAATTCCTCTACTCATGAAATTCTTCATCGTCAAGTTTTAGCCTGACGGTTTTTTATACATTTCCAAGCGAGTAAATACCCCAGCCTTGATTACTAACTTGCTCAACTCTCACAAGAAGTGGAAGAAGCAATTCTTCTTCATGTCAAAGAAGTCGTGGGAATTTAACCCTAATGATGCCATTGGTACCCTTCCTGTCCCACGCTCCTGGGCAGGTATTCATGAAATTCTTTGGGTTGTGTCAGGTATTCGTCCTGAGCTAGGAGCTGAGGGCAGGCTTGCTCTGATAGGGCTCAAGGATTATAGCCCCAAAAAATACTCTAGTTTGATCAAACGTTCTAAGCTTACCAAGCTAGGTCTTAGCCCTCCCGAAGTAACGATTGAGATCCCTATTCCCCTTTCTATAGTTAGAGCAAAAAAGGGGGTACGTAGTACTTCTTCCTTTTGTCCTTAACTTTTATCTCATTTATCTTCTTCTTTCTAATCTGTTTGTCTTTGGTTCCTTAGTTTCTACATCAATGGAGCCATCTTCCAAATAGTTTAAGGCTAAGGTCAGTGAAATGAAGCAAGCTAGAAGTGGTGGCAAGCGTAAGGCTGAGGTCGGGTCAGGCAGTGGTGCTGCTCTTGTAGCCAAGGTGCCGAGATTGGGGGTCCCCCTGCTACTCTTCTTCATCCCAGATAGCCCTTGCTCCACCACCGAGCTCTTTAGCGGCCTAGTAGTCCTCTCTCCCTCAAGGGGTTGTGCCTCCCCCATCTGGGGGGTTTCTGAACAAAGTGTATTCCTGATCCTTCCTTCCTCAAACAGAGGTCGAGAGAGTCCTAGAGACTGTCACCCCCATTTTACCTGGTTCTACTCCTCCTAGGGCCAATTAAGGGGTCCTTTCAGCCCTTCTTAAGGACTCCCAGACCGATAAAGGAAAGCACCTCAAAATCAAGGGCGAGGGCTCTCTTATGCTAACATGAAACGGGCAGTGGAGGCTATTGCCTCCATTATCCCAAAATCTGACATTCAAAGGGTTACAACCATGCCCCTTGGATATTCTATTTCCACTGCTCTATTCGGCGCTACTTCGGTGAGCCTCTAGTTCTTCAAATCTCAACCTTGTCTTGCGTTAGTCTTTTGTGCTAACTCTCATTTTTAGGTTATGTTTTCTCCTAGCTAGCCATCCACATAAGTGCCTTGTTGATAGTGGATTCAAGCCATGGAGATCTCTACCAACGCTTCTAAGGCATTTAAGCACAAGGCTGTTGAGCTAGCCTTTGCTAATGATGACCTTAAGGCCCAGCTCTAGGACTTGTGGGCTTAGGTAGATAGGCAAACTTCCATTATTTAGGACCTAGAAACTGAGAAGGGAAGGATCGAGGAAAAGGGCAAGAGAGCCAGGGAAGAACTTAGGAAAACCAAGGAGGATCTCAAGCTAAAGACTAATGATTGGATTAAGGCTAGCCAGGAGACCTTTGAGGCTTTGAGCTCTTATAGGGGCATGAAAAGGGAGTATAATATTTTGACAGAAACAAGAGACACCATTCAGAATTGCTAAGTTGGCTGACGATGTCACTACCAAGTTCTTAGTTGGTAGGGGTGCAACTTGGGTGGGCTAATCCGATTTCAACTCGAGTCCAACCCAAAAAAATTAGGGCTTAAGCTAAGGTTTTTAATACTTGAGTTGGGCTTAGGTCAAAAAACCTCAACTCGAATTCAATTTGAGCGAGCCTAGGGTTGAGCCATCGGGTTCAACCGGAATTAATACTATATAATTACAATTTTATCCTACGATTAATTTCAACTCAAGTGTGCGCCTCTCTCAGACCCTCACTCGCTCTCAGTTTCTCTCAAGGATTCTGATTGTGCAAGGATTTTGTTTAAGCAGTGAACTCTATGTTTGAGCAGTGAACTCTACATTTGTGCAAGGATTCTGGTTGTATTTATTTGTGTTATATATGGTTGTGGTTGCATTATCTCAAATATTGAGTTCTTAATATTATGATTTTTATGTTAAAAACTTGATTGAAGTAACCTAAAATTAGCCCATAAAATAACTCAAAATTATTAACTCGAATTCAACTTGAGCCCACTCGAATTAAACTTGGATAGTGCTCAGGTTGAGTTTCTCAACTCGAGGTAGGGTTAGAGTTAGGGTTGAAGATTATAAACTTAGAGTTGAGTTAGGGTTGACTGTCCAACCCGTCCGAATTACACCCCTATTAGTTGGGTACCTTGCTTTCCAATGTCAGGCCATGCGCAGGTTCCCAAACTTAGATTTTGATGACTTTGAGCCCTCATTTGATGAGGATGAAGTGTCTGGTGCGGAAGGAGAAGTTGGAGCTTTAGCTACCCCAGTTTCTGAGCTCACCCCTAAAGGCACTAAAGTCCCTCCTCCTACTTCCACCGAGGTCTTATCCCGGAGGCTTGTTTTGTTCTTGCTAGTTCTGTAATCCTTACTCCAAGTCTCACTGTTGAAGCTGCTGACTTGCCTCTTGTTGCAGTTGGTGCTCCTGCTAGTGTCCTAGTTTCTAGTGAGGTTTCTGTCGACCTCGGGGGTCAGACTTCTAAGCTGACTTTATCTCCAGCTGGGGATGAGGTCCCTACTGACCTTAAGGCTCTGGCTTCTGGGCTGTCCTTGCCCCCAGTTGGAGATGAGGTTCCTGCCCCTGCTCTCACTTCAACTGAGGTCTTTTTGCCTTTGCCTGCTCCTGAGCCTTCTAAGACTTCTACTGCTGAGTTGGCGGATACTGCTTCTGTCCCTGCCCCAGAGACTTAAAGATTTTTTTTCTCTGTATATTTTTTTTTTTAGGAACTTCAAGCGTTGTTTAGTTTTCCAAGCACTCTACTACTTTTGGGAAATGTAACTATACAATTTTTTTAAGTTGTTGTATCATTACTGTGCTTCTGTTTTGTTTCCTGCTATGCTTTTGTTATGCTTTTATTCCCCTTGCCCCCATACTTCGAGGAGGACTTAATTCTTCTTGAAGTAGATTTGCCAAGAACTATTAAAGAACTAAAGAGTTAAAGAACTACTGGATGGCTGAAGTCTTAACCTTGGAGAGCTCATTCTTATAAGCTAAGAAGGCTATGTGGCTGAGTTTTGCTTAGGCTAGGCTAAAGAACTTCTGGCTTGAGAGAACACTCTCATAAATTTGCACTACTTGCATTTTGGGGTGTTCCTGAACTAAGTCGAGCTAGCAGACCTGCGTTAACCGAGTTGATCTAGCAGAGCTGAGCACCGACTTTCTCATTGTAGCACGTGCCCAACTACTTTCTAAAAACTTAACTACTGTAATGATTATGGAAACACAATGGATGGGGGTGTCTTTTCGTCTTCCCACGTTCTTTGTCCCTTCAAATTTGGGTTTTCTTGAGGTTTCTTTAAATTTCAGACATTCTATTGCTTACGAGTCTATGGCCTTCTTGATTATCTTCAAGATTTGGGATTCCCTTTTACCTGTCCTTCTTGGGGTTTTTGAGTTTTTTTCTCTCTTTGTTCCCTATTTTTTCTCTTGATTGTCAATGGCTGCCCCTCCCTCTTCTTTGTTCAAACAACGTGCTTCCACTGGAGTCGATATGAAGTGGCACTTCAATTACTTGGTTCCTATGGTGGTGACTTCTACTGAGTTAGAAGGGATCAAGAAGCGGTACTCTCTTCTGAGGACTTGCTTCTGCGAGTCCCAAGTTTTGATGACCCTTGCAATTTCCTTTCTCTAGGGTAGGTTTGCTTTTTTGATGGCACTTTTGAGAGGGGCCTTTACCTCCCCATCCACCCTTCTATTGGGTGGATCCTTGCCTATTATGGCCTGTGTCCTTCTCACCTCTCTCCTTGAGGGTGGGGTGCTATAATTAGTTTCTTCCTCTTCTGGCATTTGTGAGGCAATAGCTAGTTCCCCACTGTTTTTGAGTTTCTTTACTTCCACGAGCTCGAAGAGGACAAACTTCCTTGCTTCTGTTATTTAGGTGGAGGCTTTCTTTCAGCCTCTACTGGTTCTTGAAATTCTTTCCTCTCCTGAGGGATGGGCCCAACATTTCTTCTTTACCTCCGGAGATTCTTGGAGGTCCTCTGAGCAATGCTATGCGTAGTCTAGGGCTCCTCATTCTTAGGAGAGCTTCTCTTACAAAGGTAGTGGTCTAGAAATTTTTTTTGCTAGACTCGTTGTAATGGGCTCTTATAATACTTTTTGTTGTGCAAGTGCGCCCAACTTGACTTTGAGAGAGCTGCTGAGGGTTGAATAGCTGAGCCATGATGAGCCTGCTCATTTTTCTAAACTTCGTTACATTAGAATACCTCTTTCTGCTAAGTGCTGCAGTTGTAGCTCTGGAATTTGTCCCTTTCCCAGGTCCTTCTAGGTCCTCCCCCGTCGAAACAGATAAAGACGAGGATGTTGCTATGTCTTTGAGAAAACACAAGAGAAGTGGCTCTTCTTCTCATTCGTCTGGCTCTTCCTTTGTTACTATTTTGTTTTCTTCTACTAGGATGAGGCTTTTCAAAAAGCTTATCAAGATGAACTGAAGGAAGAGAATGCACACTTGCGGGCAGTGAATACTTCCTTGACAGAAGAGGTCACTGAGCTAAAAAGGCGACTTAGGGGGCTTAGAATTTTTCTTATCTTTCTTGTACTCCATTCCATTGATGAAATAAAAACTTCTTATGTTGTTTTGCAATTTTCCTCTATTGGATACTTGTTCTTGTGTGTTTATGAACTGTAGAGTTAAATGCCAGCTGACAAGTTCATCCCTTATTTATGAACTGAGGAGCTCATTATTGATTTATGAGCTACAGAGCTCATCTTTTACTTATGAGCTGCCGAGGTGCATACCTCGGTTGTAATTTTGGTTGCGGGGGGCCTAGGCGATCTCTAATATGGAGAACATTAGGTCCTATTTCTGGGGGATCCCTACTAGAGCAATCCCTGCCTCTTCTGGGAGATCTATCTCGTCCTCTTTCTTTCCTAGGACTCCGATCCCTTTTCTTCTCCTCCTTTCCTTTCTTTTTCAATGAGGATGAACTCCCTACCTTAGAAATGAGGGTTTCCTTGCCATTAATGTATTTCTCTACCTTGGCTAATACTTCTGTCATGCTTGTTTGCAGGTTTTTTGATATGGAGAACATCAAGTCCTTTGACTGTACTCCTAAACCAGTGATGAAAATGGTGATAGCAAAATTCTCGTCTGGAATGTCCACCTTTAGAGACTCTGAGTTGAACCTTTGGACATAAGACCATAGGTTCTCATTGGGTCCCTATTTCACATTCAACAGGTGGTAGCTTGGCTTTTGGTAGGTGTGAGCTCTTATGAAATGGGACACAAAGGATATGGAGAGCTCCTTAAAGGAGGAGATAGATATCGGGGGTTAGCCTGTTGAACCATGCTAAGGCTGACCCCTTTAAGGTAATGGTGAAAGAACGGCAATGCATAGGATCTTGATATCCGTGCAACTCCATTTGGTTCTTTGTATGTATTAAGGTGATCCATGAGATCTTTTGTTCCATCAAAAGCATCCATCTGGGGCAATCTGAATTTTCGGAGGGAGGGGGAAATGCAACATATCAATAGTGAATAGGGATTCAGTCTGCTACACCAGGGCATCCACTGTTAATGGAGTCTTACCCCACATGACTTCTTTCATGTGACTGAGCTCCTATTGGATGTCTTTGAAGCACTGTTCCCAGTACTATTCTCTTTTTTCCTGCTGGAAAGGGAACAAATCATTTTTCTCGATCCCATCATTCTGACTCTGCACTTTCTCGTTGTCACCATTCCTAAGAGGTGGATGGGGAGCCTGTCCCATGGCCTGACTATTCTCACCACCTTCGTTAACTTTCCCTGAGGGGATTGAGGTATTGATGTTCCCCTTGTGAGGGACCTCTTTGGGCTGGTCATGCCTGCTAAGGAACTTGCAGGAGCTTGAAGAACTCTTCATTCTATTGGAGTATGCACTGGTTGACTAGGCGTAGAGCCTTCAACTCGTTATTCATTAGGGGATCCATCATGGGTGGATTGATCTCAGCGGTGGGAAAGAAGTCTTGAAGATTTTCCTATTGCCTTCTGCTAGTGGTCTCTTGTTGACTTTGCATCCATGGGGGATTCATCTGGCTTCTGCTCATGTTGCGTGTAGAGACCATCAATTACTGAAAGAATCAGTGTATTTGTAACAGGAACAATTGTTCCACAGATGGTGCCAAACTGATGATGCTCCAAATGTGATTGAACAGATTATGTATGATTAGGGGTTAGGACTGAGTTACTAGGCTCGGGTGATTATGTTCGAATAACTTTTTGGGGATATTTAGGGAGAGATCACGCTGAAGAATTATAGTGGTTCACCAGTTTGGGAGCTCGGCTAGTCCACTCTTTAAAGGAGTCTCTTACTCTTGAGGCTTTTACTCAATGTGAATATTCGATTACAAAGTCTTCTTTTTTTCAGAAAAAAATTGATTGCCTCATAATGAGGGCTTTGTACAGTATTTATAGCCTAGTTCCTAATTCTAAGGGGCTAGTGGTGAGATCTTCACTTTCCTCCTATGATGTTTTGCTTGATTATAGGCAATGGTTGTGGTGGTTAAGGATCATGCACCTAAACTGGCGCTTATTGCCGTTGAGGAGGCGCATTGTGGTTAGACAGCTGTCTTCCATGCATTTTCTTCGGGTTTTAGGTCGAGGGGGCCCAAGTCTAGGGTGCTAGGCTCGAGCTTTCTTGGCTGAGCTCCCTTCCTGAGCTCAAACTTAAAATTCCCTCTAGGTATCATCAACGCAAATGCCTAAGCAAATCCACGAGATCAAAGATTTTTTTCTAACCACTAGAAGGAAGGATATACATGATCCGTGAAGATCAAGAGGAGCAAAGATGTGCTTAAAGTTCAAGGTTCGCTGCTCCAAGTACCTCTACACTCTTGTGTCTTTGACTCAGAGAAGGCCTACAAGTTAAAGAAATCCCTTCCTCTAGGTTTGAGTGTGCAAGACCTGTGAGCTGTGCATGGGCTGGTGAAGAGCACCAGTAGCATCAAACTGTTTTTGTTTCTATTTATGCTTGTATGACCTAAGTTCCAAGACTTTTTGGTAATGTGAGTTGGATTCAGTATTCTGCAGATTTAGATATTAGGTTGATGTGGTTACTTTTACCAGCTATGGATTCAGCTTGCTTATTTCCTTTGTTGTTGGGTACCTAAACTCGATCTTTACTGGTTGATTTGCGAATTCTTCGTTGTGAAATTGTTAAACCCTAATCTTCTTACCAGAAAAAAATAGTTGTACTTAAGGATCTTGTGATTGATACCAAGGTAGAAAATAGTATATTGTGGTGAACTATTTTTGAGTTCACCGTTTTTGACTTTTTTAAGTTCACTATTTTTTACTATTTTTATATTCACTAATTTTTCACTATTTTTATGTTCACTAATTTTTCACTATTTTTGAGTTCAATAATATTTTATTATTTTTTAGTTTACTGCTTTTACTAATTTGGAGTACACTATTTTTGGCATATACAATTTTCACGCCATTAAATTATGTTTTAATAAATCAACATAGGCATTTTATCAAACACTTTCAAGGCAAAAATGTAAACACATAACATGCACAATCAACACATTTCTAATGAAATTACCAAAACAAGCAATTTTACCCAAAACCAAATTCATGCAAAAATTGGTTTTATACATTCTTATACCATTTCTCATACTCTAGTTACACTAGAAATACATTAAGAGAAGAGATTTCATCTCAAGTCATGCTACCCATTTCATATGAAACCCTAGGTTGAAAATAAACCTAACTAGGAGAACTCTATCTCTTGAAGCGTGATACAAGTGATAGAAACTCCAAGAAAACCCAAATTAAGCTTCAAGCCTTAACTTTCAAAAATTCTGTTTTGAGACTTCGTCAAAATCCCTAATTTTTGGTATGCAGACGTAGCTCTCATTGAGTAGATGAACTTTAGTTCTTGGCTCGAGTTGATTTGATGAACGGTTAGCCCTAGATTGTAGAGAGAAGCTTGAAGAACTCTTATTTTCTCTCCCTTCTCTTTCCTTCTCTTTTCCAAAAAACCCAGCAGCCACAATGAGGGAAAAATCTGATTTCCCCTTTTTTTATACCCCTAGGATACTTGGCTCACAACGTGCCACACATCCCGCCTTTTATTGATTCGATTTTGTCCCGAATCAATTAAATCTCATCATGTTTTAAGTTCAATATATTTTATTTGAACTAACTTTAAATTATTTTCCATGTTTCACAATTAATTACCGATTGAGTTTATTTTGGTCATGTGAGATCTGATCTCCTCGTAAAATGTAAAAAATTCGACTGTCTTAGAATTCAACAAAAATTTACTAGGTAACTAGATTTCGCAAGACGAATCTAACGGTTTTGTCATCTGAGTTCTAGAAAATTTTGTGTTTTCAACCTGTACTGCAACAACTAATTACTGTTTTGCTCTTTTTAATAAAAATTCAAATTTTCCTGATTTTTTACACATACCCCTTCACCTCTTGAAACCAAAATTGTAAACTAAGATTTTCAATGGTTTTCACCACAATGTTCGTAGGCCCCAAAGTAAGTCTATCAACTTGGCGCTTGCACGTCACATTCTCACCCTAATAGCCTCCGAATGTTGATTATTTTTCTTATTCTTCCTTGGCTCACTTACACTCGAGGTAGAATCATTGGTCTTCCTATGAACCCTAGTGCTTGTTTGCTTTAGCGCAGTGGAAGCTGCATGCTTGTTGCAGGCCATCAAGACCACCAACATCCTAAACATCAAGAATGGGAGGACCCCACTCCCAAATCATGGAAACTAAATCAAAATGGGGAGGATTGTGCTTACCTTTCATTGCCATGTTCACCAAAATTTGAGCTTTGATTGACAAAATTGAGAGATTAAAGGAGTGCCAAAAGGTTTTGAGAGAAGTTGGTAGGGTTCTAGAGAGAGGAAAGGGTGTTTGAGAGACAGAAGTGAGAATAAAAAAAAGAAAAATTGATTTTCCCCCTTTTAAAACCCTCATTTTTATCAAATTAGGTCATGAGGTACCAGTACCTCGTTAAGAAGGTACCGGTAGCCGAGTGTTCTGCCTCATAGGTACCGGTAGTTATTTGACTGGTTACCAATACCTACCCACAATTTTGCAAATTTTTTTTTGTGCCCTTTTCACTCCTATCCACTTTATCTAACTTATTTGACTCTAAGTCTAACTCAAACAACCTACTTTCTAACTTAACTACTCAAAAACATGGTTTACACTACTATATCAAAACAGTCCGAATTTGCCAGAATTCATTTACGAAATTGCAATGCGATTTAATTTTTGACGATTTCAAAATACATGTAATGGAATTCTAAGTCTAACAAAATGAACACCAACAAGAAAAGCTCAACATAAGATCTATGGTATTCAAAATTCCTTCCTATCCTGCTCACTACATTTTTAATCCACAAGGTAATCCCTAGCGGACGAGTTTTTTCATGTGAAGGTTTATAGTGAAGCTACCTAAAAAATTCTCTTTTCTTTAATTAATTTTTTTTTTCACATCCAACATTTGGAACATATTTCATCATCCTAACTAGCCCTAGGGTGTCTTGAACAATTGTTTTTTTCATTTAACCAAACAAAAGTACTCACATACACATATCTTTGCAAAACTCATGTGCGTGTGAAATGAGCATGCAATTTAAGAAATTTACCCAAAAATATCCACATCCATTTTAGCTATCCAACTTTAGCTTTGACGCAATTCTTACCAAGGGTTTCCTCTCAAAGTGAATGACTCAATGGTTATAGTGACTTTCTCAATGTTTATACATAAGGAAGAATTTTGTATTCAAAAATTAAATAAGCTCTCATATAATCTAAAATTGAAGTACACATTCACAAATTTAAATCACCTTGGCATAAATCTTGTGAATGGAATGTTAGGGCAATTTAAGACAATATAACCGACTTCTCTTTTCCTTTAGGACATACTTTTGCCATGTATCCTCAAGATAAAATGTGAAACCCGGGAAAAATTTTAACTTTTTCTGAAAAAAGGGCAAAATGGTAATTTGTCATTATAGTGCGGGTTAAAAACTGGTATTTTTCTAGACCTCGGATGATAAAACGGACCTCACCGTTGGATTCGTCTCACGAAATCTATTTAGCCAGATAAATTTCGTCGAATTCTGAGATAATCGAGTTTTTCACGTTTTTCGAGACGACGGGCGTCCGATGACCCTTAAAAACGAAATTTTTATAAACAATTTTGAAATTTGGAAAATATTTTGAATAAAATTCATATAAAATATTTTAAACTTAAACCGGTACAAAATTTAATCGTTTTGGAGCGAAAAACGGACCCGAACAAAGGAGGACACTTAGCGCGACGAGGGCCAAATCTTTAAAAGTATAAAAGGGGCATAATATCTGAAAAAAATCAGATCTTCTTCCCCAAGAGGCTGGCTGATTCAGGCGTGAGAAGAGAGAAAGAGAGAAAGTGTTTTTCAAGTTTTCTTCCGACGATTTCTCAAGATCCGTTGGTCGGAATCCGTCAGACCAAGAACTAAAGTCGATCTATGTGACGAGGGCTACGTACGCGTGGGTACCAAAAACGAAGACTTTCATCAAATATTCAAAGACAAATTGTTGGAGGATCAAAGCTTTGGGGCTTGTTTTGGTGGAATAGAAGTCTCTACACTTCTATTGAGGTAGGGTTCTTCCTACTTGGGTTTTACTCCTACCTTAAGGGGTTGTTTTGTTGACTGAAACATGGCTGTATTTTAGACTGACATATGGCTGTTTATAGACTGTTTTAGGGGCTATTATATGGCCTCTTTTGGGTTGAAATCATGGGGTTGTTTTATGCTTGTTTAGGGGCTGTTTTATGCTTGTTTAAGGGGCTGTTTTAGGCCTGTCTTTGGGCTGAAATTGTGCCTGTTGTTGGATGGAAAAATGGACTGTTTTTGGATGAAAAAGTGGACTGTTTTTGGTGCCCAAAGGTGGACTGATTTTGTGCCCAAATGTGGACTGTTTTTGGACCCTAATGCGGACTATTTTTAGGCCACTTTGCGGATTGCATATCGGCCACTTTGTGGACTGTTTTTAGCTCACTTTAAGGACTATTTTTAGGCCACTTTGCGGCATATGCATATAGGCCACTTTGTGGGCTGTTTTTAGGTCACTTTAAGGACTATTTTTAGGTCACTTTACGGATTGTTTGGGCTGATTTTTTGTGGGTTGTTATGCGGGCTAGTACATGAGCAGTTGTGTGTTATAATTTGCCTTTGTGATTAAGTGTGTTATGGACATAAAGATAGTGATAACATGCTTGGAATTATTTTATGAAAAAGTGTCAATGTATATATGCATGCGTGTGTTATATTGACATTATGACAAATTTGGTATCTATATGTTTAGAACATAACTTATCATGATATGTTGAGATTGTTCATATGTCATTCATAGCATATTGAACATTGTATCATTGTGCATAGAGGCATCACATTCATGGGCATAAGTCATGAGTGTGGGTGTGTGAGATGCATGGTTGATCAAACACCTTGTTTGGTGGTTGGTATGTGGGTTCGGGAAAAAGTGGATCGAAGATCCCCTTTGAGTCGCATGGTTGCATGGAAGAAAACTTGTGTCGGGTATGGCAAGTAGGGCTAGACTCTCCCTCGGGTGCAAGACCCGGTGACTTGGTTATACACTCCCCCGTGGTGAAATTCCGGAAAGTATAGTATGGTATACGGAACCGGCTGTATAAAATCCAAAATCCGTTGCCCAACAAGACACAAGATTTTGATTTATAAGAAAATACTCATTTAATGAGTACCATCCAATAATGATATTATTTATAAAACGCATGATTTTTTATTCAAAGCGATCATTGAATGTATTTTCGTCGAAGACGGGTCATTACACATTGGCATTGCATTGTGTTGTGGAAGCCAGTGAGGACTTGGGTTTAAGTGCATGAGTGAGTATCATCTTATTTCATGGCATGACATAGTTGCATTTCAACATTGAATACATATTCTTGTATGAATGGTTGTTAAATGTTAAATGTTGCTTATACACATTGCATATGCATTTAAGGTGGGGAGTAGCCCTAGTAGGAGTTTTTCTCTACTGGGTGTTGGCTCACCCTATACGGGAAACATTTAAGGTACGGGTCATACGCCGAGGGACGGCACTTACTCGGACACTTAAGGAGGAAGAAAAGCCGACTTGTGGCTTTCAATCCATTTCTTTTGTAAAATTAGACTTGTAATTAAATTTTGGCATGTAATGTGTAAAGGAATTGTGATAGAATCTATATTGACTGTTTTAATATAATCTTGTTGTTTGTATGAATATGGATAATTGGACCCGGTGTGGCCAATGTTTACTTATAAATGGACTCGGTGTGGTCATTGTTGAATATAGGACCTCGGATGGGTCTTGTTATTATATAATGCACAGGTTGTGTTTTGAATAGAGTTCTCCTTACAACGGAGACTCTGCCCAAATTTTTAATAAAGGATGGACCTCGGTAAATGGGGCATAACGTTGAGATATCGAGTTACTCGGTATCCACGGGCATTCTGTGGGTTGATGAGTAATCAACGGACCCCCGGATTTTGGGGTGTCACATAAAAAAAGACTTATTCTAGATATAACATGGCCTTGGGGTTAGGGGTAAGAGAAACAAAGGGAAAAGGAGTTTAAAAGTGAATTATCCCAAGAATATGACATTATAATTACAATTCACCTTTTTGGTGCATCATTTTTTCCTTTTCTATTTTTTTTCTATCCACCTTCATCACAATTCTCCTTTTTTTTTAATTCATGCATACATTATCCCTTTGTTTCATTTCCCACCATCACATCTTCCCTTCTTCAATATAAGCTTTGTTCATTTCAGGATAACCAAGGTAGAATAAACATATTAAACATGGCTTCGTCAAAAAAGTGGTTAAGTAAACAAGTTGTTTTTTAATTTACAGCTCAATGACAGTGACTAGGGACAATATTTTGAACAGAAAGGCTAAGACTCAAGGTTGATCAAGGCCTAAAATCATTTCTCAGAGATACATGGCAAAGTACTACCATGCATTTTAGATCAAGTCAATTAACTATCATTTTGCACACTAATCAAAATAAGAATAAAGATATTATTGAACAAAGTTGAATCTATTTTTTTTTTCTTTTGTGTACATGTAAGTTAACCCTCCAACAAGGAATGACACAATAGCTCACAGGGGTACTTCATTCATCTCCACTATTTATGTCAAGCTCTATCAGATGTGAACGTCCTTGAGTAAATTTCAAAAAATGACACTTTCATGTTGCACTTTTGGTTGAGTTTGAATGAAGAGGTGCATGTGATACATAAGCATAGCATAAACTTCTATGGTGCGCCCATATGTTAAAAGTTCAAGTTCTAGGCCAAGCAAATACAAGTCCCATAACAGTTAAGAGGAAAAATATAGTTCAATATCAGATTTTTTTTTCAAAAACTTTTAAAATTTCATATATTTTTCAATTTATCTACAAAATGGTGTAGCACGTACATTTCATCTTATCATCAACAAAATGGTGAAACATGCAAATGTTGCATCTCACCCCTTAACTTGAACTAAACATTGTCCTTAATGCAACCAAAAAGTAATGCAATGCGATGAGGTAAGTTTAAAAACGAGAAGGGTAAGAAAACACCTCGCACTAAACTTTTTACAAAAACACCACTAGCTGCAAAAAAAAAAAAAATACTATGCATAATAGAAAGTAAGTCAACAATTTAACTAGTAAAATAAAGTAATAAGAAGGTAAGCCCTTTCTTTATGAATTCTAGAGCTCTCGTATGCATCCCTACGGATCTCTTCCAACTCATTCTTCTCCAACTTCCTATGACTCCAAGCTAGGCCTAGATTTAAATCCAAAATCTTTATGGCCCAATGTGCCCTTTGCTCCATCTCCACTGGCAAGCGATAGGCCTTCCCAAGACTAATCTATAGGGAGACATACCAAGAATGGTCTTATAAGTAGTATGGTACAACCATCTTCTTGAGTATGTTCTTTAGAAATGAAACAAATGACCTATTGTAGAAATGTAAACCATCATCACTTATCACAGCTCGAGGCATCCCAAGCCCAGATAGAATATTTTCTTTTAAGAACTTGACCATAATTCGGTGGTCATTGGTCTTAGTCGGGATTGCTTCTACCCACTTGGATACGTAATCAATTGCCAGGAGTATGTAAAGGTAGTCATAAGACATTGGGAAGGGAACCATGAAATTGATACCCCGACAATCAAAGGTTTCTATGACAAATATGGGAGTAAGGGACATCATGTTCCTAAGGGTCACACTTCCTAGCCTCTAACACCTATCACATTGTTTGCAATATGAAACATAATCTTTAAATATTTTAGGCTAGTAAAAACAACTTTGATAGTTTTCGTTGTATTTCCTAATCTCCGGACATCATCCCTCAATATGTATGTGGCTTATCGGGATAGGGGAGTGTCACTCTCCCTTGGAAAGATGCAAGATATAGGGAAATGGAATGATGTGGTGGAATGAAGGAAATGTATGTATGTGTGTGAACAAAAATGCTCCCCAAGCACAGGGAGACTTTTGTGTGTCGTGTTTTACTTGGAAATGTATTCACAGGTCGTCTCCTCAGGGAAGGAGGTGAATCGTATTGAAGGTGATTTTGGTAAAAGGAAAAGTGTAAAAATCTGTTATTGTTTGAGGGTTGTGATTTGTATCTTGATGGTATTTTAAATGGAAAACAAATGTTGGCTAATCCGTGAGGTTCACTCTAATGGGAATGCCAAGTCAACTTGAAACCTTCCTCCAATAGTGCCTAGATGTTTGATTGATTCATGGAAAACACAGGATGAGATAGAAGGAGGATCTAAGCATAACCCATGACAAGTCTACGACATATCAAAGACTCATCATCACATCCACACTCAATCCAGTTAAACCAAACCATCGTACATTGAAAAGAGGAAAGAAAATGAGTTGAAATGGCATACCCAAGAGGAGGTCTCCCTTGGATTAGCCAACTTAAAGGCTTAGCTACTCATAATGAAAGCAAGAACATAAACAAAATGAAGAGACATTGTAAGAAATGGAGCTTGGAACTAAAACTAATTTAAGATAACACAAAACTACAAGAAAGTGCATTTACTACCCATTTGAAAAGCTTTGAGATGAAAACTTAAATGCATTAACGGTGAAAGCTAGAATAGAGGATTAAACTTGAAATGAACTTGCAATAAATGACATTCAAGACTTTAAACAAAGCTTAGAAGATCCTTACAAGAGATTACAAGACAATGTATTGAAGAAAATGCAAAAAAAAAAGTTCTCTCTCTAGCACTATTCATCTTTTTCCTTGGACTCTCTCTCTCTATATTACAATGTATATCTATCTAATGCTGAATAATGGTGAAGAAGCTTGCCCAAAAATGTCCATGGAGCCCTCCTAGCTGTGTGATGTGATCCCAATCAATAGGGTGCTAAAAGGGATGGACAGGCTAGTGCAGGCATAGCCTGAACACCCAATATCTTCTCTATCCTCTCATCTCATTAATGTCCAAAGCTTCAAAAGTCCAAGCATAAGTGTATGAGGGGATGTTTTGTGTGTAAGCCATGTCAGGGACAAGTAGGAGAGTGCTAGGTGGAACCCCAAAAGTTGCAGAGCTTGAGATGCAGAAGTTGAGCTGTTTCAGCAAAACCTACCGGTAGGTCGATGGAAACCTATTGGTAGGTTTCACTCCAGTGAGCAAAATCTATCGGTAGGTTTGCGGTAGGTGCAGGTCCAGTAGCTAAAACCTACTGGTAGGTTTTTCCTTATTTTTCAAAATTCTTGGTTTTCTCCACCTTTCAAGAAACATCAAGCCTCCACCTCATCTCCAATCAACTTCAGCATCATCATAAGGCCTAAAAGGCACTATTTGAACCCTTTTTTCCTGTAAACATATCAAAACTCCATTAAATGCTCGAACAATGCTATTCCACTCATTTTAACCGCAAAATTAACTATAACAGGAATGTAGAAGCACAAAAAATATGTAATATTTTGTGTTAATCACACGCCCCAACTTGAGCTTTGCTAGTCCCTAGCAAAGTTTATTTTTAGACCAAAATAAATAAGTATGAAATTGCAACAATCCATTTCCATAATTCATCCTTCAAACACTCAAAATACAAAAATCGTAATGTAATTATCGAAATAAACTTGGACAGATGGAACAAAAAGTGTGGTATTTCATTAATGTATTTCAAAGTTGAAGTGCATGGAGTCAGATTTCAAAAAGAGATAAAATGGCCTATAATTCCTAGAGACTCTTCTACTAGGCCAATGCTTCCCCTCCTAGATATGTACAACTCCACTCAAAAAGGGCAAAAACAATAACAATAAACCCGAATCATCATCCTCACCACCACCTCCATCAATGTCAAAATCACTCTCACCCTTTTCCTCATCAGTATCTCCCACCTCAACCATAGTGGAAGCCGAGGGGGCAGAGGTAGAAATTGGAGGTCCGCCCGGAATAGGCTAATGGGGGAATGTATGCTGAAACAAACGGGTCATCATGGTTGAAACCCATGCACCGTCACCTTTAACGCATCAAGGCGCTGAGATATTGAGCGCTCAGGTGCAGAGGTCGATGGCACAAACATAGACGACCCAATAGATGGCTCAGCTGATGAAGGTCCCGGGACAACAGGCTCAGCAGATGGTGCAGACGAGGAAGGTCCAGCGGCCTCTGACTCTAGCCTCGAAACCCTAGCCTGCTCACTATGGCTCATCGTCATCCTTTTGTTGCTACTGACCTTTCCAATAACCCCGGTCTCAGGAGGAGTGGGCTTGTCAAAGGCATAAGCCTTTACTTTGAATTGTTTGCAAATCCGAGTCACCAAGCTCCAAAAAGGTAGATTGGCTTTAGCCTGTTGGGTCTCGGCAAAGTTCTTCATCACTTCCCATACAAAAAGTGCAAAATCTACCACCATTGCTGACATTACCACATCCAATAGGGCCAGCTTTTCGATGTTAGGTGTCTTCTCCGTGCCCCTCGGAAGCAGATTATAATGATGAAGCTTATTCAAAATCCCATAAGAATGTTTTAGGCCCCCAACTTGGACTGTCCCTTTGAACTGACTCAGATCATCATACATCAATGCCACAAACTCAAAGATAGTCTTGACTCGAGGGATGTTATGGGGGTATACCGGGGTGACGGAAGGTGATCTCTCATAGTGTAGGAGGGTAACAATAATAGTAGGGGTCACATCAAATGTCTTACCCTTTACGTTCGTCCTCAAAATCTCAATCTCATCTACCTCCACTACCTTGAATTTTTGGTAGAATTTCCCGCATAAAGATAAATTGAACCCTTCCACGGGCTTAAACCAAAATGCCATCCCATGGGCAACAATGAGCCTAATGACGTCGTTCCTTGGACAAAGGTATATGTGATTGAGGTACCTCTCGCAAGTGACGTTCTTTTCTTGGATTAGCTGGTACCTCGCCTCATTCCTAGATTTCTTCCTTTGCTCAGTACGATCTCCACCCTCATCCCCTCTCTTGCGAGTACTCATGTCCTCGAGATGTGGAGAGTCAGGGTCGGTTTGTTTTGTTCAGGCTATTCACAGCAACAGTGCCCCAAAAGTCAAGAGTGCAAAAAGGGCTAAGATGAAACCCTCAATCGGGTCCAAAGCATCCTGGAGAATCACCACTTGGAGAGCCATTGCAAAGTCTTGGAACTTTTGAAGAGAGTAGAAGGGATTAGGGCTTTGAGGATTTTTCAGCAAAACCAAAGGTTTGAGGGTTAAAATCCACTAATCACAGTCCAAGGGTTGAGATTTGAGAGAGTAATGCAAGAGATTGAGAGATTTTTCAAGTTAAAGAAGTTTGGAGGGAGAGAAAATAGCCTTAGGGTTTGAAATTGAGGGAGACAATGAATAGTTCTTCCAAAAAAATTCGATTAAAAGCCCTAATTTTGGCATTCTGGGCAAAACCTACAGGTAGGTCGATGAAAACTACTGGAAGGTTTTACTTCAGTGAGCAAAAAATACCGGTAGGTGTAGGACCAGTGGCCAAAACCTACCGGTATGGCCTACTGGTAGTGTTTGCCTTAGTTGCAAAATAAACCACTATTGTCCAACCAACTACCACTCCTCTTCATACCAAGACCTACCCATTATAATATCCCATTAAATGACCTCTCCTCCACCCAAAACATGTGCTATACTTAAAAAACCACAATTTGAACCATCATGCCACAAGTTATTACCGAAATTGCAACATGATTTAAAATTTCGATGCATTCAACCAACAAGGCATGTATTTCTACTTTTAATTACCAAAATGAATACCCACAATGTAGGACACATATGCAAATAACAAGGGCATTCCTAATTCCTTCTAATATCAAAAAATTGAGCACTATTCCCCTATTCTGCAAGCATGGAGCCATTTAACACATTATTCAAATGGTCAAACTAAGCACACATGAACACTACTATAGCCTCAAATACTAGTCTAAAGTATGCACCTATACATTCATTTTCAAATTTGTGTGTGTGTGAATTGGACAAGTAATTTGAGTATTTACGTAACAGAATTCACATTCGATTGGCTAACCAAATTCAGCTTCAATTCAAAACTCATCAAAGGTCACTCTTAACGATGAAATACACTCTAGTTATCTTGGCATGCACTCTATGTGTACATGTGAGATAGAATCTTGTGTATAAAACAAAGTGTGCTCACATGTGATCCAAATATGAAGTTCATGTATGAAAATGAATCGACTTTGGCAAAATCTCATGAAAAGAATGCTAGGCATTGAGTAGCAAGACTAACTCATTTTCTTATTTAAAAGTATGCATCTCCCATGTTTCTCTAGTTCATTTAGGACTTCAAGGGCTATAATGGGGCCTTAGGGTGATGTTTGAGGCAAAAGAAACAAAGGATATAGGATAACAAAGAGGGTTGTTCCGAGTGAAAGACTTTTATTTCAAAAACACCTCCCTTTTCATGGGATTTTCATTCTTACACCATCACCACACTCTTTGTTTCTTTTATTTTTTTCCTTAACATTTTCCTTTTCTTTTGATCATTCTTTTCTTTTTCTCACCCCTTTTCTTGGATTTTCATTCTTTTCCATTGAACTCCTTGAGTTTCAACATCAATTATCCTTTTGTTTGCATTTCCACACCATACCTCTTTCTCTTATGTTCAAGTTTAGGAACAACCAAGGTGAAGTAGATTTTTTTTCATTTTTTACTGGCTTAGTCAAAACTTGTGGCATAGAAATGAATTTTCAATTAAGGCTCAATCACAGTACTAGGGATAATATTTCACAAGAAAAAGTCTAAGGCTCGAAATATTCAAAGATGACCTAAAATCACTTCTAGATACGCATGGGAGGGCATTGTACATATCAATACAAAGTCAGTCTACTACCTAAATGCACCTAGCCAAGACAAACATAATGGGATTATTGAACAAATTTGACATTGAAAAAATTATTCCTTGAGTAAATGTAAGTTCCCTCCCAAATGGATTGACACTAAAGCTCTCATGGTTCCTTACTCATCTCCACTATTTATGTCAAGCCTAAAATATGAATCCAATCTGTAAATTGCTAAAATTACACATTCAAGGAGCACATATGGTTGAGTTCAAAAGCAGATACATATGTGATACTCATGCATAGGATTAACTTTTATAATATGCTCATGTGCACAAGGTTCAAAACAAAGATCACCATATCATTCAACCCAAGCACTCTTAATAAGGGAATACCGATCAATATTTAGATATTTTTCACAAAAATTTTCAAAATTTTCACATAATTTGCACTATTATGAACAAAAATCTATATGTATGTGAAAGGTGAATTTCCACCATAAAAATTGACATTATCAACAAAAAATTTCCACAAATATTGGTGTATCAAACAAATGGTGCACCTCACCCCCCAATTTGTTCCATGTATTATCCTCAATGCAACAAAAAAGATATGATATACAATGAAAGACTATAAAATGATGAATAGGGTTAGAGAACACCTTGCAATTGAGCTTTTGCCAAAAACACCAATACCTGCAACTAAGAAAATAACACTATACATGAATTTAAAGTGAGTAAACATAACAACTAAAGGAAGTAAAAAGTAATTGTAAACTAAATTCATATGAAAAGTCAATCCTCCAACAAGTTCGGGTAAACTGGATCTGTCAGCTCTTCCTCCACTTTTTGTTCTTCAAAATCCTAGAAAAATTGCCTAAGTCTTTGGCTATTGACCTTGAATGTTTGGCCATTTTTGGGGTTTGTGAATTCTATAGCTCCATTGGAGTAGGCCACCTTGACAAGATAGGGATCGTCCTAGTGAGATCGAAGTTTGCCTTGAAAAATGGAGAGACGAGAGGTGTATAAGAGTACTTTTTGACTAGACTCAATGACTTACAATGGATTTTTCATGAAAGATCTTAACCCGCTCTTTTGAAATTTTTGAGGCCTCATACGCATCTCTTCCAATTCATTTAATTCTAGCTTTTTATGCTCTCCAGCCATTCTCAAGTTGAAGTTCAAAGTTTTTATGGCCCAATAAGCCTTGTGCTCTATTTCAACTGGAAAATGACAAACCTTTTCATAGACGAGCCGGTAGGGAGACATGCCTAAGACAGTCTTGTTGGCAATGCGATAAGCCCATAGGGCCTCAATTAGTCTACATGACCAATCTTTCCTATTTGGGTTCACCATTTTCTCAAAGATATTCTTAATCTCGCTATTGGCCAACTCGGCTTGGCCATTGGTCTGTGGGTGGTATGCGGTGGATACTGTGTGTGACACCATATTTATGCATCAACAATGCAAATGGTCTATTGCAAAAATATGATCCACCATCACTTATCATTGCACGAGACATCCCAAACCTTGAAAAGATATTCTCTTTCAAGAATTTGACCACGATCCGGTGGTCATTGGTCTTGGTTGGGATGACCTCCACCCATTTGGACATGTAGTCCACAACCAGTAGAATGTATAGATAGCCAAATAACATAGGGAAGGAACCCATGAAGTCAATGCCCCAACAATCAAATATTTCTAAAACAAGTACAGGGGAGAGGGGCATCATGTTCCTTCAGGTCACACTACCAAAACGTTGGCATCTATCACATTCTTTACAAAATAAAATACAATCCGTTATAAGAGAGGGCTAATAGAAACCTAATTGTAAGATTTATGCCGAAGTCTTCTTCGCAGAGAAATAGCCACCGCATGCATGTGAGTGGCAGAATGCAAGGACCTCCTGCTGTTCATTTTTTGGTACGCATCTTTGTATGACATGAACAGGTACGGGTTGTCGAAGTAGAAGTACTTCACATCCGGCATAAATCTTCTTTAATCCTCTGGGCTTCAATGCGGTGGTATTTGTCCTGTTGCAAGATAATTACATGTGTCAGCAAACCACCGACAAATAGAATGAATCGAAAGTAAATGTTCATCGGGAAAAAAATCAGGGAAAGGAATGTGCTCATCGGCCTCTTGCACCACCAGTCGAGATAAATGATTCGCAACCACGTTCTTTACTATCTTCTTATCCTTGATTGTCAGATTGAACTCTTGGAGTAAGAGGATCCACTTGATAAGTCTCAGTTTGGCATCCTGTTTAGACAACAGATACTTTAAAGTAGAGTGATTAGTATAGAATATTATTGGTGAACCAATGACATAGGATTGGAATTTATCCAATGCAAATACTACCGCCAGGAGCTCCTTTTCTATGGTAATGTAATTCATTTGGGCTTCATTGAGCATTTTGCTAGCGTAGTATGTTACATAAGGTCTATTCTCCTCCCTTTGACTGAGAACAGCGTCGACCACGTAATCACTCGCGTCACATATAAGCTCAAATGGTATATCCCACTTGGGTGGTCGCATAATTACAGATGTAGTAAGCATGCTTTTGATTTTTGTAAAAGATGCCTCACAATTATCCGACCACTTGAATGGGACATCCTTTGACAATAAATTGGTCAAAGGCCGGGCTAATGCACTAAAATTTTTAATGAAGCAATAACAAAAACCAGTATGGCTCAGAAACGACCTAATATCCTTGACGACTCTCAACGTAGGGAGGTTAGAGATGACCTCCACATTTGATTTGTCCACTTCTATCCCCTTCGCCGAAATAATGTGACCGAGCACAATTCCTTGTGTCACCATGAAATGACACTTCTCCCAATTCAAAGCTAAACTCTTCTCCTTGCATCTCTCAAGAACTTTCTCTAAATTTCCTAGACATCCTTCAAATGAATCCTCGAATACTGAAAAGTCATCCATAAAAACCTCCACTATCTTCTCCACCATGTCACTGAAGATCCCCATCATGCAACGTTGAAAAGTTTTCGAGGCATTACATGGCCTGAAAGGTATGTGACGGTAGGCAAAAGTACCGTAGGGACAAGTGAAGGTGGTTTTCTCCTAATCTTCCAATGCAATCTCGATTTGATTGTAGCCAGAGTATCCATCTAAGAAGCAATAGAATAGATGCCCCGCTACTTGTTCCAACATTTGGTCGAGGAATGGCAATGGGAAATGGGTTTTCCTTGTGAATAAGTTGAGCTTGTGGTAATCAATGTACACTCTCCACCGGTGATCACTCTTGTTGGAATAAGCTCATTATCCTCAATTGCCACCACGGTGACTCCTGACTTCTTGGGTACTACTTGCATGGGGCTAACCCACTTATGATCAACAATAAAAAAAATGATGCCCACGTCAAGTAGTTTTAGCACCTCGTTCCTAACCACATCCTTTATGATTGGGTTCAACCTTCTTTGTGGTTGTTGTGACGGTTTGGAGTTCTCTTCAAGATAAATATGATGTGTGCAAATGAGGGGGCTTGTCCCCTTGATGTTGGAAATTGTCCAACTAATAGCCTTTTTATGCCTTCTCAACACTTCCAAGAGATCTTCTTCTTGCTTTGCATCTAAGGTTGAGCTAATCACCACTAGAAAGGTCTTGTCTTCCCCAAGATATGCATACTTTAGATGAGATGGCAGCGGTTTCAATTCCAAATTGGGCTTTTTCTCATTTGATGGAAAAATCTTCTTGTCTTGGTGTGGGAGCTTTTCCAATGTAGGGGTCCACTTTTCTACCCCTTTCAAACTCTCAAATTCCTCTTTCTCATCTACCTCTTCCATATCAAGACTCTTCTCTCAACTTTCGAGATACCTAAAAGCTCCAAGTGTTCTTCATCAAAGTGTCAATCCTATTGACTTCGTGCACTTCCTCATCATCTTCCGATTCCCTGGAAAAGTTGAAAACATTAAGATCCATAGTCATGTTCCCAAATGCTAGCTTTATAAGACTATTCCTGCAATTAATCACAACATTAGATGTGGCAAGAAAAGGTCTACCAAGTATGACGAGAATTTTGGAACTAAGATTTGTAGCCGGGTGAGTGTCAAGCATAATAAAATCAATAGGAAAGTAAAATTTATCGACTTGCACTAAAACATCCTCAACTAATCCCCTTGGTGGTTGGACACTACGGTCTGCTAGTTGAAGCGTGATTGGAGTAGGTTTCAATTCTTCGAGCTGGAGTTGTTGGTACACTAAGTACAAAAAGAGGTTCACACTAGCCCCCAAATCAAGGAGTGCTTGCTTCACCTAGTAATTCTTGATTGTTATGGCAATGGTAAGGCAGCCGGGGTCTTTAAACTTTGGAGGGGTGTTTGTCCTCAAAATCGTGCTCACTTGCTTAGTGAGGAATGCTTTCTTGTGAACATTAAGCCTCTTCTTCACCGTGCATAAGTCTTTCAAGATCTTTGCACAAGATGAAATTTGCTTTATCATGTCGAGGAGTGTAGTGTTTATTTTCACTTGCTTGAACATTTCAATGATATCAGAATAATTAGCCACCTTGACAGGTGGCTTCGAGCGATTGAGAAAAGGAGCAGGCATGCGAAAAATAAGAACACTTTCATCAATCAAGTTTTCTTTCTCACCTACCTCATCACTCACCTTACCCCCCTCGGTGTCACCCTTGGTCTCTTTCTCTAATGGCAATGTGGCATTTGGAGAGACTTTTGGCAAAATGATTTTATCAATTTGTTTGCCACTTCGAAGGGTGGTGACCGCCTTGAGTTGCTTACAACTCTCTTTGGTGGGCTCGGATGACTCAATCACATGTTGGCCCTTAGGTTTCTCTTGGGGTTGAGCAGGGAATTTCCCCTTCTCTTGTTGTGATAGCCCTATGTGATTGGTAATTTTTGTGAGTTGGGTTCGAATGTCATTAAAATTTGTGGCATTTTGATTGTTGATGGTGGTCTGGCTTTGAATGAAGGAATGAACCACATCCTCCAAACTCCTTTTATGAGGATGATGGTATGTGAATGTGGAGGTAGACCTTGGGAGAAATTTTGTGGAGGTGGTTTTTGTGAATACCCTTGCAGATTATATCGAGAGTATTGAGAACTAGACGCTTGCCCTTAGCCTTGGTAGTGACTTTGGTATTGACCTTGTTTAGGAAGCATGGGAGATGCATAAGTGTTAGACCCATGAGGAGTAGGATTCTTATTTCTCCAACTAAAGTTCAGGTGATTACTACAGCATGAATTGTAAGTGTTTGAATTTGGATAGAATGATTGCCTCGATTGATTAAAGGCATTAACTTGCTCGTGGTACACTTCCTTAAGCACCGAAATGTTGGAGCATTCTGATATGGAATGTTTCACACTCTCACAAATTGAGCAAGATTCCTCAGTCCTTGAAACATTGGACACCTTGTGTCTCCTATTAACCTCAAGACTCTCAACTTTTCTAGACAACTTAGAAATTTTTGAAAGCAAGTCTTCCCCGTCTCTGAAGTCATACATCCCTCCCCCGTGAGCTTGACTACTCCCTTGAAGAAAAGACCTTAGTACATTAGTGAGATCTGTAATGTCCCATGATTGTGCATTCTGTGCCTATGTATCAAAGTATTCTAAGGCCTCATCGGGGTCTTTGTTCAAAATCTCCCCATTGCACATCATGTCAATGAATTGTCTATGGCCTGATGTGATTCCTTTGTAAAAGAAACTCACCAATTGACATGGTTCAAAACCATGGTGTGGAATGGATTTTAGTAATTCCTTGTAATGATCCCAACATTGGTAGAATTGTCCATTGGACTTCTCTGAAAGGTTTTGAATTTATTTTTTTAAAGCAGTGATTTTAGGCACTGAAAAAAATTTGTTTAAAAACTTGGAGAGCATTTGATTCCAAGATGTGATGGATTAAGGCTTCAAGGAATTAAGCCACGTTTTTGCCTTATCTTTCAGGGAAAAGGGAAACAATTTCATTCTAGCTATATCTTCCATTCCATGATTGGTGAGGAAGGTTGCAACTATTTCCTCAAAATCTTTTATGTGCAAATAGGGATTCTCCCTTTCAATTCTGTGGAACGTGGGAAGGAGTTGCACATCCCAGGCTTAACTAGGAAGAGATGAGCTTGGACCGGCAAGAGGATGGATAAGGGTGTGGTGCTTCGTGTGGGTTGAAAGTAATCCCTCATTGACCTCTCCGGAAGCTTAATGTGGATGTTGTTCCCTTCATATTCATGGATTGGGAATTCTAGGTTCTTGTCCTCCCCCCACCCTTTTGCATGTTTGGATTGACACCTACATTCTCAAAATTATCACATGCATCCTCGAGTGGGTCTTGGTCAATTTCATGTTGGGGCCTAGGGGTTGTCTAACCAATCAGTTTTGTTCGTCCCGTCCCCACATGCAACAAACTATCTATAAATGAAAATATAAACAACAAAAGTATATACAAGGATCAACGTACCTCAGCCTATGATGAACGTCACGGGACATACCTCCGCTGTCCGAAAATCACCTTCTTAATTCAATGCTTTGCCTTCCCCGGCAACGGCACCAAAAATGCTTGATAGTTTTCGTTGTATTTCCTAATCTCTTGACATCATCCCTCAATATGTGTGTGGCTTATCAGGATAGGGGAGTGTCACTCTCCCTCGAAATGATGCAAGATATAGGGAAATAGAATGATGTGGTGGAATGAAGGAAATGTGTGTGTGTGTGTGTGAACAAAAATGCTCTCCAAGCGCAGGGAGACTTGTGTGTGTCATGTTTTACTTGGAAACATATTCCAAGGTCATCTCCTCAGGGAAGGAGTTGAATCGTGTTGAAGGTAATTTTGGTAAAAGGAAAAGAGTGAAAATCTTTTGTTGTTTGAGGGTTGTGATTTGTATCTTGATGGTATTTTAAATGGAAAATAAATGTTGGCTAATCTGTGAGGTTCACTATGATGGGAATGCCAAGTCAACTCAAAACTTTCCTCCAATAATGCCTAGATATTCGATTGATTCATGGGAAGTATGAGACGAGATAGAAGTGAGGATCCAAGCACAACCCATGACAAGTCTACGGGATATCAAAGACTCACCATCATATCCACCCTCAATCCAGTCAAACCTAATCATCATACACTGAGAGGAGGAAAGAAAATAAGTTGAAATGGCATACCCAACAGGAGGTCTCCCTTGGATTAGTCAACTTAAAAGCTTAGCTACTTATAATAAAAGCAAGAACATAAATAAAATGAAGAGACATTGTAAGAAATGGAGCTTGGAACTTAAACTAATGTAAGATAACACAAAACTACAGGAAAATGCATTTATTACCCATTTGAAAAGCTTTAAGATGGAAACTTAAATGCATTAATGGTGAAAGCTAGAATAGAGGATTAAACTTGAAATGATCTTGAAATAAATGAAATTCAAGACTTTAAACAAAGCTTAGAAGATCCTTACAAGAGATTACAAGACAATGTACTAAAGAAAATACAAAATTATTAACTTCTCTCTCTAGCACTATTCATCTTTTTCCTTGAACTCTCTCTCTTTCTCTCCATTACAATGTATATCTATCTAATGTTGAATAATGGTGAAGGAGCTTGCCCAAAAACATCCATGGAGCCCTCCTAGTTGTGTGATGTAATCCCAATCAATAGGGGGCTGAAAGGGATGGGTTGGACAGGCTACCAGCATCTTCTCTCTCCTTTCACCTCATTAATGTCCAAAGCTCCAAAAGTCCAAGCATGAGTATATGAGGGGATATTCTGTGTGTAGGGCATGTTAGGGACAAGTGGGAGAGTGCTTGGTGGGATCCCCAAAGTTGCAGAGCTTGAGATGCAAAAGCTGAAATATTTTAGCAAAACCTACCGGTAGGTCGTAGGTTTCACTCTAGTGAGCAAAATGTATCGGTAGGTTTACGGTAGGTGCAGGTCCAATAGCTAAAACCTACCGGTAGGTTTTTCTTTTTTTTGCAATATTCTTGGTTTTCTCCACCTTTCAAACAACCATCAAGCCTCCACCTCATCTCCAATCAACTCAAGCATTATGATAAGGCCTAAAAGGCACCGTTTGAACCCCTTTTCCTATAAACATATCAAAACTCCATTAAATCCTCGAATAGTGCTATTCCGCTCATTTTAACTACAAAATTAACTGTAACAGGAATGTAGATGCACAAAATATATGCAATGTTTGGTGCTAATCAAAGATCTTAGCTGAAGTTTTCTTGGAAGAGAAATGCTCGCCACATGCTCCAGAATGGTAGAAGAAAAGGACATCTTGCTGTTCATTGTCTGATACGCCTATCCTCATGATTTGGTCAAGGCAATACTTGAACATGTATGAATTGTCGAAGTAAAAGTACTTCACCTCTGCCATAAGTTTTCTCTTGTCCTCCGAGCTCTAGTGTGGGGGCATTTATTATGTGGCAAGAAAATTACAAATGTTAACATATCATGGACAAACTAAATGAATGGAAAATAATTACTTGTCTACGAAAGCAAAGTGATCAATATAAACTACTATAGGCAAAACAATGATGTATGACCTGAATTTATCTAAGGCAAACACTACAACTAGAAGCTCATTTTCAATGGTAGTGTAGTTCATTTGAACTTCATTTAAAGTTTTGCTAGTGTAGTATATGTCATGAATTTTCTTGTCTTGCCTTTAACCTAGCACTGCGCCAATCGTGTAATCACTCGCGTCACACATGAGCTCAAATGGAGTTCCCTATTTGGTAGTTGCATGATTGGAGGTGAAATTAGCATACTTTTAAGTTTTTAAAAAGAGCCTCACAATCATTCGACCACACAAATGAGACATCCTTTGCCAACACATTTGTCAAGGATGTTGCCAATGTACAAAAATCTTTAATGAAATGGTGATAAAAACTTGCATTGCCAAGAAACGACCATGTGTCTTTGACGATCTTGGGAGTAGGAAAATTGGAAATTGCTTCAACTTTGGACTTGTCCACCTCTATTCCCTTTGCAGACACAAAGTGACCTAACACAATCCCTTGAGTCACCATAAAGTGGCACTTCTCCCAGTTAAGCAACAGGTTTTTCTCCTCACACCTCTCCAATACTTTCTCCAAGTTTCCCAAGCATCCTTTGAAAGAGTCTCCAAGCATTGAGAAATCATCCATGAAAACTTCCATGATCTTCTCCACCATATCACTGAAGATCACCATCATACACTATTGAAAAGTTATCAGGGCATTGCATAGCCCAAATAGCATTTGACGATAGGCATATGTTCCCAAGTGAATGTAAGAGCGATCTCATAGCTAGAACAGCCATCCAAGAAGGAATAAAATAGATGTCCTGCTACCCTTTTTGATCAAGGTATGGTAGTAGGAAATGATCCTTGCGAGTGCATGAGTTGAGCTTCTAGTAATCTATTCAAACTCTCCAACCGATGACCACCCAAGTTGGATCAATTCATTGTCCTCATTGACTGCCACTATTACTCTCAACTTTTTGGGTACAACTTGTGTGGGACTAACCCACTTACTGTCAGCAATCATAAATATGATTCCCACATCAAGTAACTTGAGCTATTCATATCTAACCACATCCTTCATAATGGGATTGAGTCTCCTATATGCTTGTGGGGATGGCTTGGTGATTAACCCTAATTAATGCATAATCATGTTAGGTTAATCAATTAATTGTGTAAGTTAAAAGTGTTAAAAGAGTCAATTTAAGTCAAATTAGGGTAAATGCGTGAAATGTTATTAATTTCTGGGTTTTGTGCATAAACGATGCAAAGCTAGGAGGAGGCAACTATCAAAGGTTCAAAGTAAGGGGGATGCAAGTGTAATTCAAGCATCAACATAAGAGGAACATTACAGACCAAAAACCAATGACTTAGGGGTGTCCAGATGGTGGTGGTGGTGTCTGGACGGTTCCCTTAAATTGCCTTAGTCTCTTTACCTCCCATTGGTTGAATTATGCAACAACAAAAGCTCCTATTGGCCCATTCTGCCACCTTGCCGCCTTAAGTCCTCTATAAATAGGGCCCTTCAGCTTCATTTCCAAGGGATTCGGAGGAGAGAAAGTCCAAAGAGAGGGAGAGAATCTAGGAGTGTTAGGGTTAGTCAAAAAACATCCAGAAACAGTTAGTGAGAGTGAGAGAGAGTCAGAAACAGTGCAGTGAAGCCCTGCCGAACCTCTTCCAGCCAGTTTTCCAGCTTATCTCCAAGTAAAGCTTTTCTTATTTTCTACATTTATGTTATACCTTTTTACTTGGAGGGTTGAACCTCTACCATTTTTGTGCCCTAACCGGTATTAAAGGTGGTCGTATTTCAACTATTCCTCGAGGAAGGAGTGTCTATGTTTTATTTAGTGTTGTAATGTAACTGTCTTGCAGTTCTTGCTTATCTGTAGCAATGGGGTGTGAGTAGTCAACTTTTACCCTTCGGTGAAGGGTGAACATATGTAAGATATTGTTCGAGTTATTGGGATACTGATGTTATAACTATGTTTTATTGTTATATATACCTCTCATACTAATGGATGAATACATTTATAATATGCTAATGGTTATGAACACCGAGCGGTACCTAATGCTATATACTATACTATCTACTAGTTATGTACTTCATGTATGATACAGTGATTGGGCATTACGTAACAGTCGATTAATTGGTTATAGATGGGTTAAGTCTCAGCATAGTCAATACTTTTGATTCAATGCATAAATTATAATCTCGTCATTAGTGAAGCATCAACCTGCCAATTGAATAATTGTAGTATTCCTTTTGAATGGCTTGCCTTCTGATTTACTATAGTCGTTTAACTGTTGTATGGTATAGATATGTCAGTCGAGTAATTCAAGTATTTCTCCTGAATGCTTGCCTTCTGGTTTACTTGGGTTATTTGATTGTGCATAGAAATACATTTGCCAGTTAACCTAATCAGTGGCTGGATAGGATTTATACATCATACGTACAAGTTGGCTTTCTAGTGAAATGAGGGTTACCTGTTGTAAGGTGGCATTTCCAATGCTTAGCCAATATACTGTGTATGGAATCCCCGATCTGGAGGGTATCTTTTAATTATTGCATTTCTAGTATCTTTACTTATTGCACGTCATAAATTTTAATTACTGCAATTTTAATTTAGTTTATTTTCATTGTTCTAAGCTTATAGTACAAGCTCATTTATTTCAATTTGTAACTGTGACAGCTTCACTGTTTTCATTTTGATTTACAATATCAGTTCCCTATGGGATCAACCTCGCACTTAAATCGAGTAATATATTATAATTTGACCACTTATACTTGGGTGTATAACACTGTTCAGATTGAATGTGAGTCACTTGACATCCTCTTCAAGATATATTATGTGAGGCAAATAAGAGGGCTAATTCCCTTGATATTCGCAATTGTCCAACCGATCGCTCTTTTCTGCTCCATCAAGAAACTCAATAGTTCTTCCTATTGCTTTGGCTCTAATGAAGAGCTTATCACCATTGGAAATGTTTTTTTTCTCCCCCAAGAATGCATGTTTGAGTATGGATGGTAATGACTTTAACTCCAAAGTTGGTGGTTGCATAGTGGATGGAAAGATTTTCTTCTCTTGTGGAGGCAACTTCTTGAACGTGGGGTCCAACTTTCCACTCCTTGAACAGTTTTCAGTCTAAATCCCCAACAAATTCTTCCTCCCCCAAACTTGTATTGTACAATAATTCCATGTGATGCTCCACTAAAGTGTCAATCTTGTTGACTTCATGAATTTCCTCATCGTCCCACGGTTGCTTGCATAAGTTAAACACATTAAGATCTATTGGCATATTCCCAAATGCTAGCTTTATTAGACCATTCTTACAATTAATCATGACATTAAAATTTGCAAGAATAGGTCTACCTAGATTAACAGGGATTTGTGTAGTGGGATTAGCAATAGGGTGAGTGTCAAGCACAATGTAATCAATGGGAAAGTAAAATTTGTCCACTTGGACCAATGCATCCTCTACTACTCCCCTTGGTGTTCTCACACTATGATCCGCTAGCTGAAGAGTGATAGAGGTTGGTTTGAACTCCTCTAGCTATAGTTGTTAGTACACCGAGAATGGTAGCAGGTTGACACTCGCTCCCAAGTCTAGCAATGCTTGTTCCACGCAAAAATTCCCAATGGTGATGGAAATGGTAGGGCAACTAGGATCCTTGAATTTTGGTGGGGTGTTTGTCCTCAAGATGCAACTCACTTTCTCTGTGAGGAATGATTTCTTGTGCACATTCAACTTCCTCTTGACAGTGCATAAGTCCTTCAATATGTTGGCACAAAAGGGGATTTGCTTGATGGCATTAAGGAGTGGAATATTGATCTTCACCTACTTAAGCATCTCAAGAATATTTGAATAATTAGCAATCTTAGTAGTTGCCCTTAACCATTGAGGATAGGGTTCTGGGATAGGACAATCATTCATAGTCAAATCAACAACATTGGGCTTCTCAAGTTGTTTACTATCTTTGGAGTTACCCTTGGTCTCTTTTTCACTTTTCAAGAGAGACCTTAGGTAAAATATTTTTGTCAATTTCCTTTCCACTCCTAATAGTGGTGACAGCCTTGAGTTGCTCAAAATTTTCTTTTGTGGCAGACTTAAACACATGTTGACCATTGAGGTTCTCTAGGGGTTGTGCGAAAAATTTCTCTTTTTCTTGTTGAAATGACCTCATGGCATTTGTCAACCTGGTAATCTGTGTCCGGATGTCATTAAAAGCTGCAGTCGTTTGGTTATTGGTCTCAGTTTGACTTTGGATGAATTAATGCATGATGTCCTCTAAATTCCTCCTATGAGGAGGTTAATACGGGGATTGATTGGGTTGTCCCTGTTGACCAAAATGTTGTTTAGGTTAGTTTTGAGAAAACCCATGTGGATTGGACCTCTGATATTAGGAGCTAGAAGATGGACTATGAAATAACACAATTGGTTTGATTTAGTGGGATGGGAAGTGGCAATAAAGTCGATCCATGAGGTGTAGGATTGTAATTCTTCAAACTAAAGTTTGGGAGGGAGCTCTATCCTGAATTGTACGTGTTAGAATGTGGAGAATATGACTGCCTAATTTGATTGAATGTATTCAGTTGCTCATGGTACACTTCCTCAAGTGCTGGAATGTTTGGAAAATTCGAGATGGAGTGCTCAACACTTTCACAATTTGAGCAACATTCTTCGGCCTTAGTCACATTTGACACTTTGTGCTACCTATTGACCTCTAAACTTTGCACCTTGAGGGGCAACTTTGTAATTTTAGCAAGCAAGTCCTCTTGGTCACACAAGTTATATAGCCCACCCCCACTTGGTTAAGTGTCTGTAGATAACCTTGGTACATCGGCAAGATTAGTGATATCCCAAGATTGGACATTCTTTGCCAAAGTATCAAAGTACTGTAAAGCTTCATCGGGATTCTTGTTCAAGAATTCTCCATTGCACATTATATCAATGAACTGTTGTTGCTCTGGCGTAAATCATTCATAGAAGAAACTAACCAGTTGCCACGGTTCAAATCCATGATGTGGAATGGAGTGTAATAAATCATTATATCTCTCCCAACATTGATAAAACTGCTAATTTGATTTATTAGAAAATTTTTGAATTTTTTTTTCAAAGTAATGGTCTTGGGCACTGGGAAAAAATTGTTTAGAAATTTAGCCAACATTTGGGGCCTAAGAATTTATCGAGCATGGTTTTAAGGAATTCAACCAAGTTTTTGCTTTACCCTTTAGAGAGAAAGGGAATAACTCATGCATGTCACGTCGTCTGTTGCATGATTTGAGATGAATGTCCCAACTATTTCCTTAAATTCCTTAATATGTAAGTAAGAATTTTCTCATTCCTTTCCAGGTTTGACAAGAAAACCATGTGCTTGCACATGTAAGAGTATGCATGAGGGTGTGGTGCTTCGTGTGGGTTGGAGATAATTTGCCATTGACCTCATTGGGGCATCAATCGAGAGATTATTTCCTTCATTTTTTGGAAGGGGGATTTGAACTCGGGGGTTTTGTACTCTAGGTTTTTGCACTCCTCCATCCCTTGGATTGTTAGCACCATCACCCCAAAATTATCTCCAGCATGTTCGAGAGGATCTTCGTTTATGTTCATGTTTGGTCCTTGGTCACGTCTAACTAGTCAATTTTTGTTATTACGTCCCCACATGCAAATGTACTAACGACACATAACTAAAAATGACTAACTACAGTCCACAACTTGTACAATTATATACAAAGGAACAACGTACCTCGGCCCATGATGAAAATCATGAGACTTACCTCCGTTGGTCCGAATCACCTTCAATTGCTTAGCACTTGTGCCTTCCCCAACAACGGCACCAAAAATGCTTGTGTTTATTTTCCTACCTCGATGGTGTGTTTTTTTTTGTTAGGGTATGTTAGAATTATGTGAGTGCCAAAAGTGGTGTACCCTCAAATTATGGTGATGCAAAATTTGCTCACTAAGCGAAAGGAGGCTTTATGTGTCATATATTAACTCAGAAAAAGTTCCGAGGTCGTCTCCACAGGGAAGGTGAAGATCAAGTGTTTCACAAGTCATTTTGAAAATAAAAATAAAAATTTTTTCTTTGAAAATGTTGGTGAATCGTGAGATTCAGGGTTGAAAATCTATCAATGAAAAGGGTTGGCTAATCGTCAGAATTCTTTTCACTAGGTATGGTTAATCAATCCCACTTATAACTCAATTGAACTCAAAAGTGTTTTTGTTCAATCAAAAGATAGGAATTAGAAATCAAGAGTTACCAAATGTGTGTATTGGTGTCAAATTGATTTGTATAAGTTTGAAGGGACGATAAGCATGCCCCATTACATTGCTCTCTATATGGCTTGAAACAGGCTCCTCGGGCTTGGTGTCAACGTTTCTCTTACTATCTTGAAACATTTGGGATTTTTTGGATCTCAAGTTTAATATTTTATAATTACCTATCATTGCATAGGGGTTACCATTTTTTCTTAATCTAGGTGGATGATGTTCTTCTAACATGCAATAATGAGGCCCATTTCTTATACTAATCTTTGATCTGAGGATTTTTTTCTTTATGAAGGATCAAGGTCATTTTCACTACTTTTTGGGTGTTAAGGCTATTTTTTACTCCGCATGGGCTATTTTTACTTCACATGGGCTATTTTTACTCTGCATTGTCTATTTTTGACTCAGGACAAATATGCTTTGGATCTTCTCATGCGTACAAACATGAAATCAACTAAATCATGGTCTTCCCCAATTGCTAGTGACAAGAAGATAACCACATATAAGAGGAATCTTAATCTTGATCCTTCCAAATTTCAAATTTTGGTGGGTGCTTTACAATATTTAACCTTAACTCATCCGAATATTTCTTATAATGTCAATCAAGTTTGTCAATATATGCACTCCTACTTCTATACATTGGTCTGCTATCAAGCATATCCTACGATATCTCAAGCATCATTTTGATTATGATCTCTTATGCCAACCTGGTTCTCTATGTCTTACAGATTATTCATGTAACACCCCAAACTCTATAATCTGGGATTACCTATCTATAAACCATCCAACCAAAAGAGCAACTAAAATCATCCAAAAATAAAGAAAACATTCACCTTATCTCATTAATAAAAAAAACTTCCAAAACTAAACAAGCACTCCCAAAGTTTACATCCAAAATATTTAAATAATCCTAGGTCTCAAAATAAATGATAGACTATTGAATGTTCATTACATTACCAAGGAATTAATTTCAAATCCATAAATTGAAATAAAAACACTGTCCTCAACTCTGAGATCTCCATCCTGATCAACCTTGATCTCGAAGTCCACCTATTCATTCAACTCAACATCCTCCTCTGTCCCAAAATTTGAAAGTATTGGTTGTAGGGTGTGAGCAAAAGCTTGTAAGAAATCCCTCTCAAATCCAAATAAGGTTTTTAAAGCATAAAATAGGGAAGTCTCTTTTGAAACATACCATATATAGCTTGAGCTAATAAAACAATGTTAGTTGTAACGATCTCAAGTTTATGGAATATAGTAATTCAATAATAGAAGTAAACATTTAGGAATTCAGATGAAATAAAGAATAATTTAGTAAATATAATCTCAAATGTCTCATGTATATTGGTTGCTTCTCAAGAATCTACACAATGAACCTACCTTGTTTACCTACCAAAAACACAACCAATCTTAATAATTCCCCTAGGGCCACATCACAAACAACTTTAGGAAGGGTGTGCATAGCCTCGTATGACATTGATGAATCTATTCTCAGGAAAGGTATACCATCCTTTAACCTTAGACCTACGTGAATAGTAGGGGTTGACCTCTCAAGGAAACAACCCCCTATGAGCATTAGGCAACCATCTCACCTCCATTGGGATAGACTAACCTCTAACACTCTATAACAACTTTTGAAGATATTCCAAGCCCATCATACACAAACCATACAAGAGATAAAAACCACAACTTTATCAAAAACCTTATACTCAACCAATCACAATTCCATCAAAATCCATATATCACAATTTCACAATTCTAAATATACAAGAATAAAGGAATTAAAGTGTGCAAGAGATCATATCAAGAAATCTTTACTTTTGCAACACTCAAATTCTAGGGTTTTCTCAAAACTTTCGATTCTTGGAGAGAGAAACATTCACTTGAATGTAAAACATAAGTTATTCAAGAATTAGGGTTCATAAACCAAAAACTATTGAAGATTATAGGGAAATCGTGTAACTTTTCAAGAACTAGGGCTTTGGAATTCAAGAACAAGAATTTCTTAAACATAAAACATGTATTTTTTTTGAAAGCAACTTTTCAATCGGAAGAAAATAAAGAATTAACAATTATCTAGCATATAATTATCAAGAAGATAAAAAACATACATAAATATATTTCCTAGTCTCAATGAACAAATTTAAGAAGAATCCCCTACCTTTATCCAATGTTTGATGTTAGCCCTATTGCGTTTAATCTGTTCCCAATGTGAAATTCCCTCTGAATCTTGCATTTTATTCTTCTTTCTTACTCTCTAGAGGTATCTGGGGGTGAAAACTGATGAAATATGGCTAAAGGGAGCATCCTTAGGTATTTATAGGGTTAGAATCTAAATAGTCAGTATGTCCCTGATTGCTGTAAAAATCACACTCATGTTTGAATGGAGTTTGGCGATCAAATGTGCCTCGTTCGAACGTGCCTTGCATTCGAACATGCTTTGCTTCCAGTATCTCAATTTTTGTCTGAATTTCTGTTAGGTACCAAAGTACTATAGCTAAACCCTATTCAAACATGACTTGGCATTCAGACGTAACTCCCAATTCCTATTAAAACTTTCAATACAGTTTTAACCTATTTAAAAGTCGATTCATGAAATTATTGTGAAATACACTTTTATAGATTTTCGAATCTAGTTTCTACTATCCAAAAATAAGGTCAATCTAAAGTTAGAATAAAAAGTTACAGGTAAAATACCTAAGCAGTATCTAATTATCTTCTTCTTAACTGCTCCCAAAGATACGTCACAAGATTCAAAACACAATTATCTTTTATTACAATGTATATATAACCCATTTTTTAATTATTAGTTTATACATGCACCCTAGTACTTACACATTATTATGAATATATGGGGTTTACAATCCACCCCCCTTTAAGAAATTTTCATCCTTGAAACTTATCTCGAGTAGAGAACAAATAAGGGTACTTCTCCTACATCTCCAATTCTAGTTCCCATGTAGCCTCCTCCACTCCATGGTGTTGCCACAATACTTTCACCAGTAAGATAATCTTATTGCCAAGCACCTTCTCCTTGGCTTCAAGAATCCTCATCGGTTGTTCTTCATATGTTACTCCATCTTGAATTTCAATTCCTTCCAAATCCACTACATGTGATGTGTCAGGTTCTCATTTCCTTAGCATTGAAACGTGAAACACATTGTGTACTGATAAATGAGCTGGTAATCTAAGTTGATAGGATACTTTTCCCATAAATTTAATCACCTCGAATGGTCCAGTATACCTTGGGGCTAACTTTCCCTTCTTGCCAAATCAAAACACTCCTTTCTTGGGTGACACTTTAAGAAACACATTATCTCCCACCTGAAATTCTAAAGGTCTTCTCATTTTATCAACATACCTTTTTTTTTTTCTACTTTGAGCCATGCATAGTCTTTCCCAAATTAGTTGGATTTTCTTAGTAGTCTCTTTAACAATCTCTAGTCCAAATAAGTTACTCCCTCCAACTTCTACCTAGCATATCGATGATTGATGTGAACCCCAATCGACTTGCTTTGAGACCTAACAACAATATTGGACAAACAACCTAAGAAAGTTAAACTTAAGTTTATGGATGGAGAATCTGGACTCGTTGAGAACTCGTTTCAAGAACCTAGATTATATTAAAATCTAGACCCATTAAAGAACTCGTCTCACGAACCCAAATTACAAGGATGAGCGCCACTAAGGTTGTGATTTACTTTTGATAAGTTCAAAAGTTCAATCAAGAACAAGAGGAGTAAACTCAACTCACAATTAAAATTCAATATTTTCTACCTTCTGAAGTGGTCGGTTACATCCTTTAAATACCCTTTCCAAAACATGATAAAACCCTAGACTAAAATTTGTGACCCTTTCTCTCAAAATTGCCCTTGAGTGAATAGTGTTATTGGTACTGTAGCATGAACATTGCCATGCTAAAGTACTTCTGAAACCCTAGTTCAAATAAAATAATAACTTTCCAAACAACACCTTGCCCAAAATACAAGCCTTCCCAAAAACCCTAATTCATAAGAAATAAGACATATGTGGGCTAAGCATTCTCAAGCCTACTTATTCTAAACTAATAATAAAAATTCTTTAAACAAATTGAAAGCCTCAACAACTGTAAAACCGGGTAAATTTGAACTTTTTATGAAAAGGGGTAAAATGGTAATTTGTTACTACGGTACGGGTTAAAAACCTAAATTTTCTAGAGCTCGAGTGACAAAATGGACCTCATTGTTTGATTCGTCTTGCGAAATCTAGTTCCCCAGACAAATTTTGTCAAATTCTAAGATAGTTGGATTTTTTGCATTTTACGAGGCGGTCGGGTCTCGGGTGACCCAAAAATAAAATTTTTAATAAAATTTTAACAGTTGGAAAATAATTTAAAGCAAGTAAACGGCGCGATGAGGACCAAGTATTTGGGGAGTATAAAAAGGGGAAGAAATTAGATTTCTTCCCCACAAATCTGCTGGGTCTTCAGTATTCGAGCGCCTCCTCGTCGCTCGAATCAACTCGAGCCAAGTATTAAAGTTATTCTCCTCAACGAGGGCTACACATCCATACCATAAAGGACAGATTCCACCAAAGTTTTTGAGACAAAACTTTGGGAAAAATTCAAGGATGAGATTGGGTGGTGTTCTTGAATGTTCTACAACTCATTTTATGCTTCAAGAGGTAGGATTTTCTCCCTAATTAGGTTTATTTCCAACATAAGGTGTTTATATGAGATGAGTAGATTGATAGAATTATGTATCGCTTGCCTATTGTTGTAAAGTTGATGGAATTGGGTATTGAAAATGGGTAAACTTATTTCTAGTGTGAATTGGTGATTGAAAATTGCTAAGTATGTAATTTCATGGCAAAATGTGATATGTGGGCATGTTATGTGTTTACATTATGCTTTGATGAATTGGGTGTGTTAATTGCATGATTATGTGATAACATGTCTGAAAATTGTGTTGAATGAAATGTTGATATATGCTAATGATATATTGGCAGTTGATGGATTATAGAAATTATGTGCTTAGGATGTAATTATCCATGGTAGGTGTTGAAATTGTTCATATGGCATTCATTATATATTGAACATGAAAATAGTTTTGCAATGGTGCATTACATCGCATTTGCACTAGAACATCACATTTGTGGACATCGATATAGGTGTGGGTGTGTGTGCATATGTTGGATTCAATACCACTTGGTGGATGATGGGTGGGCTTAGGAAAAGTTGCAATGATGTTCCAACTGAGTCGCACAGTTGTATGAAAAACTTGTGTCTGGTATAGCAAAAAGGGATAGACTCTCCCTCGGGTGCAAGACCCAGCTACTGGTTTTTGCACTTCCGACGGTGCAAGTCCAATAAAGTGTATCGATGTGCGGAGCCGGCGGTGCGACACCAAAAGTTCATTACCCAACAAAGACACATGATTTTGTTTATAAAATTGTCCTGATTTTTTTCACACATTGGCATTGCATTTTGTTGTGGGAGCCGATGAGGGCTCGGGTTAAAATGCATGAGTGAGTCTCATCTCATTTCATGGCATGGGATGAAATTCTTGTCATTGAATGCATATTCTTGATGGGAATGATTTGAATGGTTGATTGTTTTATGTGAACATTTCATATGCATCTAGGTTGGGGAGTAGCCTCTTTAAGAGATACCCTATTGAGTGTGGCTCACCCTTCGTGGAAAAATATTTCAGTTGCGGGGTTTACATCGGTGAATGACTCCTAATTCGAGCCTCAAGGGTGAAGAGGGCCGACTTATGGCATTTATAACTCATTTGTATAATTTTTTTGAAAATTCCATTTTTGGCATGTAAATATATGGAAATTCTTGTAATAGAACTTGTCATATCATGTTTCATGTCCAAAACTTCATTAAACATGTATTGAATGGTTGTGGAATGGATTGGAAGTAATTGAAAATCAAAAACAGGTGAACACAGGCAATTTTGGGCAAAACCTACAGGTAGATGTGGTTCAGCAGGCAAAACCTACTGGTAGAACGTTAAAACCTACTGGTAGGTTTTCCAAAAAACTGAAATTTTTTAGAATGATTTGCTATGCTTTCGGGCCATGTGTCCTATTATTTAGATGTTGTAAATGGACAATAATGGAGTATGAATGGTGGTATGTTAGACCTCAGATAGGTCATGTGAGTAAATGTATACAGGATATGCATTTAGGAATGATCCAAGTAAAGGGGATGCTATTGACTTGATGTCGGGTTGTGCAACGATCATGGGTACTTCTGCGGGTTGATGGTAATCAACGGTTGACAAAGGACTTGATTTTTTTTCAGGCATCACAACAATGACGGGCCCTATCTCTAAGTCATGTCTTCCATAACTTAGATCAAGTGGATCAAAGCTAGTTCTCTATCTTTCAAGCCCATCTTGAGTGTTGGGCTCTTACTAGCTTCATCCCATGTGGATTGCACCAATCCTTGCATTGTTTACTTGATCTTCTTGGCTCTTGATCTTGTAGTTGGCCCATCTAGAACTTGCAAAGGATCTTTAAGAGTAGGCCCACTTTGGTTCCCATCATTCCCCCTCTCCTCAAAAGGATTCAACCTTAAATCTTCACCTACATCAAAAGGAGAAAGTTCAGAAACATTAAAGGTAGCATAAACATTTTACTCACTTGGAAGATCCACTTTATATGCATTGTCATTAATCCTCTCAAGAATTTGGAAAGGTCCATCTCCTCGAGGATGCAACTTAGTCCTACTAAGCATTGGGAATCTTTCTTTGCGAATGTGAACCCAAACCCAATCGCCTAGTTCAAAGATGACACGCCTTTGCCCTTTATTGGCTTGGGAAGCAACCCTTTCATTCTTTTGGGCAATTTGAAATTGTACCCTTTCATGAAGTGACTTCACTAACTCCGCCTTCTTTAATCCATCCAAGCTACTCTTGCCATCAACAGATAAAGGCATCAAATCTAAAGGAGTGAGCGGATTAAATCCATAAACAATTTCAAAAGGAGAATATGAAGTAGTAGTGATCCTATTATATGCAAACTCTATAAAAGGCAAACAATCCTCCGAAGTTTTAAATTCTTATGTACAATAGTGTGTAAAAGCTGAGTTAAAGTTCTATTAATTACTTCAGTCTGACCATCAGTATGCGGATGACAAATAATGGAAAATAAGGGCTTAGTACCCAATTTCCCCCACAACACCTTCCAAAAGTAGCTAATGAATTTAAAATCCCTATCAGAAACAATACTCCTAGGCACACCATGGAGTCGCACCATCTCCCTGAAAAAAAAGTCAGCTATGTTTGTGGCATCATCTATTTTATGGCATGGAATGAAATGTGCCATCTTACTAAATTTATCCACAACCACAAAAATAGAATCTCTACCCCTTATTGTCCTAGGCAGCCCCAAAACAAAGTCCATAGATATGTCGACCCATGGCTCACTAGGAATAGGTAAGGGTGTATACAACCAATGTGGCAAAACTTTAGACTTGGCCTTTCTACATGTAATGCACCTGCAACAAATGCGATTGACATCTCTCTTCATCTTAGGCCAAAAGAAATGTTCATCCAAAATGTCTAAAGTTTTCCTGACACCAAAGTGTCCCATTAATCCCCCACCATGTGCCTTACGCACCAATAACTCATGCACAGAACAACTTGGCACACAAAGTTTGCTGTCTTTAAATAAGTAACCATCATGCTTATAAAACTTACCAAATGCCGCCTTATAACATGCCATATACACATTAGAAAAGTTAGTTTCATCGGCATACAAGTCTTTCACATATTCAAACCCAAGCATTTTAGCACTCATAGAAGTCAGAAATACATACCTCCAGGATAAAGCATCAGCAACAATGTTCTACTTACCTTGCACCCTTGAGATGCTTCAATGATTCATGATTGGTGTGGATAACAAATTCCCTAGGCCATAGGTAGTTCTGCCAAGTCTCCAATGCACGAATAAGAGCTTAAAGCTCTTTGTCATAAGTAGGGTACTTTAGTGACACCCCACTTAGCTTCTTATTAAAGAAGGCTATGGGCCGCCTATCTTGCATCAAAATAGCTCCAATCCCTATTCCTAAGGCATCACATTCAATCTCAAAAGCTTTGTTAAAATCATGTAATGCTAGCACAGGTGCAAATCACAACCTTGCTTTAATAGTGGAAAAAGCATTCTCTTGATCAGCCCCCCAATGAAACCCAACATTCTTTTTAATGACTTTAGTGAGTGGTGCAGCAATGGTGCTAAAGTCTTTAAGAAAATGCCAATAAAAGCTAGCTAAGCCATGAAAGCTTCTTACCTTAGTGATGCTCTTTGACCTTGGCCACTCCTTGATGACCTTGACTTTATCTTCATCCACCTCAATACATTTTGTACTAACAGCATAACCAAGAAAAACAACTTTTTCCATCCAAAAGGTACATTTCTTGAAATTAGCATACAACTTTTCACATCTCAACACATCAAACACATATCTCAAATGCTCAATATGTTCATTTAAGTCCTTACTGTACACTAGGATATCATCAAAATACACACCCACAAACTTGCCAATGAACCAACGTAGGATATGTGGTTCATCAATCTCACGAAAGTACTGGGCGCATCTGTAAGTTCAAATGGCATAACCAACCATTCATAAAGCCCATACTTAGTCTTAAAAGTAGTTTTCCATTCAGCACCCTCTTTCATTCTAATTTGATGGTACCCACTTTTAAGAACGATTTACTGAAAAACACATGAGCCATGCAATTCATCAAGCATATCATCTAATCTAGGAATGGGATGGCGATGCTTTACCGTGATATTGTTGACCGCCCTGCAATCAACACATATCCTCCATGTCCTATCCTTCTTTGGCACTAGTAGCATTGGTATTGCACATGGGCTCATGCTCTCCCTCATCAAATCCTCAACTTGCCTCTAAAGCTCCTTTGTCTCCTCTAGATTACTCCTATGGCTGGTCGGTTTGGAATAGCAGCTCCAGGCACCAAATCAATCTGGTGCTCAATGCCCCTAATGGGTGGCAATTCATTAGGCATCTCCTGTGGGAATACATTCTCAAACTCCGGCAAAAAATAAATAGCCAAACTAGGAAGAGACTGGTTAGTTTCATCAAGATTAAGATAAGACTCTTCATAGACAAGAAAAATCACATGACGATCTACAAAGAAAGCCCTTTTAACCTCACTCTCTCTTGTATCGAAACTCACTTTTGTCTTTCCTTTTCTCTTGGCAAACTGATTCGACCTATTTCGTGACCTACTTTATATCATACACCTAAGTATAAATGGTCGAATTGTAGTTTTCTCGATTTAAATCCAAGATCGATCCCACAAAGAGTTTTAATAATTGGAATTTAAAATAAGAACAACAAAATTGTTATTAAAGCAGCGTAACATGAGATAGCATTTAGTGTGTGTGATAGATTGGAAAATAAACTACATGAATAAAATGCGTATGTAAACTGTTAAAAGACAATAATATGAAAAGTGCCCTTCAGTTTAATGATCCCATATGTTTTATATTGGTTAAGTACTAAAAATGCCACCTTACAATAATTAACTCCCAAGTCATTGGAAAGTCAACCGGTAAGTCTGATGTATATTAACCCATACCACAACAACTGTTTAAGTTAGTTGGTAGGTATATGTGAAAATCGACTAATCCAAGTAAACCAGAGGTCATGCCATTTAGGAGGAATACTAGAATTAGTCAATTGGCAGTTTTGTATTATGTATCAGTTCAACAACCCTAATGAACCAGAAGGTCAAGCCATTCAGGAGGATCACTTTGGTTATTCATCAGACAACTTTGTACCACGCAACAGTTAAACATCCTTAGTGAACCAGAAGGTCATGTCTTTCAGTTGGATCACTTTAGTTTTTCAACCGGTAGGTTGATGATCCATTGATGACATAATTCCGGGCTACGCATTGAATCAAAAGCATTGACTATGCTGAGACTTAACCCATCTATAACCAATCAATCAAATTTTATGTAACACCCAATTACGTACATCACTGTATCATATATGAAGTACATAATAGTAGATAGTATGGTATAGAATATTAATTACCGCTCAGTGTTCATAACTGTGAGCATATTATAAATATAATCATCCATCATTTAAGGGAGGTATATATAATAATAAAGCATAATTAAACATCGACATTTCCATAACTTAATCAATAATATAAATATGTTCACCCCTCACTGAAGGGTAAGAGTAAACTACTCACACCTTATTGCTAGAAAAAAGCAAGAAGTGCGAGACAGTTTCATTACAAAACTAAATGAAAAACACTCTGTTCCCAATGAATAGTTGAAATATAATCACCCTTAATATTAGTTAAGACACAAAGGTGGCGGAAGTTCAACCCTCCAAGTAGAAAGGTATAATAGAAAAGTAGAAATAACATAATTCTGGCTAGAATGTAGGTTGGATAGGATCTCCCCTTGGGATTCTATCTTTATTCTCTCTTGGAATATGCTTGAATTCCTCTCCAAGGACTCCCCCTCTAAGGTCTCGGTTAAGGAAGCAGGCCAGACCTATTTATAGGCCAAGAGTGTCTATGGAATGAAGGAGAAGTTGAATTGCCTTAGACAATCGTCTTGACGGTGCTGGATTTTTGGATTATGGTGGTGATTCTCTACACTGTTATGGTAGATTCTTGTTGATATTACACTTGCCTCCTTTCTAGTTTAAGCTTTTAGTAGAATGCTCCTTTCAATTTCTGCACAAAAACCCTGAAATTTCAGACATTACACACATAAATCCTGGTTTACGCACTAACCCTAATTTACAATTTTTAACAATTTTAACTTACATAATTAACTTATTTAAATATTTTAATTTACATACTAATTAGGGTTAATCACATTCCCCAACCTAAACTTTACTAGTCCCTAGTAAATAAAAATAAAATAAAATAAAATCACTTTCGTAGATGTTCACGGTTGCATTTAGCACATGCAACAAGCTGTTAAACCCCTAGGTGATCCCTAGTGGACGAGTTTGTCTCCTGAAATCATACACTTGTATAATCTCTAAGTAAAAGAATTGAAGAAAAATGTTAACAATATAATTCAATGAGTGTTAATCAAGATACAAATAATGGGATTATTCAAAGAAAATTTACTGCTGAATCAAATATTCTTATTTGAATAGATATAGAATACCTCTCCAAGAAAGATTAGCTCAAAATCTGCAATATGTTTTACATCTCCACTATATATACAAAGAGTGTAATATGTCAAAAGGTTGTTAACAATAAAGAAATCTAATTGTGCTCAAAAGAATAAGTTGAACTAAAAATATTAAGATAATAAACAACTAAAATATGAAAATTCAGTGTGATCAGATTAAAACTATCCTTGCAAAGCAGTAGAATAATAACCTAATTCAACTGTGAATCATATGAAATATTCCTCTTAACCCACAAAAATATAACTACATTAACTAAAAAAAACAAATTCAAAACCAACATTCAAAGTATAAAGTAAATTTAAGTTCATAAACAAAAGATGAGTAAAAGATAGCAAAGGTCTGTAGAATCTCCAAAGTCTCTGATCGAGAAGTAGATGGGTCTCCACCAAAATACTATCGGAGTAGCCTCAATATCTTAGCTTGGTTTTGCTCATAACCAGCCATACGTTGATCAAGCAGGGTGATACTAGTCTCCAACCCTAGTAAGATCTACGTCTTAGTCCTATCATCCCCTGGTATGTACGACTGATCATCTTGTGGCTGAGGCTGCTCTGGTGGGAAAAACCCTTTAGCTCCTTGAAATGGTACTCCTTATGGGGCTGGTGGTACTTTAGGTTGCTCCTCACACTGAACTCCATGGCTTTTCTTCAAAGAAGTCTTATCTAATGATGCAAAATGTTCCTTTGTTGGCCACAAAGGATCTACGATCACTCCTTTATCCCTGTAGAACTGTGAAATTAACATAACATATGGGAGTGAGGGTTTCTTTCCTTTTACTGTAATAAGTATATGGTCCATGATCAAATTTGGAAGATCAATCGTGTGTCCCATCCCAAAGGTATATAGGAAGTAGGCTTGCTTAGTATATATCTGGTTTTTCTGGGCTCGGGGTAACAGACTATTCACGGTAATCAAATTCAAAATTCGGTACTTGTCCGTCAAGTCCCCTTGATTTATGTATTTATGCAGCCTCCCCCATTCGTAATTTTGATTACCTGTTAATTCTATTCCTACATCAGTCAGATTAGGCATTTGAGTGTAAAGGTATTGCGGGTTGGGATGTCTTTGCATAGGTTGAAAAACAGTGGCTATAGTAGCTGGTGTAACTTGAAAAATTTTACCCCTGACAAAAACACGAAATTCTCATTCCCCAGTTATTTGTGCATTGCCATAATATTCACAAACCAAACAATCATAAGCAAGAGCAACAAACCTAAAATAATCTAGCCATCCACGTGCAGCACGAAATTGTCTAACTCTTATATTCTCAAAATCTTCATAAATTACTGGTCTTTCAGGAATAACAATTTTAGAGAGAAAATGAGCATCGTACCAAACTTGTGTTTTCAACATTCTCAAATAACTCGGTATTGTAGATATTTCTTGACTGGGGTTGCTGTGGAGGTGCTTCAGATTGCGAAAATTGACCCCTTTGTGCACGACTCAAAGAACCTCTCGTTCGAAGCCTTGGATCCATCTTTTTACTGATTTCTCTCTAACTGCTTGCTTTCAACTGGTTTCAATAGGTGAAAACCTAGATAATGGCACAAGTAAGTGAATGGTCGAAAAACATTTGAAGAAAACCGGCCTTATGTAGCAGATTTGAGAAGAAATTTAGTGAAGAAGACACTGTTTTTCATATTCTGGCCTGCGAGGGAACTGAAACTGAACAGTTTTTCACGCTGGTGGATATTTATAGGGGCAGCACCGTTCGGACGCCATCACTACCGTCTGGACGGTGTTGGGCTTCTAAAATTTGCCTTGCACTGCAGGGTTCTTACTGCTGAAATTCTGCCTTTTTCAGTTAGAATCCCACAGTTACAAGATTAATTACAACTTTACACATTCTAGATAATTTGCAACTGACTTTTTTTTTTAAAAATGGTTTTATTAATTATTTTTTTTTTTTTTTATTTACTTATTCTCTTAATTAATCTATAGCTATTTACATTTATGCACCATTTCAAGATTATTCATCATTTGATTATAATTAATCTCACTCAGAGTCTTCTAAATCAACAATACTAGTGATATGGTTAACGTCACTTCTCATGTATCTTGACAACATAGGAGTGGAATAGGATTGCGTCTCAGGATATTCTCTACTCTGCCCATACCTAATCCATTCGAGACGATTTAACGCTTGACCTAAAATTGGTTCCGCACACTAATTATATTTTCTCAAATGCATTAAATGACCACATCTCACACAACCAAGACGATTCACATCAGTGTTTAGAAAATGAACTTTTCCCGCACAAGGGTTTTGCTTGAATTTCAACGATTTCTATCTTTCTAACAATTCTAGCTTTTGTTATGATCAAAGAATGTACATCTTTTGCAAAATGGTGCATTATAATTAAACTTAACCAAAATAGTTTCTCACCCATTTACAATTTTTTCTTGGAAAAGTTTGAAGGTTTTGAAATTTTGGGAAAATTTTGAAAACAAAAAATTGAAAATTGACTCACTATCCGGTTCTTTAACGTTTGCCAGTCATAAAGACTAATTTAAATAACTCTCCCTCTCCCCAACCTAAATTAAACATTGTCCTAAATATATCAGGCGTGGATGGTAAAACAACTCATAAAATAAAAACTAATCTGTAAAACAAACAACAAACAATTAGAACTAATATTTACAATCCCCGGCAACGGCGCAAAAAACTTGATTCGACCTGCTTTGTGACCTACTTTATATCATACACCCAAGTATAAGTGGTTGAATTGTAGTTTTCTCGATTTAAGTCCAAGATTGATCCTATGAAGAGTTTTAATAATTGGAATTTAAAATAAGAATAGTGAAGTTGTTATTAAAGTAGTGTAACATGAGATAGCATGTAGTGTGTGTGTGACAGACTGGAAAATAAACTGCATAAATAAAATGTGTATGTAAACTGTTAAAAGACAATAATATGAAAGGTGCCCTTCAGTTTAAGGATCTCATATGCTTTATATTGGTTAAGTACTGAAAACGCCACCTTATAACAATTAACTCCCAAGTCAATGGAAAGTCAATTGGTAGGTTTGATGTATATTAAACCATACCACAACAATTGTTTAAGTTAGCTAGTAGGTATATGTGACAATCGACTAATTCAAGTAAACTAGAAGGAATACTGGAATTACTCAATTGGAAGTTTTTTATTATGTATTAGTTAAACAACCCTAATGAACCAGAAGGTCAAGCCATTCAAGAGGATCACTTTAGTCATTTAACTGGCAGGTTGATGATCCACTGATTACATAATTTCGGGCTATGCATTGAGTCAAAAGCATTGACTATGCCGAGACTTAACCCGTCTATAACCAATCAATCAACTTTTATGTAACACCCAATTACGTACATCACTGTATCATACATGAAGTACACAATAGTAGATAGAATGGTCTAGAATATTAAGTACCACTCGGTGTTCATAACCGTGAACATATTATAAATATAACCATCCATCATTTAAGGGAGGTATATATAACAATAAATCATAACTAAACATTGGAATTTCAATAATTTAACCAATAATATACATATGTTCACCCCTCACTGAAGGGTAAAAGTAAACTACTCACACCTCATTGCTATAAACAAGCAAGAAGTGCGAGGCAGTTTCATTACAAAACTAAATGACAGATATTCCGTTCTCAAGAAATAGTTGAAATACAACCACCCTTAATAATAGTTAAGACACAAAGGTGGCGGAAGTTCAACCCTCCAAGTAGGAAGGTATAATAGAAATCTAGAAATAACAGAATTTTGGTTGGAAGGAAGGTTGGACAGGATCTCCCCGTGTATTCTCTCTTTATACTCTCTTGGAATATGCTTGAATTCCTCTCCAAGTACTCCCCCTCTAAGCTCTCCGTTAAAGAAGCAGGCCAAGCCTATTTATAGGCCAAGAGATTGTCTGGAATGAAGGAGAAGAAGTTGAACCGCCTTAGACAATCCTCTGGACGCCATCACCACTGTCCGAACGGTGCTGGATTTTTGGATTATGGTGGTGATTCTCTACATTGTTCTTGTAGATTCTTGTTGATATTACACTTGCCTCCTTGCTGGTTTAAGCTTTAGTAGATTGCTCTTTTCAATTTTCGCACAAAAACCCTGAAATTTCAGACATTACACACATAAATCCTGGTTTACGCACTAACCCTAAATTACAATTTTTAACAATTTTAACTTACATAATTAACTTATTTAACTATTTTAATTTACATACTAATTAGGGTTAATCACACTCCCCAACCTAAACTTTACTAGTCCCTAGTAAATAAAAATAAAATAAAATAAAATCACTTTCGTAGATGTTCACGATTGCATTTAGCACATGCAACAAGCCGTTAAATCCCTAGGTGACCCCTAGTTGATGAGTTTTGTCTCATGAAGGTTTCCAGTGAAGATACCTACAAACTTCAATACTTAGGAGTTCATCATTCATATTTCTCATAGATAAAATTAAATCAATATTCCTCTGTATTGCTAGAACATTTCTTTTGTTTGATCACTATAAGCGTAACACACGTTAGTTGTAATATTATCCACATATTTTTAGAAAAAATTGTGTGTGTAATGATTTCTTTTTTTCAAAAATTTCTCAAGAAATATTACCATCTTTCATGGTAGTCTTGATGTCAATCCTCTCTTGGAATACACTAAGAGAAGAATACACATTTGTTATAGTGAGTATTCACTCAGTAATTACATGTGTTTGGAATGTTATTTTCAAAGCAAATAATTTAACATGTAATATCTCAAAAGAACAGTTATTTGAATAGAACTGGAATTTGACATAATCTTATGAAAGGATATTAACACCACATTAAACTTATTATTAATATTCTCCCTTTTTGGATTGATAGGATTAATACACATGCATGACTTCTGGAACCAAAAAAGGCTTTCTTAGGGTTGTAATGTGGCCATTGGTTTAAGGTTTAAGAAATGACATCAATGGGATTCAAAAACTATTCTTTTTAGTATTATGGCACACCTCTTTCTAGTTTTGTAACACTTGCACATCCTTTCATTATCCTTCTCATTTTTTCACTTTCTTGGCTCTTTTTTTTTCTTTTTAAATTTCTTCCCCAGGTTTTTTCTTTTCTTTGAATAGTAATCACCTTTTATTTACTCTTTTTCTACTTTTTCTTTATCTTATGTTTTTTTCTGTATCACACTGCTTTAGAAGATGGCGCAAGAAAATTATAGAGCAAAAGGTAGGTTTAATATATATTTCTGTGGCTTGGGTATTTCATGGGTTTGATGAAAAGAATTTACACCCTTTTAGGCTCAATCATGACTAACTAAGGATATAATTTTGTAAAAGAAATGGTTAAGACTCAAAATTAATCAAAAATGGCCTAAGACCATTTTCTAGAAATCATACACCTGTATAATCTCTAAGTAAAACAATTCAAGGAAAATGCTAATAATATAATTCAATAAGTGCTAATCAAGACAAAATTGATGAGATTATTCAAAGAAAATTTATCATTGAATTGAAGATTCTTATTTGAGTAGATGTAGAATACCTCTCCAAGAAAGATTAGCTCAAAATCTGTAATAGGTTTTACAGAAGGTTTCAAAAAGGTTTTTATCAATAAATAAATCCAATTGTGCTCAAAAGAATAAGTTTAACTAAAAATATTAAGATAATACACAACTAAAATATGAATATCCCGCGTGATCAAATTAAATGTATCCTTGCAAAGCAGTAGAAGAATAACCTAATTCAACTGGGAGTCATATGAAAGAGTCCTCCTAACTCACAAAAACATAACTATATTAACTGACAAAAACAAATTCAAAACCAACATTCAAAACATAAAGCAAATTTAAGTTCATAAATAAAAGATGTGTAAAAGATAGAAAAGGTCTGTAGAAACTCTAGAGTCTTTGATCAAGAAGTAGATGGGCCTCCACCAAAATGCTTGCGAAGTAGCCTCAATATCTTAGCTTGGTTTTGCTCATAACCAATCATACATTGATCAAGCTGGGTGATACTGGTCTCCAACCCTGGTAACATCTGCCTGTCAATCTTATCAGCCACTGGTATGTACGACTGATCATCCTGCGGCGGAGGTTGCTCTGGTGGGAAAAACTCTTTAGCTCCTTGAAATGGTTCCCTTGTGGTGCTAGCAGTACTTCGAGTTGCTCCTCAGGCTAAACTCCGTGGCTTTTCTTCAAAGAAGTCTGATATAATGGTGCAAAATGTTCCATTGTAGGGCACGAAGGATCTACGATCACTCCCTTATCCTTGCATAACTTTGAAACTAACATAGCATATGGGAGTAAGGGTTTCTTTCCTTTTACTGTAATAAGAATTTGGTCCATGATCAAATTTGGAAGATCAATCATGTGTCCCATCCCAAAGGCATACAGGAAGTAGGTTTGCTCAGTATATATCTGGTTTTTCTGGGCTCGGGGTAACAGACTATTCACAGTAATCAAATTCAAGTCCCCTTGCTTTATGTATTTATGCGACCTCCCCCAATCATAATTTGGATTACCTATCAATTCTATTCCTACATCAGTTAGATTAGGCAGTTGACTGTAAGGGAATTGTGGGTTGGGATGTCTTTGCATATGTTGAAAAATAGTGGCTATAGTAGCCAGTGTAACTTGAAAAATTCTACCCCTGACAAACACACGAAATTCTTGTTCCCTAGTGATTTGTGCATTGCTATAAAATTCACGGACCAAACAATCATAAGCAAGAGCAATAAACCTAACATAATCTAGCCATCCACGTGGTGGCAAGAATTTGTCTAACTCGTATATTCTTAAAATCTTCATAAATTACTGGCCTTTTAGGAATAACAGTTTTAGAGAGAAAATGAGCATCGTACAAGAATTTTTGAACAACATTCTCAAATACCTCGGTGTTGTAGTTATTTCCTAGCTGGGGTTGTTGTGGAGGTGCTTCAGATTATGAAGATTGACCCATTTGTGCACGACTCAAAGAACCTCTTGTTCGAAGCCTTCGATTAATCTTTTTACTGATTTTTCTCTAACTGCTTGCATTCAACTGGTTTCCATAGGTGAAAACTTAGATAATGGCACGAGTAAGTGAATGATCAAAAACATTTTAAAGAAAAAATTCCTTATGTTGCAGATTTGAGAAGAAATTTAGTGAAGAAGACGTTGTTTTTCGTGTTATGGCTTGCGAGGGAACTAAAATTGAACAATTTTTCACGCTGGTGGATATTTATAAGCCCAAAATCTCTAAATACTAGATATGATCTCAAAATAATAGGGGTCAAGGTCGGCCAATGAGACAATGGCAGATAAGCTACATCATCGAGAGGGAAACAACCCGTATCACCAGCTAAGGCCCCTAAATGATCGATCAGTGATAAAAGAGGTAGAGGTGTAGAGATAACCAGGAGGTTTGTCTAGAAGCAGACATTGATTAACCTTAATAAATATATAAATTAGAATAGTTAAGAAAGGAGAATTAGTGTGATAGAATAACAAAAAACCATTAATTAGAGTTAATTTGGGTTTGTGCGTAATTAGGGTTTTATGTGTGTTATGTTTAAAAGTTTCATGTTTAATGCAGAATTACTGCACAATGCAAGGAACAAAGTAGGAAAACTTAAAAGAACAAAGGCCAAAGTGTAATTTCAACCCAAGAGGAGTCAGCATACAAAGCAAGTGGAAAATTCCAACAAAGCTCCACCGTCTGGACTGTGGTGGTGGCGTCCAGACGGTCATTCTTCACGACTATCTTCATTTTGCCAGCTCCTGCTTCCTTTCCTCTATATAAAGTCATGCCTTCTTCAGTCTTTAGCAATCTAGAACCAAGAGAAAACCAATAGAGCTCCAGAGAGAAAAGAAAAGAAAAAAAGAGAAAAGAGAAAGAGAAAAAGAGAAGTTGCAAAAATGATCCGGTCAGTGATACACTTCAGTGCAAACTTTGTATTTCTATATTTCTGTTGTATCTTTCTATTCGGATAGTTGAACTGCCGTCACCTTTTTGTCTTAACTGATAATAAAGGTGATTGTGTTTTAGTTGTTCCTTGTGAAAGACATTTTAGATTTTGTATTTTAATTCTAGTTATAATGAAAATTGCCTGCACTCCTTGCTTGTCTATAGTAATGGGACTTGAGTAGTTACGTATATCCTCCAGTGAGAGGTAAACATATGTATAATACTGGTTAAATTCTGGAAATGTTGATGTTTTATATATTTATATATCTATGTATTATATGTTTCATGCACGATACAGTGATGTACGTACTTTCGGTGCTGTGCTTGGAGGTATGTCATCAATGCATCATCAACCTGCCAGTAAAACAACCACAGCACTCCTATCGGTATGGCTTGTCTTCCACTAGAACGCTGAGGATGTTAACTGATGCATGGTACAAAACCTAAATGATCCTCATGAATGGCTTGTCCTTATAGATTACTCAGATCATTTAACTGGTATAAAGGATACTATTGCCAGTCTAACAATCATGGCATTCAAGTATTTCTCATGAATAGCTTGTCCTTCTAGTTTGCTTGGATTAGTCAATTGACACATCTATAACCAGCTAACCTAAGAAGTTGTTGTGTTATGACTACTACTACCAGTTGACCTAAGAAGTGGTTGTGTTATGGTTTATTATGTATGCACCTACTATTATGAAGACAAATGAATAATTCAAGTATTTCTCATGAATGACTTGTCCTTCTGGTTTACTTGGATTAATCAATTGTCATGGATACCACCAGCTAACCTAAGAAGTTGTTGTGTGATGGTTTATATACATTAGACCTACCAATTGACTTGCCAGTAACATGAAAATTAATTGATGTAAGGTAGCATTTCCAGTATTTAACCAATATAACACATATGGGATCCTTGAACTGAAGGATACTTTTTATTATTGTCTTACTCTATCTGCACATAAACGTTTACTTAGACTAGTTATCAATCTAAGCTCGCATCACAAGCTATCACATGTTGTCCTATTCGAATTAGCAACTTAACTATTTTATTTCGTTTCCAAATTATTAAAACTCTTCGTGGGATTGATACTTGGACTTAAAACCGAGAAAACTACAATTCGACCACTTATACTTAGGTGTATAATATTAATCCAATCACTAAAAAGTGTGAATCAAGTTTTTGGCGCCATTGCTGGGGACTTACGCTAATTTGAAATTAAACAAAATACAAAAGTTGTTTATTTGTATTAGATGTATATAAAGTGTCTTTTTTTTAAATAGTTTATGTCTGTTCATTCATCCATAGGATCTGCAAATCAATCCTCTCTTTCGTCTTTGTCATCTTCATCTACTCAAGAATCATTTGAACTAAGTGTGGCTAGAAACGTACCTAGGGAAGAACAACCTTGAGAACAAGAAGTAGTTCAAAACATTCGACCATTAAGAGAATATCTACACCCTACAGGAACTAATGTCCCGTTATGTTTTGCTTTTCCAAAAGATGCTCCAAATCTTAATATTAAGCCAAGAACAATACAATTATTACCACAGTTCCATGGTCTAGAAACTGAAAACCCTTATGTTCATATGAAAGAATTTGAAGAAGTCTGTGGAACATTGCAAGATAATTCTGAAATGGTCAGACTAAAATTATTTCTTTTTTCTTTAGAAGATAAAGAAAAACAGTGGCTTAGCTCTTTAAGAGCCAATTCAATCACAAACTGGCAAGCTTTACAAGTTGAGTTCTTTAAAAAGTTTTTTCCTGTACATCGTACCAATACATTAAGACGTCAAATAATGAATTTTACTATAAAAGAAGGTGAAACTTTTTATCAATGTTGGGAAAGATTTAAAGATCTTTTCCAAGCTTGTTCACATCACGCATTTGAAAATTGGACCTTAGTTGGTTTTTTCTATGATGGTCTTCCACCTGCAATGCGATTGTAAAAATGATGGAACAGGGGGAATTTATGAGTAAAAATCTTGAAGAAGTATTTCAAAATTTTGATACTATTTCTGAGAGTTCCCAGATGTGGGACTCAACTTCTTCAAACATAATAGAAACTAAGCCATCTACATCTGAAAGAGAAAAATATGTGTTAAAAAGATGATGATGATTTAAGAGCAAAAATGACAAGTTTATCTCGAAAACTAGAAGCTTTTAGAGATGAAAAAAATAAAACAAGTATCTGTCATTTCAACTACTGATAAAATCTGTGAAATTTGTGCGTTGTCAGGACATCCTGTAGCAGAGTGTCCAACTATACCTGCATTCAAAGAAGTGTTAATTGAACAATCTAATGCTGTTCCAACTTATAATAATAAGCCTTATATGAATCCATATTCTAAAAATTACAACCCAAGATAGAGAAATCATCCAAATTTTAGTTGGAGAAATACACAACCTATAAATCAAACACCAAGGTCCACCACAATCACAAAATCAACAAAGTTATCAGCCATATCAACCTCCTCAAAGAAGAACTTTGGAAGATACTATGAATCAATTTATTCAAAATCAAATGAATTTTAACACTCAAACAACTCAAGCTTTTAATGATTTTAAAGCTTAAACTTCTCAGAATTTTGAAGATATTAAAAGTCATCTAGCTAAATTAACCTAGTCTTTGAGTACTTCAGAGAAAAGAAAGTTTCCATCTCAACCTAAACCTCCAAAAAATCAAAGTCAAGCTAATGCTGTGTCATTTGAAGCCTCTCCAAGTCAAGTACAAGCAATCACAACACTAAGAAGTGGAAAAGTCATTGACAAAACTATTAAACCAAAAATTCCAAAGGAAATGCGTAAGGAAATTCCTGTTAATGAACCACTTGAATCTGAACCTTTGGTCAAAAAGCAATCAGAAATACAAAATGAAAAAGATCAACCATGTCCTAATCCTTTTCCTTTTCCTCAAAGGATCAAGAAACTTTAATCTGAAAAAGATCAATCTGAAATTTTCGAACTGTTCAAACAAGTCAAAATTAACATTCCTTTGTTGGATGCAATAAAATGAGTTCTAGCTTATGCTAAATTTTTAAAAGATCTTTGCACAATAAAAAGAAGAACAAAGGTACCAAAGAGAGCATTCCTAACTGAGCAAGTCAATACTATAATACAACATGATACTCTTCTTAAGTACAAAAATTCGGGTAGTCCTACAGTCTCATGCTTCATTGGAAATTTCCAAATCAAAGAAGCTCTGCTAGATCTTGGATCCAATTATAATTCAATGCCATATTCAATCTATACACAATCAGGATTAAGTGAACTAAACCTTCCAATATCACATTACAATTAGCAGACCGTTCAATAAAAATTCCATGAGGAACTGTGGAAGATGTTATTGTCCAAGTTGATCAATTTTACTTTCCAGCAGATTTTATTGTTATCGACACAGAACCAATTTATTATGAATCTTCATATATACCTTTGATTCTAGGTTGACCATTCCTAGCTACATCAAATGCTTTGATTAATTGTAGAAATGGAATCATGAAACTATCGTTTGGAAATATGACCTTAGAACTAAATATTTTTAATAGTGCTAAACAACCTATAGAAGAAGATGAAGTACATGAAATAAATTGTGTTGAAACATTAACCCGAAAGTTTTTTGAAAAGGTTTTTCTGGAAAAAGATTTAAACACAGTAAATTTGTATCTGAAAATAAATTAGAAAATCTAGAAAATCCAAAATGTGAAAATATGATATCTAAACCTGAAAACTCCAATGTTCAAATATTTAAGCTAGATTTAAAACCATTTCCAACTAATCTGAAATCTGTTTTTCTGGAAAAAATGAAATTCATCCTGTAATCATATCATTAAATTTATTTGAAAGTCAAGAAAAAGAATTAACAAAAGTATTGAAAAATTATCAAAGTGTTCTTGGGTGGACAATAGCTGATATAAAAGGTATAAGCCCATTGCTGTGTACTCATTGTATATATTTAGAAGAAAATACTAAAATATCTCGTCAAATGCAAAGAAGATTAAATCCACACCTAAAAGAAGTAGTTCGCAATGAAGTACTTAAACTATTAGATTAAAATATTATCTATCCTATATCTGATAGTAAATGGGTTAGTCCTACACAAGTAGTCCCAAAAAAGTATGGTGTTAGTAATACAAAATAAAGAAAATGATTTAGTCCCAATGCGTACTATCATAGGCTGGCGTGTATGTATTGACTATTGGAAGCTAAATTCTTTCACCACAAAAGATCACTTTTCATTGCTTTTTCTTGACCAACTCGTAGAAAGAATAGCTAGTCATGCATATTATTTCTTTCTAGATGGATGTTCTGGTTATAATCAGATTGAAATTGTAACAGATGATCAAGAAAAAACTACATTTACATGTCCTTTTGGCACTTTTGCATATAAAAAAATGTCTTTTTGACTATGTAATGCGCCAGCTATCTTTCAACGCTGTATGTTAAGTATATTTAGTGATATGGTAGAACGATATCTAGAAGTCTTTATGGATGATTTTTCAATATATGGAGATTCATTTCATATATGTCTAGAAAATCTGGAAAAAGTGCTCATTCGATGTGAAGAAACAAACCTTGTCTTAAATTGGGAAAAATGTCATTTCATGGTTACACAAGGTATTGTTTTAGATCATATAGTGTCTAAAATAGGAATTGAAGTGGATAAATAAAAAATTGATCTTATCGCTAACTTGCCTTCACCAAAAATAGTAAAAGATATTCACTGATTTCTAGGTCATGCAGAATTTTACAGAAGATTTATAAAAACATTTAGTTTAATAGCCAAGCCTAGATGTAATATGTTATGTCAAGATATAATATTTGAATGGAATGAAGCATGTCAAGTAGCTTTTGATAAATTAAAAAACATGCTTATTTCTGCACCTATCATGCAACCTCTTGACTGGTCATTACCTTTTGAAATAATGTGTGATGCAAGTGATTATGCAATAGGAGTTGTACTAGGGCAAAGAAAAGAGAAAAAACCTTATGTTATATACTATGCGAGTAAAACTCTAAATGATACACAAATGAACTATTCAACCACAGAGAAAGAACTACTTGCTGTTGTATTTGCATTAGATAAATTTCGTTCATATTTAGTTGGATCATCAATTGTTGTATTTACTAATCATGCAGCTTTAAAATACTTACTAAAAAAGATGCTAAACTGCGTCTCCTACGTTGGATATTATTACTACAAGAATTTGATTTAATCATCAAAGATAAGAAAGGAATAGAAAATGTGGTAGCTGATCACTTGTCGAGATTAAACTATGAAATAAAGGAAGAACCAACTCCGATTAGAGAAACCTTTCCAGATGAACAACTGTTTGCAAAAACAGAATTACCATGGTATGCAAATATAGCTAATTATTTAGCTACTGGTGCTATTCCCTCTAATTATACCTGGTTTGATAGAAATAAATTTCCAAGTGAGGTATGTAAATTTTTCTAAGAAGATCCTTATCTGTTTAAATATTGTAAAGATCAAATTATAAGGCGTTGTGTACCTAATCATGAAATAGGTCAGATAATTCAGCTTTGTCACTCCGAAGCTTGTGGAAGTCATTTTGCTTCAAAGAAAACTGTAACGCCCCAAAAACCCCCTTGGGTGACATTACATTCTAAAAACCATTCACCCCATGAGAGCATTACGTAAATTCATCACGACGAAAGTTCATTCATCAACCATTCATATTTTAACAAAATTTGGGCAGAGTCTCCTTTGTACGGGGAGCTTTACCCAAAACACAACTTGTACAATTATATTACAATTGACCACACCGGGTCCACATATGCATAACTATTGACCACACCGGGTCTATTTATCCATCATAAAATAAACTTTCATTCATCATATGTCATATCCACAATGCCATCCCAAAAGAATAGGCCAAGTATGACAAATATATTCCCTAAAGAATTAAATTACACTTGCAGTGAAATAACAAAATACTAGACTTTACATGATTTCAAAATAAACTCTCTAGTCTAGTACAAAAGAAATATAACTCTAGGCATCCAGTTCAGGACCCCCGTTCCCCTCTAGGGGAGCTTCCCCATGCACTGGTTCATCTACTTGTAACTCCTCCTCATAGACGAAATCTGAAAAGATATTATTTGTAGGGGATGAGCACTAAGCTCTGTAGCAACATTCCTTCCATACTCATACAAGGTTTAGAAAACAAGTAAACAGTTCGGTCTTATTTTCCAAAATATCATATAACATTTGAAGTAAAACCGTGACATTTGAAACAGATCTCAAGTTTAAACATTCGCAATAATTTAAATGAACAGTAAACTCAAGTTACAATGAGCAACCATAACCATTTCCAACAAGTTCTTGTAGAGTCCCATACCTCCACAAGCTCTTGTGGGAAATGCAATAGTAACACCATAATACAAAATGGAACGCTTATTCCACCATCGATTATTATCTTTCCTTTGGCAGGTGGCATACTTAAAAGTAAACTCCACCTCCTTCAAGTCTTTGTTTCCCATAACCGCATACTTACAAGTAACCACGGTCGTTAGATGTCCTTTTAGGTAGGTAGCATACTTACAAGTAACCTCTACCCCCCTTGAAGTCTCCCACACATAACCGCATACTTACAAGTAACCTCGGTTCATAAATATCCTCTTTTGGTAGGTAGTATACTTACAAGTAACCTCTACCCCCCTTGGTGTCTCCCACACATAACCGCATACTTACAAGTAACCTCGATTCATAAATATCCTCTTTTGGTAGGTAGCATACTTACAAGTAACCTCTACCCCTTCAAGTATTCCACACTTAACCGCATACTTACGAGTAACCTCGGTTCATAATTATCCTCTTTTCATACCAACAATCACATACAAGATAAATTCCACAAATTTTCCTCAACAAGCAACCATTATCAAAATTCCCAAATTTTATCATGCGACAATCCAAATAACCAATTAAGAAAAATACAAGAGATCACCACCACATCATTTTCATTACTCACACAAAGCACTAAAGTTCTCAAAACCAAGCTTGAGCAAATGTAGAAAGAGAATTTCATATTTCCCCAAAAACTAGGGTTTTAAAGCTATAAAAGAAGTTTCATGGGTAATCAATCCTAACTTTGTTTAAGACATGCCATAATTGCAAGAAAACCAAGAAACAAGGAATTCCTAGCAAATACATACAAGTATGAGTCAAAACATATATATATTTTAGCCTTAGCCTCAATGGACAAGCATGGAAGAAAAACCCTTACCTTGAATCAAAGTTTCAAACCAAAAACCCAAGCTCTAATGACCTCCTTTCTCCCTTTCCTCCTTTCCTCTATCTTCCCCAAGGGTGCTAAGGGGTTTGGGGGTGAGAGATGTGAGAAAAAATGGAAGGAATTGGCTGGATTCTGTGTTTTAAACACAGCAGTCCGCGCAATTCACTGTTCATGGCTAAATTTTGAATTTTTTCCAAAATTACAGTTTTGCCACTAGAAATCTCCAATTTGATCCATACGACTACCCTAAGGTTTTTCGACGTTCCGGATTCATTTTTAATGTTATTTTAACCTAAAAACATTTCTTTTTATGATTTATTTCAAAATTAAAATAAATTCACACTTGGAACATTAAAATTTCTATTTTATTCCTTCGAACTACTATAGGTGATATCCTTACGATTTTAATATATATATGGTTTATTCTTAAGTCATTACATATAGAAGAATCACTAAACAAGTACATTAATATACTAATGTAAACATATGGGGTTTTACACCTTCAAGGTCTAATAAGAAAGCACAACCCTTTACTATCCAAGGAGCACCATTGTGCAGATTTTTGGTCAACTTCATAGAATAAACTGATTTGACTCAGGTATTTCTAGGAGGTGTAACCTATATGGTTGGAAAGATATACGAGTTAGGGTTCTAACAAAAATAACAGTACACAATTTGGACTTTCCAATAAAGAGTTATGATGAAATTAGCGAAAGGTAGTCTGCCGGACATATTTTTGGACAGTGTAGACACTACTTCGTAATATGGACATAACTCCTTCCTCCTAGTTCCGATTGAGATGATTCAAGGTGATATGGAATCCTAAGAGAGATCTCTACAAATTTCATGTTTTAAGTTTTGAGAGATATGGACTGCATCAAGGTCGAAATCGAGCTTGATGTTACAGCCAGTGCACTGTTCATCCCTTTTTCATTCTACCAAATTCAAACACACATCACTACACATATCCCCATTTTTACAACAATTATTTACTATATATCTATATACATATATAAAAGAAAATGCAGGGTGTTACAAAAACTGCTGCTAAAATTTTGCAGTACGGATTTTATTGGCCAACTCTTTTTAAAGATGTTCATACTTTTTGTTTAAATTGTGACAGATGTCAAAGAATGAAAAATATTTCAAAAAGAAATATGATGCCTTTAAACCCTATTTTAATTATTAAAATTTTTTTATTGTTGAGGCATCGATTTTATGGGTCCATTTCCCCCATCTTTTGGATATCTGTATATTTTGGTTGCAGTCGACTATGTCTCAAAATGGGTAGAGGCAATTCCATGCAGAAATAATGATCACAGAACAGTGGTCAAGTTTTTGAAAAAAAATATTTTGTCCAGATTTGAAATTCCTCAGACCATTATATGTGACAGTGGATTACATTTTTGTAATAAATTTTTTGAAAATCTTACGAAAAAATACTCAATTTTGCATAAAATATCCACTCCATATAATCTACAGATAAGTGGACAAGCTGAGTTAGCTAATAGGGAGATAAAATATATTTTAGAAAAATCAATAAATCCAGATCGTAAAGATTGGTTCTTAAGGTTGACTGATGCGCTTTGAGCTTATCGTACTATATATAAAACTATTCTAGAAATGTCTCCTTATCGGTTAGTATATGGAAAACCATGTCACTTGCCTGTAGAATTAGAACATCGAGCGTATTGGGCAATAAAAATGATGAAAGTAAGTGAATTAGAGGAATTAAGAAATGAAGCTTATGAAAATGCAAGAATTGCAAAATCAAGAACAAAAATTTTTAATGATAAAAATATAATGCGAAAATCTTTTGAACCATCTCAAAAAGTGGTATTATATAATGCAAAACTTTGTTTATTTCCTAGAAAATTAAGATCAAGATGGACAGGTCCTTATATTGTCAAGCAAGTTTTTGACTATGGAGCAATTAAAATTGAAAATACATTAACTAGAAATATCTTTAAAGTCAATGGTCAAAGACTTAAACCACATTATGGTGGATTTATTCAAGAAATACTTGCTGTACAACTTTTTGATCCTATTTATATGCTCTGAAAAGTAAATTATTGCTTAAGTTTCAATAAAATTACCAATGAATTGTAATTTATTTGACAAAGTATCTCCTGAGTACAGCCAGATATCCCAATCGGTGAAATGACAAAAGATTGTCGGATTTCCCTATCAATGTTAACTATCACTGTTGTTACATTTTCAGATAATGTTTAAATTAAGTTTGGGAGGTAAGGATGTGATTTTTGTATTTATATTTAAAGTATTTATTTTGTTTTAACATCAATGCTAATTTTGTCTTTGTGACTGACAGATGTTAAAGAACTGGATAGAGTGTTACAAAAAAAAAAATTTATGTGTTGTGACGCCCCAAAAATCGGGGGTCCTTAATTTAACAAAATTTGGACAAAGTCTCTTTTGTATGGGAAGCTCTATCCAAAACATAACTTGTGCATCAAATAATCACATGACCCATCCGAGATCTAATATACAATATTGACCACACTTGGTCTATTTAAAAGTAAACATATAATAGCATGGAAGATTTCATTAAAATAGTCCAAAAACTAACTTAGTGAATGTTTTGTAAAAACATATTTTTTCACAATAAAACTCTATATACAAGTTCTATTGCAAGTAATTCCATATAATTACATGTCCAAAAACAAAATTTTAACAAAACGTCAAAACAAAAGCCACATTCTGGCTTTCTTCATCCATGGGGTTCGAATTGGGGGCCTTCCACCAGTGTGTATCTCGCACCTGCAATGTTTCCCGTATAGGGTGAGCCAACGCCTAGTAGAGTTATTCCTACAGAGGCTACTCCCCACCAAAGTGCATAAGCAATGTTTACATTTAACATTCATAACAAACAACATTCCAACCAAAGTATAAAATTTTATGTTAGAATTTCACCATGTCATGCTATGGAATAAGATGAGACTCACTCACGCATATCCACCCGAGCCCTCACTAACTCCCATCACACAATGCAGTGCACGTGTAAAAACCTTTATCATTGATGGAATACATCCAATAATCATTTTTGAAATACAAACTATGTGTTTATAAAACCAACTCATTTTTTTGGATGTTTTCCTTCAAATGAATACTTTATATAACAAAATTGTGAGGGATCTACCTCCCCATTACCGGGGATATACCTCCCTCCAAGAGCATTCCTCCCATTACCGGGATATCCCGCTCTCCACCAAAGGATTTCGGCTAACCTGCGGGGCAAACCCCCACAGTAGCCTTTACCTCTGTCCCACATCGGGGAAAAAGTCGTCTCCCCACCCCCATATAAGCCGAAGCACCATATGAGAGCAGTACCCAAGTAACACACTGTGGTACTTGGGTACTGCTCTGTGTTACTTGGGTACTGCTCTCATATGGTGATTCGGCTTATATGGGGGTGGGGAGACGACTCTTTCCCCGATGTGGGACAGAGGTAAAGGCTACTGTGGGGGTTTGCCTCCGCAGGTTAGCCGAAATCCTTTGGTGGAGAGCGGGACATCCCGGTAATGGGAGGAATGCTCTTGGAGGGAGGTATATCCCCGGTAATGGGGAGGTAGATCCCTCACATAAAAGGCGCCTTTTATGTGAGGGATCTACCTCCCCATTACCGGGGATATACCTCCCTCCAAGAGCATTCCTCCCATTACCGGGATATCCCGCTCTCCACCAAAGGATTTCGGCTAACCTGCGGGGCAAACCCCCACAGTAGCTTTTACCTCTGTCCCACATCGGGGAAAGAGTCGTCTCCCCACCCCCATATAAGCCGAAGCACCATATGAGAGCAGTACCTAAGTACCACAGTGTGTTACTTGGGTACTGCTCTCATATGGTGCTTCGGCTTATATGGGGGTGGGGAGACGACTCTTTCCCCGATGTGGGACAGAGGTAAAGGCTACTGTGGGGGTTTGCCCCGCAGGTTAGCCGAAATCCTTTGGTGGAGAGTGGGATATCCCGGTAATGGGAGGAATGCTCTTGGAGGGAGGTATATCCCCGGTAATGGGGAGGTAGATCCCTCACATAGTCGTCTCCCCACCCCCATATAAGCCGAAGCACCATATGAGAGCAGTACCCAAGTACCACAGTGTGTTACTTGGGTACTGCTCTCATATGGTGCTTCGGCTTATATGGGGGTGGGGAGACGACTCTTTCCCCGATGTGGGACAGAGGTAAAGGCTACTGTGGGGGTTTGCCCCGTAGGTTAGCCGAAATCCTTTGGTGGACAGCGGGATATCCCGGTAATGGGAGGAATGCTCTTGGAGGGAGGTATATCCCCGGTAATGGGGAGGTAGATCCCTCACATAGTCGTCTCCCCACCCCCATATAAGCCGAAGCACCATATGAGAGCCGTACCCAAGTACCACAGTGTGTTACTTGGGTACTGCTCTCATATGGTGCTTCGGCTTATATGGGGGTGGGGAGACGACTCTTTCCCCGATGTGGGACAGAGGTAAAGGCTACTGTGGGGGTTTACCCCGCAGGTTAGCCGAAATCCTTTGGTGGAGAGCGGGATATCTCGGTAATGGGAGGAATGCTCTTGGAGGGAGGTATATCCCCGGTAATGGGGAGGTAGATCCCTCACATAAAAGCTATGAATGACATATGAACTATTTCAACACCTTCTATGGGCAATTGTATTTAAGTATATAATTTTTCATAACCCATCAATACCAATATATCACAAGTATGTATATATATTAACAATTCCAACAACACAATTTTCAAGCATGTTATCACATAATCATGCTATCAACACACTAAATTCATCAAGGCCTAACATAAACACATAACATGCTGCAATTCACATAACTCAAGAATCACATTAGGTTAATCTCACCTACCCAATTCAAGATGAAATTTATTGTACTTATTTTCCACACTTATTATAATGCTAACATACCATAAGGCATATATTAACCTCACACCCATAACAAGTCCCTAGCATGTCATCACATTATCAATGCAAACTTACTTGATTACACATTTTGATGAGAACCAAGGTGGGCCTACTCTTAAAGATCCTTTGCAAGTTCCAAATGGGCCAATTACAAGATCAAGAGCCAAGAAGCTCAAGGAAGCAATGCAAGGATTGGTGCAATCCACCTGGGATAAAGCTAGCAAGGGCCCATCACTCAAGATGGGCTCAAAAGAAGGAGAACCAATTTTGATCCAGTTGATCCAAGCTGTCGAAGACATGGACACATAACTTAGAGATAGGGCCTTTTGTTGTTAAGGCTTTCAATTTGTTTAAAGGATTTTTATTATTAGTTTAGAATAAATGGACATGAGGATGCTTGGCCCACATATGTCTTATTTCTTATGAATTAGGGTTTTGGGAAGGCCTTGTATTTGGCCAAGAGCTTATTAGGAAATTTATTAATTTATTTGAACTGGGGTTGTAAAAGTTACTGTAGCACGACACTATTCATGCTACAGTACCATGATACTATTCACTCAAGGGCATTTTTGAGAGAACGGGTCACAACTTTTAGTCTAGGGTTTAATCATGTTTTGGGAGGGGTATTTAAAGGATGTAACCAGCCACTTCAAGGGGGGAAAGACAATATTGTAGACAATATGTTGAGTTTTAATTGTAACTTTAGTTGAATTTACTCCTCTTGTTCTTGATTGAACTTCTGAACTTATCAAAGGTATATTACAACCTTTGTGGCATTCCTCCTCGTAATTTGGGTTCTTGAGATGAGTTCTTCAACGGGTCTAGATTTTAATATAATCTAGGTTATTGAAATGAGTTCTCAACAGGTCTAGATTCTCTAGCCATAGACTTGAGTTTGGCTTTCTTGGGTTGTATTTCCAATATTGTTGTTGGGTCTTAAAGCAAATCGATTGAGGTTCACATCATTTGACATCAGAGTAAGGTTTCCAATCAGGTCGTATTCTATCCTTTTATTTCTTGCATATTTGATTCTAGGGCTTCATTGTTCTAGGGTTGCAAAAGAAATAAAAAAATAAAGTATAAAACCCGGGTAAATTTAAACTTTTATGAAAAAGGATAAAATGATAATTTGCCATTACAGTACGAGTTATAAACCTGAAATTTTCTAGAACTCACGGACCTCACCGTTAAATTTTTCTCGCAAAATCTAGTTATCCTGTCAAATTTCATCGAATTCTGTGATAATCAGATTTTTTGCGTTTTACTAAGCGGTCGAGTCTTGGGTGACCCAAAAATGGAATTTTTAATAAAAATTTAAAATTTAAAAAATTATTTAAGGTAAATTAAAATAAAATTATTCGCATGTTAACCGAAATAAAATTTAATCATTTCAGAGTGAAAACGGACCCGAGAAAAAGTGGGTTGTCTGGCGCGTTGTGGGTCAAGTGTTCAGGGGCTATAAATAGGGGGAAAAATCAGATTTTCTCCCCCATTCTTCAGTCGGTTCCAATGTGAGAGAGAAAGAGAGGGAAAAAGAAAATTTCTCCGCATTCTCTCTAAGATCTACGGAGATTGCGTGCTCAAATCCGCACGGGCCAAAAACAAAAGTCATTCTCCTCGTCGAGGGCTACGTGATCACATCAAAAAAGAAGGGTTTCATCGAAGTTCCAAAAATCAAGCTTGGAGAAATCAAGGGTTTTGGTGAAATTGGGACTCTTGAAGGCTTCTACCAAGTGGGTTTACGTTTCGAGAGGTTGGGTTCCTTCGTACTCGGGTTTATTTTACAACCTAGGGTGTTTACATGTAATAGGTAGGTTGATAGAAATATTTAACACTTACCATTGTTGTGAAATTGGTGAAATGGGTATGAAAATGGGCATAGATATGGTTAAAGATAAATTCCTAGCTTGGAATTGGTATGTGGTAATTACTTGAGTAATTCCATGGAAATTGGTTTTATGAGGGCATGCTATGTGTTTACATTATTGCTTTGATGAATAAAGTGTGTTTACAAAATGCTGATATATGTTTATTGATGTATTAACATTGCGATGAAGTTGGTTATTATATGCATGAGATATAAATTGCCATGGAATATGTATATATGTGGTTAAAGTAGCTCATACGGCATTCATTACATGTGGGCATGATATTGATATTGCAATGCTACATTACATTGCACATTCACGGAGGCATCGCATCTTATGAGTATGAGTGCATGGTTGACATCAACCACCACATAGGTGGATGATCAGTGGGCTCAAAAAATTTGGATTGAATATCCGGCTGAGTCGCACGGTTGCATGAAAAAGAATTGAGTCGGGGTTAGCAAGAAGGACTAGACTATCTCTCGGGTGAGAGACCCGGTGATTCAAATACACACTTCCGTTGGTATAAGAGCCCACAAAGTGTGTCAGTGTACGCAAAACCGTTGGAGAAAGTCCATAAATTTCATGTCGGTTGGGGGACCGTTGATGTAAGTCCATAAATACCCACTCCAAGAAAAACCTAGAGATTTTTTAATAATCATTGGGTGTGTAACACCAATGGCAGGGGCTTGGAAGCTCGATTTTTATTCCCGTGGCAATACATGGGGGAAAGGCGTCGGTGAGGGCTCGAATTGAGTTGCATAAGTGGGTATCATCTCATATCATGGCACGACATGTTAGATTTCATCATAAATTTGTTTAATCTTGAATGGAATGGTTGTTGTGTTGTTAAATGTTGCATGTGAGCATATCATGTGCATCTAGGTTGGGGAGTGACCTTTGTAGGAAATATTCTACTGAGCGTGGCTCACCCTTTATGGGAAAAATATTTCAGGTGCGGGTGGTGCGTTGGAGGAAGGGACCTCAAGGATAAAGAAATCCGAAAATTGAGGCTTTATTTTGAGTTTGTGTACAATTATTATGAATTTATGAAAAAATTAGTTATGGCATGTAAATTCATGTAAATAAATGCAATAGAATGTGTATGGACATTCCAAGATGAAGAAAAGGCCGACTTGTGGCCTTGAATTCATTTTTGTAAAATCATTGTATAAATTTGGCGAAAAGTATATTTTAGGCTTGTAATCATATGGAATTAATTGTAATAGACCATGTATATATTAGGTTTTATGTGAAAAACCTTATTAAACATGTTTTGGATGGTGTTGGAATGGTTTTGAAATGATTGGAAATGAAAAAGTTGTGAAACAGACATTTATGGGCAAAACCTACCCGTAGGTCCAAAAAAAAAAAACCTACCAATAGATCTTGTACGGATAGGTGTTGTCACTGACAACTGACAAAACCTACCGATAGAACTTTTCCAGTAGGTCAAACCTACTAGTAGTTTACCAGTAGAACTTTTCCAGTAGGTCAAACCTATCGCTAGGTTACTAGTAGAACTTTTCCAGAGGATAAAACCTACTGGTAGATTTTCCACAAATATGAAATTTTAAGAATGCTTGGCTAGGCTTTTGGGCTAAGTGTCCTTGCATTCAAATGATATAAATGGATTATAATTGAGGTATATTGGACCTCGGTTGGGTCAAGAGTAAAATATACATAGGTTACACTTGTGGATGATAATCCTGATTAAGGGAATGTTATTAACGTGGTGTGTGGGATGTGCGACAATCACGGGTACTTTCGCTGGTTGATAGGTGGTCAATGGTTGAAAAAGAACCCCCGATTTTAGGGGCGTCGCAGAAATAACTTCTAAAATTCTTAGGGTTTTGTGGGGCTATCAAAAATTTAACTGTTCTAGGGTTTGAATTATTATTAGGGTTTTGTCAATTGTTTATTATTTAGTTTGTGATCAACTCAGTTGGTAAAAAAAAAATCATCCAAAAAAAAAACAAAGAAGAGAAAAAAAACACAACAGAGGAGAAAATCCAAAAATAATTTATTTTTTTGAACCTTATCTTCAAAGGGGCTGCATACATCATTATAGTTGGTATCTTGTCTTATAATTACTATATCATTCGCATAATTTTCTTGATTCTCGTGTCTTTTTTATTCCTTTCGTGTTTCTCTTGATCCTGTTCTTTCCGTGATTCTTGTTCTTGTTCTTATTCTTGTTTTCTTGTTTCATGGACCTAATTACTATTTGAGATTAAACAAGGTTGCATTGTCTTGACTGAGTTCAATTAGTTTGTAAAGAACTTGAGTGGGAAAACTCTTGAGGTAAAAGGCAAGAGAGCGTGAGACTATTATTGGGAAAAAATCCAATTAACAGTGAAACACATAAGGGAGTGTGTGAAGTTTTTTTTACCATTAACATTCTTTTTGTGCAGCACATTACAATGTCTCACCAAAGTGGCTCATCACTAAGGGGGATGACTGATAACCCATTCTTTATGTTGCAGGGCATGCAACAACAATTTGAGTGGTTGAACTTGGTGTTGGGGGAAGTGAGGGATAGGATTGATCAACAAGAAGCAACGATTAGAAATTTGCAAGGTGAAGATTCGAGGACGAATCTTTTTGAGGAAAAGGGGGAATGATGAGAACTAAGGTGGGCCTACTCTTAAAGATCCTTTGCAAGTTTCAGATGGGCCAATTACAAGATCAAGAGCCAAGAAGCTCAAGAAAGCAATGCAAGGATTGGTGCAATCCACCTGGGATGAAGCTAGCAAGGGCCCAACACTCAAGATGGGTTCGAAAGAAGGAGAGCCAATTTTGATTCACTTGATCCAAGCTGTGGAAGACATGGAGACATGACTTAGAGATAGGGCCTTTTGTTCTTAAGGCTTTCAATTTGTTTAAAGGTTTTTTGTTATTAGTTTAGAATAAGTGGGGTGAGGATACTTGGCCCACATATGTTTTTTTTCTTATGAATTAGGGTTTTGGGAAGGCCTAGTATTTGGCCAAGGGCATATTAGGAAAGTTATTATTTTATTTGAACTAGGGTTTTAGAAGACACTATTCATGCTATAGTACCACGACACTATTCACTCAAGGGCATTTTTGAGAGAAAGGGTCACAAATTTTAGTCTAGGGTTTTATCATGTTTTGGGAAGGGTATTTAAAGGATGTAACCAGCCACTTCAAGGGGGGAAGACAATATGGTAGACAATATATTGAGTTTTAATTGTGAGTTGAGTTGAATTTACTCCACTTGTTCTTGATTGAACTTCTAAACTTATCAAAGGTAAATCACAACCTTTGTGGCATTCCTTCTTGTAATTTGGGTTCTTGAAACGGGTTCTTCAATGGGTCTAGATTTTAATATAATCTAGGTTCTTGAAATGAGTTCTCAACTGGTCTAGATTCTCCATCCATAGACCTGAGTTTGGCTTTCTTGGGTTGTATTTCCAATATTGTTGTTGGGTCTCAAAGTAAGTCGATTGGTGTTCACATCACATTTGCATTTATTTCAAACACCTTCAAGGCATCCAATCATGTCATCACTTAATTTGCCCAATTAATCACACAACTTAAGAATCACATTAGGTAATTTCACGTACCTAATTCATGATAGAAATTATTCTACCCATTTCCTCAATTTTTTTTTTTTTTGCAACAATAGGCAAGTGATACAGCTTCTATCAACCTACCCATTCCCAATACCAATTGCACCAATTTCATCACAATAGGCAACTGTTAAAATCATCTAACAACTTAACCATTCCATATAATCATTATAGGTTGAAAAATAAACCTAATTAGGGAGAAAACCCATCCTCTTGAAGCATAAAATCAAAGTAGAAAGCCTTCAAAAACTCCTAAGAAGCCTTAACTTTGAATTCCCCCAAATCCAATTTCTTGAACTTCAGCAAAACTTGTCCTTTTTGGTTTGTTCGTGTAGCCCTCGATGAGAGGAACAACTTTTCTTCTTAGCTCGTGCTGATTTGAGCAAAGCTCAGCCCTAGATCGCAAGGAGAAAGCGTGAGAAATGCTTATTTTTCTCTTTTATTCCCTCTCTCTTTTCTGTCGTGAGAACCAACAGACTTGTGGGAAAGAAATTTGATTTTCTTCTCCTTTTTATACTCCCTAATAGTTGGTGCACAACGCGCCACACGTCCTATTTTTTTCCTAGATTCATTTTCACCCCAAAACGATTAAATTTTGCTCCGGTTCAAGTTCAAAATATTTTAATTTCAACTTACTTTAAGTTATTTTTCATAATTTGAATTTTTATTAAAAATTTCATTTTTGGGTCACCTGAGGCCCAATCGCCTCGTAAAATGCAAAAAAATAGACTATCTCAAAATTTGACCAAAATTGACATGATAGCTAGATTTCGCGAAATTAATCAAATGGTGAGGTCTGTTTCGTCATTTGAGCTTTGGAAAAATTCAGGTTTACAACACGCACTGTAGTGAACAAATTACCATTTTGCCCATTTTTCATAAAAGTTCATTTTTTTACCCGACCTTTACATTAAACCGGGGGTCCTTAATTTAACAAAATTCAGGTAGAGTCTCTTTTGTATGGGGAGCTCTACTCAAAACACAACCTGTAAAAAGGAGAGTCTGCCCGAATTTTGTTAAATTAAGGACCCCGATTTTAGGGCGTCACACAAACAAATGATATGAACATCTTTAAATAGAGTTGGCCAATAAAATTCACACTACAGAATTTTAGCAGCGGTTTTCTTTGAAGCAAAATGACCTCCACAAGTTTGAGAGTGACATAACTGAATTACCTGACTTATTTCATGATTAGGTACACATAGCCTTATTATTTGATCTTTACAATATTTAAACAAGTAAGGATCTTCCCAGAAAAAGTTACGTACCTCAGTTATAAACTTATTTTTATCAGACCAGGTATACTGAGAAGGAATAGTACTAGTGGCTAGATAATTAACTATATTCGCATACCATGGTATTTATGTTATTGCTAATAGTTGTTCATTTGGAAAATTTTCTCTAATAGAAGTTGGTTCTTCCTCTATTTCATAATTTAGCCTTGACAAGTGATCTACTACCACATTCTCTACTCTTTTCTTATCTTTGATGATTAAATCAAATTCTTGAAGTAATAATATCCAACGTAGGAGATGTGGTTTAGCATATTGTTTAGTAAATAAATATTTTAAAGCTGCTTGATCTGTAAATACAACAATTGACGATCCAACCAGATATAAACGAAATTTATCTAATACAAATAAAACAACAAGTAGTTCTTTTTCTACAGTTGAATAGTTCATTTGCGCATCATTCAAGGTTTTGCTTGCACAATATATAACGTAAGGTTTCTTATCTTTCCTTTGAACTAGTATAGCTCCTATTGCATAATCACTTGCATCACACATTAATTCAAAAGGTAAAGACCAGTTAGGAGGTTGCATAATCGGTGCAGAAATAAGCATATTTTTTAATTTGTTAAAAGCTAATTAACATGCATCATTTCATTCAAATAAAGCATCCTGACATAAAAGATTACATATAGGTTTAGATATTGAACCAAAATTTTTTATAAATCTCCTATAAAATCCAGCATGATCTAGAAACGAGTGAATGTCCTTTACTATTTTTGGTGAAGGCAGATATGCTATTAGATCAATTTTAGATTTATCAACTTCGATTCCTTTTTTAGATACTACATGACCTAAAAAAATACCTTGTGTAACCATAAAATGATATTTTTTCCAATTTGAGACAAGATTTCTTTCTTCACGTCGAATGAGCAGTTTTTCAAGATTTTCTAAACAGAAATGAAACGAATCCCCATATACTGAAAAAATCGTCCATAAAAACTTCTAGACATCGTTATACCATATCACTAAATATGCTTAACATACAAAGCTGAAATGTAGCTAAAGCATTACATAGTCCAAAAGGCTTTCTTTTATATGCAAAAGTACCAAAATGATATGTAAATGTAGTCTTTTCTTGATCATCTATTGCAATTTGAATTTGATTATATCCAGAATATGCATCTCAAAAACAATAGAATGCATGACCAGCTATTCTTTCTAGTACTTGATCTAGAAAAGGCAATGGAAAGTGATCTTTTCTAGGAAGTGAATTTAACTTTCGGTAGTCAATACATACACGCTAGCTTGTGAACTATTCGCATTAGGACTAATTCATTTTCTTTATTTTGTGTTACAGTAACACTAGACTTCTTAGGGACTACTTGTTTAGGACTAACTCATTTACTATCAGATATAGGATAGATAATATTTGCATCTAATAGTTTAAGTACTTCATTTTCAAGTGTGGATTTAATCTTCTTTGCATTTGATGAGATGGTTTAACATTTTCTTTTAAATATATACAATGAGTACACAGAAGTGGGTTTATACCTTTTATACCGGCTATTGTCTATCCAAGAACACTTTGATGATCTTTCAATACTTTTGTTAATTCTTTTTCTTGACTTTCAGATAAATTTGATGATATGATCATGGGATGAATTTCATCTTTTTCTAGAAAAACATATTTCAGATTGGTTGGAAGTGGTTTTAAATATGGGTTAAAGATTTTGACATTGGACTTTTCAGATTTAGATAGTAGATTTTCACATTTTGGGTTCTCTATATTTTCAGACTCATCATCAAATATAGATTCTAATGTATATAATTCTTTTTCCAGAAAAACTTCTTCAAAAAATCTTTGAGTCAATGATTTAACACATTTTATTTCATGTACTTCATCTTCTTCTCTGGGTTATTTTGCACTATTAAAAATATTTAATTCAAAGGTCATATTTCTAAATGAAAGTTTTATTATTCTATTCCTATAGTTAATCAACGCATTTGATGTAGTTAGGAATGGTCAACCTAGAATAATAGGTATGTATGCAGATGCATGAAAATTTAGTTGCGTATCTATTACGATAAAATCTGCTGGGATATAAAATTGATCAACTTGGACGATAACATCTTCCACAATCCCTCATGGAGTTTTTATTGATCGGTCTACTAATTGTAGTGTAACACTAGTGGGTTTTAGTTCACTTAATCCTAATTGTGTATACACTGAATATGACATTAAATTACAACTGGTTCCAAGATCTAGTAGAGCTTCTTCAATTCAGAAATTTTCAATGATGCATGAGACTGTAGGACTACCTGAATCTTTGTACTTAAGAAGAGTGTTATGTTGTATTATAGTACTGACTTGTTCAATTAGAAAGAAATGTTTTCTTTGGTACATTTATTTTTTTTATTGTGCAAAGATCTTTTAAAAACTTAGCATAAGCTGGAACTCTTTTAATAGCATCCAATAAAGGAATGTTAATCTTAACTTGTTTAAATAGTTCAAAAATCTCTAATTGGTCTTTTTGAGATGAAGGTTTCTTGACCCTTTGAGGAAAAGGTAAATGAATAGGACATGGTTGATCTTTTTAATTTTATACTTATGGTTGCTTTTCAATTGAAGGTTCAAGTTCAAGTGGTTCATTAACAGGAATTAACTTACGTATTTTTTTTGAAATTTTAGGTTTAATAGTTTTGTCAATAACTTTACCACTTCTTAATGTTGTGATTGCTTGTACTTCACTTGGGGAAGGTTCAGATGACACAAAATTAGCTTGACTTTGACTTTGTAGAGGTTTAGACTGAGATGGGAATTTTTCCTTTTCTGACATACTAAGGGATTGAAACTTAGCTAGCTGATTCTTGATATCTTCAATACTTTGAGAAGTTTGGGTTTTAAAATCTTTAAAAGTTTTAGTTAGTTGAGTGTTGAAACTCATTTGCCTTTGAATAAATTGATTCATAATATCTTCCAGAGTTCTTCTTTGTGGGGGTTGATATGGTGGATATTGTTGTTGATTTTGCGGCTGTGGTGAACCCTGTGTTTGATTTGTAAGTTGTGTATTTCTCCAACTAAATTTTGGATATTTTTTCCATCCTGGGTTGTAAGTTTCAAAATATGGATTCAAATAAGGCTTATTATAAGTTGGAATTGCATTAGATTGTTCAATCAAAACTTTTTTGAATGCAGGTATAGTTGGACATTCTTTTGCAAGATGTCCTGACAATGCACAAATTTTACATATTTGATCAATAGTAGAAATAACAGGCACTTGTTTTATTTTTTTCATCTTTAAAGCTTCCTTCCAGCTTCTGAGATAAATTAGTCATTTTAGCTCTTAAATCATCATCTTATTTCAATACATATTTTTCTCTTTCAGATGTAGATGGTTTAGTTTCCACTATATTTGAAGAAGTTGAGTCCCACATCAAGGAACTCTCATAAATAGTATCAAAAAATTGGAATGCTGCTTCAGGATTTTTACTCATGAATTTCCCCTGCGCCATCATTTCAACAAATTGTCGCATTGCAGCTTGTAGAACATCATAAAAAAAACCAACTAAGGTCCAATTTTCAAACGCATGATGTGGACAAGCTTGAAGAAGATCTTTAAATCTTTCCCGACATTAATAAAAAGTTTTGCCTTCATTTACAGAAAAAAAATTTATTTGACGTCTTAATGTATTAGTACGATGTATAGAAAAAACTTTTTGAAGAACTCAGCTTATAAAGCTTGTCAATTTATGATCGAATTAGCTCTTAAAGAGTTAAGCTACTGTTTTGCTTTATCTTTCAAAGAAAAAGGAAAATTTTTTAATCTAATCATTTCAGAATTATCTTCCAACGTTTTATAGACTTCTTCAAATTCTTTCATATGTACATAAGGATTTTCAGTTTCCAAACCATGAAACTGTGGTAATAACTGTATTGTTCCTGGTTTAATATTAATATTTGGAGCCTCTGTCGGAAAAGCAAAACATGACGGGGCATTGGTTCGTGTTCTCTTAAGGGTCTAATATTTTGAACTACTTTTCGTTCTCTAGGTTGTTCTTCCCTAGGTACATTTCTAGTCATACTTAATTCAAATGATTCTTGTATAGTTGAAGATAATGAAGACGAAGGAGATGACTGATTACAGAACCTACTAATGAATGAATAGACATAAACTATTTATAAAGAAAAAACACTTTTATACATATAATACAAATAAACAACTTTTCTATTTCATTTAATTTTGAATTACCGTAACTCCCCGGCAATGGCGCCAAAAACTTGATTCAACCTATTTCATGATCTGATTAATATTATACACCCAAGTATAAAGTGGCCAAATTGTAGTTTTCTCGGTTTAAGTCCAAGTATCGATCCCATGAAGAGTTTTAATAATTTAGGAAATAAAATAAAATAGTAAAGTTGTTGTTTAAAATAGGATAACATGAGATAGCTTGTGATGTGAGCTTAGATTGATAAGTAGTCTGATTAAACGGTTGTTTGCAGATAGATTAAGACAATAATAAAAAGTATCCTTCAGTTTAAGGATCATATATGCTTTCTATTGATTAAATCTTGAAAATGCTACCATACAGCAATTAACTTCCATGTTACTAGCAAGTCAACTGGTAGGTCTGATGTATATAAATCATCACACAACAACTTCTTAGGTTAATTGGTGGTATCCATGACAATTGATTAATCCAAGTGAACCAGAAAGACAAGTCATTCATGAGGAATACTTGAATTTTCAATTGGTCCCATAATAGGAAGTGCGTAAATAATAAACAATAACACAACAACTTCTTAGGTTAGCTGGTGGTATTAATATATCATAACACAACAACTTCTTGAACAACTTCTTAGGTTAGCTGGTTATAGATGTGCCAATTGACTAATCCGAGTAAACCAGATGGACAAGTCATTCATGAGGAATACTTGAATTACTCAATAAGTCATCTTATCATCTATACTAGTTAAAACATCCTTAGTGATCCGGTGGAGGACTGACCATACCGATGGAACACGGTAGATATTAAATTGGCAATATGATTATGTATACCAGTTAAACAATCTTAGTAATCTAGAAGGACAAGCCGTTCATGAGGATTACATAGGTCATTAATCTGATAGTTATGTATAGTAGTTAAACAACCCTAATAACCTAGAAGGACAAGCCATTTCATGAGAATCATTTGGGTTTTGTACCATGCATTAGTAGAACATCCTCAGCGTTCCGGTAGAGGACATAAGTAACTACTCACACCCCATTACTACAAAAAAGGAAGGAGTATGAAAAGATACAGCAGAAATGTAAAAATACAGAGTTTCAGCTGGAGTGTATGACGGACTGGATTTGTGTTTGACTTCTTCTTTTCTCTCTTTCTTTTTCTCTTTTCTTTTCTTTCTTTGGAATTCTCTCCCTGGAGCTCTCTCTATGCCTGACCAACTTAAGAAGGAGAAGGCATGTAGTATTTATAGAAGGAAGGAAGCAGGAGTTGGAGAGATGATGATGAGCTAACTTTGGCCACCTTCCAGTCGGTGGAGCCTTGCTAGATGGTGCTTTTCTTGGTGTGTTGACTCTTGCTTTGTGTAAATTACACTTAAGTCCTTTGTTGTTTCAAGCCTTGACACATTGTTCCTTGTATTTTGTAGTAATTCTGCATCAAACTCTAAAATTTCAAACATAATATACATAAAATCCTAATTTATGCATAAACCCTAATTGACCCTAATTTATAGTTTTTTAGTTATTTTGTCTTACCAATTTGATTTTTTAATGATTCTAATTTATATACTAATTAGGGTTAATCAGTAGGACACTCAGGATCTTTATACTTGGGAGAAGCCTTATATTGGATTATGACACTAGCTTGTTCAGTTAAAAATGCCCTTTTTTGAACATTTTGACTGTTAGTAGTATGCTCTAAGATCAATCATGTAGATGATGTTTTAGGGTTGTATTAGCAACATTCATTACTTAATTAAATAAAAGGGCAAGTTTATTTATCATGCTTCTACTTTATTTCATTTTAATTCACATGATATAGTCCATAAAGTATAAGTTAAGAAGATTGTTTCTCAAGGTGTTGAGAAGAGGAGACCTATACTTCTTAGTACTTAACTCTTAAATGTTCCTAGTCATAGGATTATTATTTAGGCACTACGTAATCTGGATAAACTAGCACATACTATGTTTACTCATATTTGATATGAGGTGACTCGTCCAAGTCACTAGTATTGGGACACTGAAGCAAGTGTGTTGGTGCTTGTTAGAGAACAAGTACATTGAATGTGACCATTGACTAATGTAGGATTTTTCATATGAAGTTTTACATGCCTGTCAATGTTAAATCCTAAAGTTATAGTTATGCAACTGATCCTTAGACTTGAGACATCATGGTTGTCTTGTGCATGAACTTCTATGGTTTAACTATACAACATATTCATATACTAACCATGTAACTTGGATATGTATTTTTTGACATAGTTCGGCATGCATGAAGACTTATGAGTGTACAAAATAGAATCTATCATCCTTAGTAATTAAAGGGAGAGTGTCCTATGTGATATTCTGGGATATGACTCAAAGAGTCCTTGGCCAAGGCAGAATGACAATTGGAAAAGAGTTTCTAATTGATCATTAAAAGTTATAGTCCTAAGATTGAACACATAAGATTGAATTAGGGGTTTGATAGTAATTCCATACCCTAGAAATTCAATTGGGGCATTGTGTGATAGAAGGATTGAATTGCATGGCAACTATAGACTAAATGGGTTCTTTCTTGCTTCGTGCTATTCGGGGGTTGATCATGATATGCTGCTAGGTGTCACTCATGATTAGTAGAAGTTCGAAGAATGAAATTAATATAAATATATGAATTGTTCTTCGTAAAGGGAGAATTAGAAGAGTTCTAATTAAAGCTAAATTAGAAAGAGTTCTAATTTGAGATGCTACTTGTAGTTAGCATCGAATGCCTACTATCGGGTATGCTTGAACCTATAGGATCACACACAATAGAATTGATTGGAAACTAAAAGATAACAGAGAGACAACCAATTAAGAGTTAATTGGGGTGAAAACCTAATTAAGAGTACTTTTATTACAATTAATGTTAATAAAGGGGTTATATGTAATTATGAGATAATTGCAATTTGATTCAAACTAGGATTAGAGCCTTTAAAGCTCTATAAATACCTTTATGTAGGAGGTGGATTAAAAATGATATAGAGATATAACAACTCTCTTGCTAGCATAAGAAGAACCACCCCTCATTCTCTCTCTCTACTAGTTTATCAATGGTTGAAGTAGATCCTTCAAGTTTGTCAATTCGTGTGGATACCGATAGAGATCAAATGTTTATGAGGCTTGGGGTAAAGATCAAATTCAGATTTGAAGATTTAAAATTTTTAATAATGCTTGAAGATTGTTAAAGGCACGCTTCAAGAGGTAACCCTTAATCTTCTCTATAGATTTAAGGTTTCTCAGTTTGTATTAAACATGAATAGATCTTGGTATGAGGAATCAAATTATTATTTTTAAATTCCGTTGCATTTATTATATGATTCCTTTCACTGACTCCTTTGGACTGTGCACAAGTCCTTTAGGAACTTGTCATAAGAAGGGACTTGCTTTATGGCATCTAAGTTGTATGTTGATCTTTACTTACTTAAAAATATCATCATAATTATTGATTTTCTAGGGCTTCTTAAGTATTTGGAGAAAAGTAGTAGGTGTGAGATATGATGGCTCCTCTACTCCCCTAGACTTGATCTCATATGGGTATACTTGAATAGGATTAGCCATTGATGTAGACTTGGTGTGTGGTGGTATAACCTTCTGAACAACCTTTCCACTTTTAAGAGTGGTAACAACCTGAACATGTTCCTTTGTAGGATCCATTGTGGAAGGGTTGCCTACTTGAAACTGACCCTCTGATTGTTTAGATTGGGTAGAAAATTTGCTCTTTTCCTGGAGTATTTATCGACTGGGCCAATTTTTGCTTGTGTGTTTTCAAATTATATAGAGATTGGGTAGTCTGGTACTTGACTTAGTTCATCTGATTGTTAAAATTCATTTGAAAGTGGATGAATAGATTCATGTGTGCTCCAGACTACGTTTTTGTTGTGGCTAGTATGGTGGGTATTGTGATGGTGGTCCTTTCGATGGGTTGTTGAACGGGGGTTGCTGTGTATTCCTCCAACAAAAATTAAGGTGATTTTTTCACCCTGAATTGTATATTTCAAAATATAGGTTGTTGTATAGCTTATTATACTTTGAGATTGCATTGGATTGCTCGAACAAAACCTCCTTAAAAGTTGGTATAGTAGGGCACTCCTCCGTAGTGTGTCCTATCATAGCACATATCCAACACACTTGTTTTGCGAGAGGCACAATAGTGACCTCATTAACCTTCCTCATCTTTAAAGTTTCAAGCTTTTGAGAAAAGGCGACCATCTTGGCTCAAAGGTCATCATCCTCTTTCAACAAATATTTTCTGATGATAACCAAGGTGGGCCTACTCTTAAAGATCTTTTACAAGTATAGATGAGCCAATTACAAGATCAAGAGCCAAGAAGATCAAGGAAGTAATGCAAGTATTGGTGCAATCCACCTGGGATGAAGTTAGCAAGAGCCCAACACTCAAGATGGGCTTGAAAGAAGGAGAACCAATTTTGGTTGTGAGTTGAGTTGAGTTTACTCATCTTGTTCTTGATTGAACTTTTAAACTTATCAAAGGTAAATCACAACCTTTGTGGTGTTCCTCCTTGTAATCTTGGTTCTTGAGACGGGTTCTTCAATGGGTCTATATTTTAATATAATCTAGGTTCTTGATACGAGTTCTCAACGAGTTTAGATTCTCCATCCATAGACTTGAGTTTGACTTTCTTGGGTTGTTTTTCCAATATTGTTGTTGGGTCTGAAAGCAAGTCAATTGGGGTTCACATCATTTCCCTCCATAGAAAATGGTAGTCTTACTCTCCAAGTTGGTAGGTGAGGCCGAGTCCCACATTTGGGCACTCTCAAATAATGTATCAAAAAATTCAAAAGCCTCATTACGACTTTTTTCCCATTAACTCTGATTAGCCTTAATTAATATGTAAATTAATATAGTCAAATAAGATAATTATATAAGATAAATCAATTATAAATTATAAATTAGGGTTTGTGCATAAGCTAGGGTTTTATTTGTAGATTGTCTAAAATTTCAGGGTTTTTATGTGGAATTGCTGGAAATTACAAGGGGTAATCTATCAAAGCTTGAAAGAACAATGGGAGCAAGTGTAAATTAACCAAGAAATGGCCAGCATAATAAGAAGATCAGGATCAACTTTCCAGCAAAGTCCCACCGTCCGGACGGTGCTGGTGGCGTCCAGACGGATGTCCTAGGTAGTTTAAGCCTATTTGCTACCTCCTACTTCCTTTTGCCTATATATATGGCATGCCTTTTTCACTTCAGACAGATGGGTTGGGAGAGGAGAGAATAAATGAAGAAAAAAAGAGATAGATATGTTTAAAAGAATGTTAATATTCTTTCATGAGATTATGTCAAATTTTAATTTTATTCGAATAACCGCTCTGCTAATTGACTACATGTGAGACTATTTGCTTTGTTTTCAATATTCCAATCACATGTAGTTTCTAAGAAACAGTCACTATAACATATGTGTATTATTTGCTGAATGTTTTCCAAGAGAGGATTGACATCAAGACTACCATGAGAGATAGTAATATTTCTTGAGTAATTTTTGAAATAAAGAAATCATTACACACACACACACACAAGTTTTTACAAAAATATATAGATAATGTTACAACTAAAGCGTGTTATTCTTATAGTGATCAGAAAGGAGGTTTTCAAGCAACACATATGGAATATTCATTTAATTTTATTTGTGAAAAATATGAAATCCTAACTATGAAAGTTTTTAAGTAGCCTCAGTGAAAACCTTCACGGGACACAACTCGTCCACTAGGGATCACCTATGAGTTTAACGACTAATTGCATATGCTCAATGCAATCGTGAAAAAAAAAATCTACGAAAATGATTTTACTCTGTTTATATTTTATTTTGTTTTGTTAATAGTTTTTATAATTTACTAGGGACTAGTAAATTTTAAGTTGAGGGGTGTGATTAGCCTTAATTAATATAGTTCAATAAGATAATTATATAAGATAAATCAATTAAAAATTATAAATTAGGGTTTGTGCGTAAGCTAGGGTTTTATTTGTATATTGTCTAAAATTTTAGGGTTTCTATGCAGAATTGTTAGAAATTACAAGGGGTAATCTGTCAAAGTTTAAAAGAACAAGGGGAGCAAGTGTAAATTAATCAAGAAAAGGCCAACACAATAAGAAGATCAGAATAAACTTTCCAGCAAAGCACCACCGTCTGGACGGGTGGTGGTGATGTCTGGACGGTGGTCTTAGGTGGCTTAAGCCTATATTCCACCTCCTGCTTCCCTTTGCCGATATATATGGCATGCCTTCTTCACTTCAGATGGATGGGCTGGGAGAGGAGAGAAGAAAAGAAGAAAAAAGGAAAGATATGTTTAAAAAGAGTGTTAATATTCTTTTATGAGATTATGTCAAATTCTAATTTTAGTCGAATAACCGCTCTGTTAATTGACTACTTGTGAGACTATTTGCTTTGTTTACAATATTCCAATCACATGTAGTTTTTGAGAAAATAGTCACTAAAATATGTGTATTCTTTACTGAGTGTATTCCAGGAGAAGATTGACATCAGGACAACCATGAGAGATGGTAATATTTCTTGAGTGATTTTTGAAAATAAAGAAATCATTACATACACACAAGTTTTTATTATTTTTCACAAATACAACTAAAGTGTGTTACTCTCATAGTGATCAGAAAAGGAGGTATTCAAGCAATACAGACAGAATATTGATTTAATTTTATTTGTTAAAAATATGAAATATTAAATCCTAACTACGAAAATTTTTAGGTAGCTTCACTGAAAACCTTCACGAGCCACAACTCGTCCACTAGGGATCACCTAGGGGTTTAACGACTTATTTTATATGCTAAATGTAATCGTGAAAAAAAAAAATCTACGAAAATGATTTTACTCTGTTTATATTTTTTTTTTTTTGTTAATAGTTTTTATAATTTACTAGCGACTAGTAAAGTTTAAGTTGGGGAGTGTGATTAGCCTTAATTAATATGTAAATTAATATAGTTAAATAAGATAATTATATAAGATAAATCAATTAAAAACTGTAAATGAGGGTTTGTGCGTAAGCTAACGTTTTATTTGTATATTGTCTAAAATTTCAGGGTTTTTATATGGAATTGCTAGAAATTACAAGGGGTAATCTATCAAAGCTTGAAAGAACAAGGGGAGTAAGTGTAAATTAACCAAGAAATGACCAGCACAATAAGAAAATCAGGATCAACTTTCTAGCAAAGCACCACTGCCTGACGACAGTCCTAGGCGGTTTAAGCCTATCTTTCCACTTCCTGCTTCCCTTTGCCTATATATATGGCATGCCTTTTTCACTTCAGACGGATGGGCTAGGAGAGGAGAGAAGAAAATAAGAAAAAAGAGAAAGAAAGGGAGAAAATGAAAAGGGAAAAAGAGAAAGTCATAGGGAATTCAAGCCGGTCAGTCCTACTCTCTAGCCAAAACTCTAAATGTTTACATTTATGTTATGTCTTTCTACTTGGAGAGTTGAACTACCGCCACATTTGTGTCTTAATCGATATTAAGGTAGTTGTATTTTAGTTCTTTCTTGCGAAAGAAGTGTTAGTGTCTGTATTTTAGTTATTGCTGTAATGAAAATTACCTGCACTCCTTGCTTGTCCATATGTATAATACTCACAGTTGTATTTATACGTAATTGGGTGTTACTACGTAACCCGGAAATATGTCATCAGTGAATCATCAACCTGCCGGTTAAATATCTACATTGTTCCAACGACATGGCTAGTATTCTAGGAGCACTAAGGATGTTCTATTGTTGCATGGTACAAATTTCTAATTAATGATCTAAGTGATCCTCATGAATGACTTTTCCTTCTAGATTACTAAGGTTGTTTAACTGATACATATAATAATAGCTAATTGAGTAATTCAAGTGATTCTCATGAATGACTTGTCATTCTGGATTATTTGGATTAGTCAATTGTCATATAACCAGCTAACCTAAGAAGTTGTTGCATTTATGGTTTAATATGCACATACTCACTATACTATTGCTGATTGAGTAATTCAAGCAATCCTCATGAATGGCTTGACGTTCTGGGTTTCTTGGATTAGTCAGTTGACATGTACACTACCAGCTAACTTAAGAAGTTGCTGTGTTATGATTTAATAATACCCACTGGCTAACCTAAGAAGTTATTGTGGTATGAGTTATATACATCAGACCTATCAGTTGACTTTTCAGTGACGTGAAAGTTAATTGTTGTAAGGTAGCATTTCTAGTATTTAACCACTATAAAGCATATGAGATCTTTAAACTGAAGTGTACTTTTCGTATTATTATCCTTTAGAAATCTTTTTACATATTTCATTTACTTAGACTAGTTATCAATCTATGATCACATCATAAGCTATCTCATGCTACACTGCTTTAACAATAACTTCACTATTCTTATTTGAAATTCTAAATTATTAAAACTCTTCGTGGGATCGATCTGGACTAAAACCGAGAAAACTACAATTCGACCACTTATACTTGGGTGTATAATATAAATCCGATTACAAAATAGTGCGAATCAAACTCCCCCTAAGAAATCATCTCAACAACATAACGTCAAGAGGTAAGAAGAGCATTATAGAAAAATTGTACTGGAGTCCAACATTCAAAACCATGGTGGGGGCAAGCATGAAGAAGATCTTTGAATCTCTCCTAAAACTGTTAAAAATTTTCCCTTCTTTTATAGCAAAATTCATGATTTGATGTTTTAAAGCATTTGTACGATGGATAAGCAAGAAATTTTTGAAAAATTATTTGTTGTAATGAATGCCAATCAAGTATTGAATAGAGCTTCACAATATGAAGCCACTACTTGGCTTTATCTTTCAGTGATAAGGGGAAAAGTTTTAGTCTAGCTAACTTTAAGCTATCTTGGAAAGTCCACATACATCCTCGAATCCTTCATGTGCAGATAAAGGTTCTCAGATTTTTTTTTTTTTGGGGGGGGGGGAAGAGGAGGAAGGGGGCTTGGACCGTTGACCTCAAGAGGCAAAGCCTTTACAAGACAAGGAGTACAATTGGACCAAAGGCCCATTGGAATTGTGCCATGGAATTGTGGTAAAGGTTGGATAGTGCCAGGTTTTACCATGAAATTTTGACCATTCATTCGCAGGGAAGACAAACAAGGTGGACACTACTCCTGGTGGGATGTAGATATTCTCTAAGAGTTCTGACCTATTGGTCAACCTCTTGTGCATGATTATTATTTTGGTCTCCTCTATTACTACCAATTCTACTTAGATGAAGAGTGGGGGAAGGGATTGATTGGTGAGACTCAGATGAACTAGGCAAACCTACAGACTCGTGGAATGGGGATTCTATTTCAGAGTTTGAGTTGTCACCACTACACATGAAATAAAAGAAAAGAAAAGATGATTGCAACTTTACTACAAATTAAAATAAAAATAACATAAAAATAATTATAATGGCAGTTAAATCAAAAATAAACTCCAGAATGGAACAAAGTTACCCGAAAAATGCAATTCTCCAAGTAGCTTGTTGATGAAGGTGGATTCCTCTTTTCCTGCTTCTAAATTTATTGTCGATCCTCAGTAATGGCGGCAATAGCTTGCTTGATCCTCAAAAGAGTACACCAAAGTGCAGGTGGTCAAGAAGTAGTAATACTCGGGAAGTCTGAGGTCGAACTTCCTAGATCAATTAAAGTCAAAAGTAGAAAAGAAGAACATGTAAAAATTTATTATGGAGATTTAGAATGCTTTGTAAAGTAAAATAAAGAATTTAAATGGATTTATTAAAAATAACTTTTTATTTTTGAGATCTAGATATATTCATGATCA
>CAUOFW020001182.1:0-125036 GCA_963454935.2 Ilex paraguariensis | reverse complement strand
GTTGTTGGTTCTCATTATTCTTGGCGATTTTCACATCATTTGGTATCAGAGCCAAGGTTGAGTTCAGTTTGCCTATCTCTTAAAATCTTTCTCTTCATTATTCCTTGTTCTTTCTCTTCATTATTCTGTGTTCTTTTAGTTCCTAAAATTCGGTTCACATACCCTAGTGTAGCCGAATTTCCTTTACCCCATTCATTCGTATTTTGTTGGTTCTATTTATTATAAATTCATATTTTGTTACTACCAAAAGTTAGTTGCTGTCAAAAAAAAAAGGGGCAGAAAGAAGTCAAAAAAAAATGAAGTCAAATTGTTTGTGTTCATCCATCGCTAAAACAAAAAAAAAAATCAAATTGTTTGTAATTCATCCATCTTGGGTCCAATAAGCTCGAAAACCACCTCACCCCAAAATCAGATATTTTTTTGGAAATCTTGCTATTTTTGCTTCTGAAAATCTAATCAGCCGTGTTCCTTGAATTCTTGCTCTTCAAACCTGAAATTCCTTGATGAGTTCTTAGGGAATTGTTACTGAAAATTTTGAGAATTGTTTGTTTAGTTTCAAAAGAACTAAAAGACAAATTATCAAGTGAAAAAAGGCAAGAGTGGTGAGAACATTACAGGGTTTAAAAAAGTCCATGTATTCTGAGTGAAACACGAGTTAGAGTGATCCACATTCTTGAGTGTAAACACGTAAGGAGAGAGAATTGTGAGATTCTTTTATTTTTTTGTCCAACTTTGTTTTGCAGCAATCATACTCACAACACTACTATGGATCTTGCTGACCCAAAATTATTTTATGGAGGCCATGATGAGTGAGATGAGGCGTGTGATGAAGTTGAAACTGAGCAAGTTCACGAACGGATAGATCAAATGGAGAAAACACATGAGAGGCAGCCACAAATCGTCCCTAATGTGTGTAGAAGGGAAAGAGTTCAACGAGGAAGTAAGGGTTGAAGATGAAGAGGCCTTATGGGGCTGGTTTTGATGAAGAAGATGATCGAAATTCTGTTGTTAGTAATAGGAGACATGGAGGGCGGTTTAGAGAAGCTAGGAACTGGGAAGATAACAACTTGGGTGGTATTAAGATGAAGATTCCATTGTTTCAAGGTAGATCTAATCCTGAAGCATATCTTGAGTGGGAGAAAAGATGGAGTTCGTATTTGATTGCCATAACTATTCCGAAGCAAATAAGGTAAAATTAGCGATGATTGAGTTTTCTGACTATGCTATTACTTGGTGGGATCAGCTTGTTATAAACTGGAGGCAAAATAGAGAACGTCCAATAGAGACATGGGAGTAGATGAAAACGGTGATGAGAAAGCGGTTCATTCCAAGCTACTACTACCAAGAGTTGTATAAAAAACTACAAGGTCTTAGACAGGGAAGCCAAATCGTGGAGGATTACCACAAGGAGATGGAGATTGCTATGATCCGAGCTATTGTAGAGGAGGATCGAGAGGCTACCATGACTAGGTTTTTACTTGGATTAAATCAAAAATCCTAGGTAAGGTAGAGATGCAACATTATATGGAGTTGGAAGACATGGTGCACATGGCCATCAAAGTGGAGCAACAACTCAAGGGGGTGGGTCACGTGCAACCCATAACTCTAGTTCTACCTCTTGGAAATCAAGTTATACTAAGCAACTGGACAAGTCACCAACGTCCAAAGCAAAGCCCAAGTCTCGTGAACACCAGCCACATTCCTCAAGGTAAATCGACACTCCTACCTGTAAGAATCGTGACATTAAATATTTTAAATGTCAATGCAGGGGACACATAGCAAGTCAATGTCCAAACAAGCAGGTCATGGTGTTGCAAGACAATGGTGAAATTGTGACCGACAATGAAGATTCTGACACTGATGACATGCCACCATTGGAGGACGTTCCCGAGGAGGAATATTTAGCCCCTGATGCATTGACATTGGTGGCAAGGAGAGCATTGAGCGTACATGCCAAAGAGGTTGATGAAGTGTAGCGGGAGAACATCTTTCATACTAGGTGCTACATCAAAGACAAGGTGTGTAGTGTAATTATTGATGGTGGTAGTTGTACTAATGTTGCAAGCACAATTATGGTGGAGAAATTAGGACTACCGGTGTTGAAGCACCCTAAACCGTATAAGTTGCAATGGTTAAATTATAGTGGTGAGATAAGGGTGAACAAGCAAGTGTTAGTAGCATTCTAAATTGGTAAGTATGGAGATGAAGTGTTGTGTGATGTAGTACCGATGTAAGCGGGACACTTATTAGTAGGGCGTCCATGGCAGTTTGATAGGCATGTGAAGCATGATGGCTTTACGAACAAATACTCATTTGTGCTTAATCAACGATCAATCACTCTTATACCATTGACACCACAACAAGTATATGAGGATCAAGTGAGATTGCAAAAAAGAGAGTGATCAAAAGAAAGAGAGTGAACCAAAGAAAAAGAAAAGAGTGAAAATCATAGAGAGGCTGAGAAAAATAAGAGAGAAAAAGAAAATTAAAATGTGGCCATTGAAAAAAAATCAGAGAGAAAACAAAAGAATTTCTATGCAAAAGTGAGTGAGATTAAGCGAGCCATATTTTCAAATCAGCCGATGATTGTACTTTTGTACAAAAAGACACTTTTAAACACTAACGAACTTGACATTGTTTTGCCTAGTTATGTTGTTTCTCTTTTGCAGGAGTGTGAGGATGTCTTTCCCGAGCAAACACCACATGGGTTACCTCCAATCCGAGGGATTGAACATCAAATTGATTTTGTTCATGGTGCGACAATTCCAAACCGACCAGCCTATAGGAGCAGTCCCGAGGAGACAAAGGAGCTTCAACGGAAGATAAGGGAGTTTGTTGGAGAAAGGGCACGTGAGGGAGAGCATGAGCCCATGCACAGTTCCGATTTTATTTGTACCTAAGAAGGATGGGACGTGGAGAGTGTGCGCTGATTGCTGGGCCATCAACAACATAATGTATCGTCATCCTATTCCTCACTTAGATGATATGTTAAATGAGCTGCATGGATCCTGTGTATTTTCTAAGATTGAAGAGTGGTTATCATCAGATTAGAATAAAAGAAGGAGATGAATGGAAAACAACCTTTAAAACAAAATATGGTTTGTATGAATGGTTAGTTATGCCCTTTGGATTGACTAACGCTCCGAGCACCTTTATGAGACTTATGAATCATGTTTTGCGTGCATTTATAGGCAGATTTGTTGTTGTCTACTTTGATGATATACTCATTTATAGCAAAAACATAGACGATCATATAATATATTTGAAATCTGTTTTAGATGTGCTTATGAAAGAAAAGTTTTTTGCTAATCTAAAGAAGTGTACTTTTTATACCGATAAGCTTGTATTTCTGGGATATGTTGTTAGTGCACAAGGTATACAGGTTGACGAAAAGAAGGTATGTGCAATCCAAGAATGGCCGAGTCCCACAAGTGGAAGTAATGTTCGTAGTTTTCATGGACTTGCTAGTTTCTATCGGCGGTTTGTAAAGGACTTTAGTAGCATAGCCGCACCACTTTACCGAAGTGATCAAGAAGAATGTTGGATTTAGATAGGGAGAAGAACAAGAAAAGACGTTTCAATTAATCAAAGAGAAGCGGACCAACGCCCCCTTATTGTCTTTACCTAACTTTTTGAAAACGTTTGAGATTGAATGTGATGCTTTAGGTATTAACATAGGAGCAGTGCTTATGCAGGAAGGACGACCAATTGCTTACTTCAGTGAGAAACTAAGCAGGGTAGACTTAAACTACCCAACTTACGATAAGGAGTTGTATACATTGGTTCGAGCTTTAGAGACTTGGCAACACTACCTATGGCCTAAGGAATTCGTGATTCACACCGATCATGAGTCCTTGAACACTTGAAGGGCCAACATAAGCTAAATAAAAGGCATGCGCGATGGGCGGAGTACATTGAGACGTTCCCATACATCATCTGGTATAAGCAAGGTAAGGAGAATGTGGTTGCCGATGCACTTTCAAGCAGGTATGCATTACTCTCTACACTTGATGCAAAATTTCTTGGTTTTGAGCACATTAAATATTTATACACTAATGATCACGAATTTTGTGAGGAATATGGGGCTTGTGAGAAAACTGGTTGTGGTAAGTTCTTTAGGCTTGATGGATTCCTGTTTTGAGAGAACAAGTTATGCGTGCCTAATTATTCCTTGAGGGAGTTGTTAATGCAGGAATCTCATAGTGGGGGATTAATGGGACATTTTGGAGTTGCAAAGACTTTAGCTGTGTTGCAAGAACACTTCTATTGGCCTCACATGAAAAGAGATATTGAGAGAATTTGTGGTAGATGTGTCACATGTAGGCAAGCTAAATCCAGAGTGCAGCACAATGGTTTGTATACTCCTTTACCAATTCCTAGTGAGCCATGGATTGATATTTCAATGGACTTTGTGTTAGGATTTTCTAGGACTAAGCGTGGGAGAGATTCAATTTTTGTGGTTGTGGATAGATTTTCTAAGATGACACACTTTATTCCATGTCACAAAACGAATGACGCTTTGCATGTGGCTGACTTGTTCTTTTGAGAGATTGTGAGATTATATGGCATGCCTAGAACAATTGTTTCAGATCAAGATGCTAAGTTCTTGAGCTATTTTTGGAAGACCTTGTGGTGTAAGCTAGGTACTAAGCTATTGTTTTCTACTACTTGTCATCCACAAACTGATGAAGTAGTAAATAGGACCTTGTCTACATTGTTGAGGGCAATCATTAAAAAGAACATCAAGACATGAGAAGAATGTTTACCACATGTTCAGTTTACTTATAACCGATCTGTTCATTCTACTACTCAATTTTCACCATTTGAAATTATGTATGGATTTAATCCTTTAACCCTATTGGATTTATCTCCTTTACCTCTGACTGAGCATATTAATTTAGATGGCAAGAAGAAAGCTGACTTTGTCAAGCAGATTCATGTAAAAGCAAGACTCAACATTGAGCGAAGAATGGAGCAATATGCAAAGCAAGCCAACAAGGGGCGTCACAAGCTTATTTTTGAACCCGGAGATTGGGTTTGGCTGCATATGAGAAAAGAGAGATTTCCGACACAAAGACGTTCCAAATTGCTTCCCAGGGGAGATGGTCCTTTCCAAGTCTTAGAGCACATCAATGACAACACCTACAAGGTAGATTTACCTGGTGAGTACAATGTAAGTGCTACTTTTAATGTTACTGATTTGAGTCCTTTAAGAATGTGATGATTTGAGGGCAAATCCTTTTCAAGAGGAGGGGAATGATGCAAATTATAGCACAACTTCAAGGGATTTAGTTCAAGTTCCAATTGGGCCGGTTACGAGAGCACAAGCAAGGAAGTTTAAAGAGGTACTCAATAGACTAATTCAAGAGGCATAAAATCAAGCATGTTCGTGGAGACCCATTGACCATGATCCACTTGAGCAACAAAGATTCATCAACATGATTCAAGTTCTAGAAGAATCTAGCTAGGGGCTAAGGCTAAGCTTAAATTGGCTTATTGTTGTTAATGCCTCCAATTTGTTTAAAGGATTATTATTATAAGTGGGTTTGAGAATGCTTAGCCCACATGTTTTATTTCTTATGAAGTAAATTTTTCAAAGTTATTGTAGCACCGCACTGTTCACGCTACAGTAACAGTGCACTATTCACTCTTTTTGGGGTCTAATTGTAAGGCTTGTATACCAAGTACTTTCCTTTTTCTATTTAGGCATGTGATCAGCCAATTAAATGGCTGAATGTCTTTCTTTTTCTTCAAGAGTCTTAGGAAAGTAAGAGATATTTCTTTACCAACAAGAGATATTTCTTAAATAGGATAGCTATTTTAGGAAGTTTCCTAATCCTTGTAGTGACCAGCCTATAAATAGGCATTCAAATCAATGAAAAAACAGGTTATTATTCAACAAATTGTGAGAAATATTATTCTCTACGATTCTTTGAAGAACTAAACGAACTTATCGGAATTTTTCGTGGCGTTCACCAGCGACTTATCAAACAGGTTTCCACACCGTTTGTGGCGCTTTCCTTTATACCGAGGTTCTTGTTTCACAAATAGCAGGTTGAGGTCTATACACCAAGGTTCTTGTTTGTCGTAAACAACGGGTCCAGGTCTAGCATCATATCTGATTGTAAAACGATCTGGGATCCTTTTCGTTGTTGGTTCTCGTTATTCTTGGCGGGTTTCACATCATCCCCAGTGTACCATTTTTGGACAGTTAATGAAAAATAATTCATAATTGACCAAACAACTTGTATAGATATTTTACTATGTCGAGGACACTATTCATTCGAGCACATGAAAGAAAAAAATATAATAGAAGGGTTTTGACCTACTATTTATTAAAGCACAATAAACAAAAAGATGTTCCATTTGGATAGTCGGATTCCAAGCATATTTTGACCAACAGTCCATGAATGGGTCAAAACCCAATGACATTACAATCTTTGGATTGGAAAATTGAAAAATCAATCCTAAAATAAGATGCATATAATGCCCAATAGATAGACCAAATATACAAAAGCTCCAAGCACATGATACTACCAACCAATACAACAAGTATGAAAAAATGCTAGTTTATTCAGGAGAAAATTCAAGTGAGAACTGATACCAACAATACAAAGGGTATATACTGAACTGAAGGTAGCACTTCTCAATCTCATGGCCATGGAATCTGAATCGATGGCTAGTGTTTATGTGTGAAATTAAACTCACAGATGTTGAAATAAACTCATACATCAGAAATAACCTAATTGACCCCGGATGATTTGAAATCAAACTAATAAATTTGAAATCAATATAAACTTACAAACAGGAAACACAAATAAACTCATAGATCTTAACGAAATAATTTAAGATTTGAAATCAACCCAATCGTTCATATACATTTGGAAACTAATTAATATTTTAATGATGCTATTTGGACCTATTAGAAATCAAAAAGTCTAAACTTTGGGCGTGTTTATGAGCTGTGAACATGAGAATATCATAGCAAACTGTAACTGTAATACCCCACATGCGTTTAAAAAAAAATAAATAAATAAATAAAATAAAATAAAAGATAATAAAAGACATAGGTGTTCAGTAATTATTTCATTTGAAATGATAAAATAGTATAACTCAAGGAAAGAGTAGTTAAAAGATTAGTTTCGGTATGAAAATGTACAAAATAAATCATAAAAGAACTTGAACTAATTAGGTCGATGTAGAAAAGTATGTAGGATAAGTTAGGATTAAAGTTGGAAGGATTGGAAGTGAAAAGGGGCGCCCAAATGGGCGCTGGGGCGCTGCTCCGGGTACATTGCCTACTCCGGACCAGTTGTCGTAGAATCGTCATAACTCTTGCTACAATGGTCCGATTGAGCTGAAATTTTGACACAATGCAAAAGACATCTAGATCTACAACTTTCATGTTTTGCACTTTTTCAGATTCAAAGTTTATCATGATCAAAAATAAGGAAAACAGTAAGTCTGGAAAACCCCCAAAACAGACGATGAACAGTAAAAGTCGGGATTTTTGGGTTTTAAAACACCCATTCCAAGCCCTATTTCTCCCATTCTTCATTTCCCTTCCACTCTAAATACCTTAGAGCCCTAAGAGAAGAGAAAAGGGAGAGAAAAACACCAAGGTCAAGAGAGATTCCCACCTCATAAAGTTCAAAACCGAATTTCTCAAGTTTTCTCTTCTCCACCCATTTCTTTTGCTTCTATTCCTCAACCACTCACACCCAAATCTCTAGAAACCCTAGGAGGACGAAATTAAGAGGAAAAGGAAGGAGAATAGGAAGATTTTGAATCTTGGGTCTTAGATTGAAGCTACAACCAAGAGGTAGGGGATTTCTTCCTAATTTCTTACATTGAGGCTAGGGTTTATGTATATACATATGTTTTCCACTCCCATCCATATTTATTTGATATGATTTGTATGATTCTTAATTCTCTTTGTAATAAATGCTATGTTTGAATAATGGGATGGTTTGGTAACCATTAAATTTCTCTTTTTCATCTTCCAAACTTGGTTTTAAGAAAAATTGAGTTTTCTCCATATATTGCCTTGGTTCTCACTTTATAAATTTAGTGTTCGATATTGTTCAACGAAAATGATCTTTATATTGATCTTTTGCTCATTTTAATTCCATCTTGCTATGACGCTTTACTTGTGAAATTTGGGTAGATTCATGAGAAACAATCAACATACATGGTACGGGGATGAACCAACATAAATGTGATGATTGGCTGGAATGGCTTGGCCGGTGCATTGGTATGGGACGATGCATCGGAGGGAGCCCCTCCTAATTGACTTAATGTTGGAAATGATTTGCTATGGTTAAACTTAATTTATTTCTCTCCTTAACTACTGTATGGCTTAAACTTGAGACCTATTTAAAATGTCCCGTTTTACTTCAAATTCATATATGTTATTTATGAAATGTGACCGACCCGTTTTGTATTTTATAAAGCTTGTTGGAGTTGGGAAGATTTTGCTACAGAGCCTAGTGCTCATCCCCTACTGTTAACATTTTTCAGACTATATCCTTGAGGAGGAGCCAGGAGTCGAGGAGCCCGTTCTTTGGGAGACTCCGATCGACGGGAGCGTAGATCCCGAGGTGGACGCCTAGAGCGGCCCTTCTATTTTGTTCTAGACTAGGCTATGTTTTTTTTGAAAGATTGTAAAGTCTAGTTATCTTTTGAAATTCCGCTGCTTATCATAGTTTAATTCTTTGGGAATGTACATGCCATTGTGGGCATATTTTTTTGGGTTAACATGTAAATTTGATGGATTGATTATATAGTAGTTAATTGGACCCGGTGTGGTCAGTATAGTAGAATTGCACAGGTTGGATTTTGTGGTAGAGCTCCCCGTACAAAGGAGACTCTGCCCGAATTTTGTTAAAATATCAATGGTTGATGGATAAAAATTTCTTATTTATGGATTTATTTAGTGCTCTCATGATTGTGAAAGGTTTTAGAATGTAATGCCGTCCGAGGAGGTATTTGGGGCGTTACAGTAACAATAAATGCATCACTAATTGATATTGTAGTTACCGATGAGAGGAAACCAAAAATACTCATTAAAAGTGAAATGAAACATTAATTTAGCTGACTTTTTTATTACAACAATGATTTGTTAGTGAGAGTAATTGATAAATATAAGCACTCATTGTGAAATATTTGAGGACCCATTTGATATGATCAATGTTACAAGTGCATGGTATTCCAATTTTAAAGGTTATCTTAGCATTTTTAAAATTCTAGAGGATAAAAGTGTCCAAATAATGTTTTTTTTATGTATCTTGACTTAAAGTAACTAGTTGATGCACGCATGCGTTGGACGCTGATAATTTTAAGTTATAATTTTAGGTTTTAGTTCTCCAAATTGAACTATATGATCACCAATGAAATCTGCCAAAAATTAAAGTCTTACTCCACTGATCACAAATATGTCAATAATTATGTTTATTGACTTTTCTTATGTAATTTGCAAAAAAACAATATTCTAATAAATAGATTTGAATACACAAAGCCCAATCAAGGAAAAATACACAAAGCCAAACTCAATGGTGCTTAAAATAACAAGCTACTCTTTCGGATTGAGTGATTCCTAAGATATATGTTGGAAAATTTCATATGAAGAACAATAATAATTTTTGATTCTGAATTCATATGTCAATTCTAACTTGATCAATTCATGTACAAAAATAAATAAATAGAACTACTCAACTTACATCACGTTAGCACTATTTTTGGTTTGTCCATAAAAATATATTGCCAAGAGTTTTCTTCTTTGCTTTGGTTTTTTTTTTTTTTCAGGAACATAATTATTTCAAACATTTAAATACACTTGAGAATTACCTTGCAATACCATAGAGAACAAATGAGATCTTTTTACCAAACCCAAGTGGTTTGAAAAAATAATTCTCAAAATAGAACAGTTTTGAAACTATTTCCTAAACCTAGACAAATTTAAAAGCGTTGGTTGAATTGATATTTTTAGCTTAAAAATGTCAGTCCAATTGACATCTTTAAAATAAAAAACATTAGTCTAAAAAAATACGTTTGAACTTAAAAGCTTCACTCCAATTGACGTTTTTAAAATAAAAATTTAGTTTAAAAACGTCAATTCATTTCACGTTTTTAACTGCTATTCGCAAATGTGTTTAATTTTTCTTTTGGGAGAATTACACTCTGATTTCCTAAAATTATTTACTTAATCATTCAGACCTATAACATTAGAAATATTATACACAAACCCCTTAAAGTTTGTACATGCATAATACCTTGACACCAGCCGTCAATGTCCATTAGTATATCCGTTAATAAATTACCCTAAGACCTCCTAAAGTTTGTAGGTGTATAATACTTAGACTTTTGAAGTTTAAAATATTATTTTACCTCTTGTTTGATTTTTTAGTTTTATTTTAATAGATAATATAATTATATACTAATTATAAATTATTAAGAAAAAATTAATTTTTATTTTTGATTTTATTTCAATAAATGACATAATATAATATAAATTTTGGTTGTAAAATTCATGTTCTATTATAGATGACTTAGACCATTTGTTTGATTTTTTAGTTTTGTTCCAATAAATAGTATAATTATATAATAATTACGATTTTTTAAGAAAACATTAGATTTTTTTTTATTTTATTTTAATAAATAATATAATATTACACAAATTTTGGTTGTAAAATTTAAAATATTTGATATTCTATTTTTGATTGTAGCATTTTTTGTCTAAGTATAACATTTTAAACCTAAATGTTTGAAGTATTATGCGCCTACAAACTTTATAGAGTCTGAGTGTAATTGACTAACAAATATATTAACGGACATTGACGATAAAGGTCTAAATGTTATGCGTGTATAAATTTTAGAGGGTTTGTATATAATATTTTAAATATCATAAGATCTGAGTGACTAAGTGACAAATTTCAGAGAGTTTAAATATAATTCTCTTTTTTTTTTAAAGGCATTTGCTTCCATTTAAGTTGCAATCACCGACTATATTCAGATGGTGAACAAACATCACTTCTGTTGACGTTTTCAAGTTGCAACACTTTATTATTTTTTTGTGTTCTTTGAGTGACAATTTTTAAAATAAAGTGAGTCTAATTGGCGTTTTAAAAAAAATGTAAGTCTAAGGTACTCAAAAAATAAAAAAGTGACGTCTAGAAAACGTTAGCAGAACTAACGTTTTTAAAACTACCTAGATTTGAGAAATAGTATCAAAATGGCCCCCATTTTGAAAATTATTTTTTCAAACTAGTTGGGTTTAGTAAAGAGCTCGAACAAATGATTTGTAAAACTTATAGTTTTAGTTTAGTCACCTGATGGGATTCGGGATATGTCACATGGGAGCCTTAAAACATACATATACAATTAATTAAATATCACCCACAATATCCAAATCATGATTCCAATTTTTTAGCTGAAATTTGGAAACACAAAGTGCTCATATTCATGAAGAACATGAACTATGGTGGTTCGCCAATTAAAAGATATAATATGACACCGAGAGAAAGCTTGTGATAATTTAGAATAAAGTAGTGTTATAACATACCTATTGCATAAGTACAGAATGATAAAGATGACAAAACAAAAGGAATTATAAATATTTGGATTGGTTAGTGGCTGCAAATAAAGAGGGAAACCTTTTGCTTGGGCTCCATCATGGTTATCCAACAAAGCACTAGAGCCTTTAAATCAAGAACAATAGAATCTCAAGGGTAAAACTAATATTTCATGAAATCTAGGGTTTTGATGATAACAAGAACAAGAGTTTTTATAGCTATCAAACGATAACCTCATTCAAAACATGATACAATTTGCAAGAAAACCAATAAACAATGATTTCATAACATATATATACGATTTAGAATCAAAACATAGATATATATTAATCCTTGTTTCAATGAACAAGTTTAGGAAGAAACTCCTACCTTGACTCCGTAGTTTGCGTGTAAACCTAGCATGTTTGATTCGTTCCAACGTGAGAATCCCTGCCATCTTGTGTTTCCCTTCTTTTCCCTTGCTCTCTAAGGTTGCCTAGAGTTGAAAATTGATGAAAAATAGCTAAAAGGACGTCCTTATAGTATTTATAGGATGAAAAACGGAGAAAACCCCTAAAACTGATGGGGGCTATTTTCAGGATAGTCCGAAATAGGTCCTTGAGTGTCTGGACAATTCAAAGTCATTGATGAAAAATAAAGTTTTTAGGGTAGGGAGGGGTATTCGAACGGTGCCAACTTTTTTTCCGAACTTTATGAGTAGTTTTCACATATTTAGAAGTAAATTTAGGAAATTTTTGTAAAATACACTTTTGTAACCCTTGAAGTCTAGTTTCTACTATCCAAAAATCAAATCAATCGAAGTTATGATTCCCAAATCATACCATTGGACACTTCTTATTAGAATTACTCCCTCATTCTAATTCTCTCCATTATCCCAATTCTGAATTATGTATTCAATATTTCTTATATTTTTATCTGTTTGCATATTGTTGCATTGTTCAGTTCAGTTCAAGTGCAAAATACAAAGTTATGTTCATTAACGAAATTCATTTTATCTAGGTAAACAATTGCTTATCAACCTTAAGTACTGAGAGAGAGTAATTTTGTTTGAAAGAACTGTAATTACACAGGGTTTGAATTATTATTATTATTTCTAAATTTTTAGATTTGTATTATTATTGTAGTTCTGTATTACTGTAAGTGTATTTCAGTTTCTATTCTTAACATGCATATAATAGTATTTGATTATATATATATATATATATATATATATATATATATCTTTTGGGAAATAGGTAAATGATTCGTCAAGAGAAAAATTAAAAAAATATATATTGGAGGAAATTTCACACCAAACATGATTTCTTGTTTGCTTATGGTTGGCGGCTGCTAAAGAAGGTTTTTTTTTTTTTCAAGTCAATGCTAATGTAAATCGTGAAAAACTAATGCCCACTTTATGGATGTTAAGGCATATAATTTTAATCTGAATTTTAGTTGAATTTAGTAAGTTGAATATGAATAAGTAGACGAAAATTTGACCCTAATTGTGATCTTAGTTATTTATGCGTGTATTAAATATATAATAGAATTTAGTAATCACTTGATGAAAGTGAGGTAATATTTAGGTTTAATTTGTTAAATTTTAAATGTTTGAGTTGTTTTTGTTGACCGTATTGTACGATAGATTCAAATATTTAGATCAAATTAAGATCATTTTTCTTAAATTGAATTTTATTTTGGATGGGCTGAAATCCATCGGCATGGCTTCTTCCCACAAAGTGTTTGTTATGTTTGCTATGCTAACAAAATTTATTTTCTAAACTTTCGAGAAAAAAAAGTGTATTCTAGATTTAAATTTCTTGGGTGATGTGGCACACCTACCACTACAAATACAGCAATAGTTGTAGGCAACTCAACTCTTAGGAAGTAAATTTTTAGTTCATTGGTCTAAGTTTAGTCTCCAAATTCAATACTTTTCAGACTCCGTAAAATTTTAATTTTTCTATCATGCATCAACATATTGGCTTAAACCGACTTGGATCTTTAAGACTAGGATCGAATTCAAAGGAGTAATCGGTGTAAATATGGATACCCTGTAGGAAAAAAAAAAGTGCTAGGAAATAAAATTTTGTATCAAAATTTGGCAAACATATCATTTATAGGTCCAACAATGGTATTGAATATATATATATATCTATATAGCACCAAAAAAAATAATTTTTTAATAACATATCTTTATTTTTTATTAAATAAAAATATGGTGGGTATAATTTTTTTTTAAACTAATTATTTTAAAATTTTCAAACTAAAATCATCAATTGTAAGTATATTTTAATATGATAAGGAAATCAACTTTTCTCAGTAGAAAAGTCAAACTGCTGAATGGTTGGCTGAGTGATAGAGGCTTGGTTTAATGTTGGACCATCTGCAATCACATGTACGGTTGCTTTCACGTTTAAGGTATGACTCAGAGCGAGAGTTGAGGGATGAGCAAGAGTAAGGCTGTAAAAATGATAAAATTTTTAAAAAAACTTGAGAGCAAGGGAGTCTTGAAAGCGACTTACAAATACACATTCTTTGATAAAAATTAAATTTAATGCATAATTATGTGACAAATTATTTAATTTTAAAATATATATTAAATTAGTAATTATAGTTTATAAATAAGATTAATTATAAATTACCCCCTCTAAGTTTTAGTCAAATTGCAATCAACTCCCTTTAGTTTTAAATTCAACAAATTGCTCCCTAAACTATGAAAATTGTTTCAATTGACTTTTGTTGTTAATTTGTTTTTTTTTTAATGACTTCAAAATGACAAAGTCTTTACAAGACAAAGAGTACCATTAGACCAAAGACCCGTTGTTTCAATTTACTCATACCGTTAATTTGTCACTATTTGAATTGACAACATTTATTCAAGTAAAATTCATTTGCTCTAAAATCCCATTTAAAGATGAAATTACCCTTTCATTTGGGCTCTATGCGAGTTGAGTTTTGTGGGGAGGTTGAGAGGGTTGGCAACTCAGGTCGGGGTGGATCGTGGGGTAAAATTGCACAGTGGTAATGGAGAGATGGAGAGTGGATGGACTGGTGGTCTCGAAGTTAGGTATGCAGTGACAGAAGGAAATGATGATTAGTGATTTGCCTTTTTCATCCTCCAATTTGTTTATTTTGTTTAGAGAAAACTTTAAGAGGGCAATTTGTTAAAAATGTAATCAAAGGGAGTTCATTACACATGAATCAAACATGAAGGGCATAATTTATAATTAACTCCTATAAACATCATTCTAGGTTTATATGTATCTTTAAGTATGGGTCGACATATATCAAATAAAAATTTGAATAATAATGAATGAGTAAGCATATAAGTAAAAGTGTGAATTAGCCAAATTCGTGAATTGAAAAATGAACCCATCAATAATCATAAATGAATTTCGATAGGATTCTAAAATGATGATGTAATCTCAACCCCATTGGGAGATATTCTTGAATTTGCACATTGACAAATTGCTTATTCTTGACTTCATACCCAAATGTTATCCTCTTTTCTTCTTCATCTTTCCGTTTTGTCTTCTCTTTTTGTTCATGGTTTAGAGTACGCCGCCCACGGAAAATTATGAAAATTCAAGCTTCCATTATTCATCAGTGACGAACTAAACAAATTTTGTGTAAAGTAATTGCCGACTGTACATAAGAGCGTTCATTGTTGATGGTGAGATATATAGCTTCATGTCTTAAAACAATGTCTTACAATAAAACAATTTATTTTTTTTTATGATTAGAAATCAATTTATGACAAAGTCCTACAGGGTGTCTAGGTTTACGGCGACTACTTCCTCGAGCTTAATAGCTGACTATTGTGGTTTTAGCTGGTTTAGTGCATGTTTTTAAAAGGATAAGGGTGACTAGCTCTTAAGGGTGTATAGAAAATAATTAAATTTGAAATCGCTGAATTATTAAAGGACATGCCCAATTACTGGACCACCCTAAGAGTTAGGCATGGTCTTTTGAATCTACTATTGTGAAAGGAAATCACCAACACCTGTAATTATTTGAAAACTTATGGTATCAATTAAGTTTGGAGATGTCTACGGTACTCTAAAAAAAATGGTACTGTGTTAATATTTATCATATTTATGGATATTTTTATCACTATTATTGGTGTTTATATCATTGTTGTAGTACCATAGAAAAATAGTTATCATAACAATGATAAAAACACCTACAACAGTAATAAAAACACTAACAAAAGTGATAATTTTTTTATACCAAAAAAAAAGGATAAAAATTTACCACAATTACAGTAAAAACACCTACAAATATGATAAATAATAAATTTGGAGGTGCAATACTAATTTTTTTGTTCGTACCATAGTCTATGTCCATTAAATTTAGGTAACGCTGACCACACTCAGACCAAGACTTTTGGGTGTACAAGTGTCCCAAAAATTAACTTCATATCACTTGCCTAACTTTGCAAGTTAGAACATTTTTTTCCTGGGGTATAATTGTGAAAATAAAATTTTCTGTACATGCACGAAATGGTATACTGGCCGACTAAAGGACAACATAAACTCGAGCATTCTTCTACTTGCAAAAAATCCAATTGTAATCCACATGAGTGATGGATTGTATGCAAGGTTGGAATGATTCCTGCTGCCATTTTTTTTTTTTTTTTGGCCTTGTGCAACATTGTGCTTATTTATTCTGAATGGGATGAGAAAATATTTCATATAACGATAATACCACGTCATCAATATTACGTGGTATTATCAATCAGTTATTAAATAACACGTGGACTTTGCCAGTTTCATTATTTTAATAATTATCAATGATCACATTATCTAATAACTATGATGTTGAAATATTAGTAGGGTTTAACTAATTATTTTTTATTTTAGTATTAGTTGGTGATATCACATGTTAATAATTTCTCTGTGTTTTTGCTTTTGTGTTTTTACCAACGGATTTTTGGTTCAATGATACTCCTTACGTTATGAAGATTTTGTCTTTTTGAGATCAGGGGTTCAAGTTCTCCCTCCCCTCTAAAAAAAAAAAACATGTTAATAATTCCGTGATAACACTCTAGCATGAGACATCTCCTTTCAAGGGGGCTACAAGTAGATAATGTCAATATGACTCAGCTATTATCAGATCAATGTGTAGTACGGTTTTTAGATTCCTGATGCTAACATCACTATAATGGATGAACAAGCGAATTTTCTTATCAACTTAACAATTGAAAAGTCTGCCTTTGACACACTCTATAAGCAGAACTTTCTTCCTCGGCCTTCTAATCTCAACACAGTCTTTATTTTCTCTTTCTCTCCCTTCTTCCATCATGGAGTCTTTAAGAATGTTCAAATCTACTATTTCTCTCTCTTGCTTCTTCATGTTTCTCTCTTATGTTACCATCTTGAAGCCTACCTATGCATCAAAAGAATGTGATTTTCCAGCTATCTTTAATCTCGGTGATTCGAATTCGGATACCGGTGCACTGGCTGCTGCTTTTAATTGGACTCCACCACCTTATGGGGAAACCTTCTTCCATAAACCAGTCGGGAGATTTTCTGATGGACGGCTCATCATTGATTTCATCGGTATGTATAACTATTTATTTTCCATTGTAATATCCATATAGTCCTTTTGGTGAAAGCATCCGTACTTATGGTAGGTTCATAAAACTCTATGGACATCATTCTTACACCAAGAAGGTGAGCATTATCCATCACATATTATATGTGCACCTGGACGTTAAAAAATTTTAAGGTATGAGAGAGATTGATGGTAACAACATTAAGAGAAAACGAAACATAAAAAATGTATGTAATTCGACATATTGTATTTTATATTTACGAACGTACCAATTGCCAAATGAACTATTTTTGATTTATTATTCTTCAAAAGTTTTGCAGATTGACCTCACCCATATTTCTAGGATTGAGTAATAAGACAAAAATCATCTCTACTGACAATCATCTTCGCTTGTCTAAGCTATGTGGATAATGTTAGATATCTGTGAATTCCATCATGTCTCTAATGAATAGGTTATGATAAAAGAAACATAAACAAGGATATTCAGTGATTCAGGCCTGACAATATAATCATTCTAATTTTTAGTGCTTTTTTTTTTTTTTTCTCCAAGCTTAAAGACATATATAGTATTATAGATATACACAAATAGAAGGGTATTATTTATAAATTAAGAGAAATAAATCTTTGTTTAATAAAAATAATCCAATAAGTTTTTTGATTTTTTGATGTAATTGCTTTTTTACAACAAAAATTAGCAGACGATATCTTTTCAAGTTTTTGAAGTCTAGACTGCATGTTTGTGCAGCAAAAAGTTTGGGTCTGCCATTTCCCAGCGCTTATCTCAACTCCTTGGGGGCGAACTTCACCAATGGTGCCAATTTTGCCTCGGCGGGAGCAACAATCCGACCACCGGAAACTATCATTCCGGTGGGTATATTCAGTCCCTTTTACCTCGATGTGTAGTACTGGCAGTTCAAGCAATTCATATACCGATCACAGATCCTTAAAAAACAAGGTCAGTTCATAAACTTGACAACTTTCTTTGGGTTAAGTTATGAGGTTTTAGTTTCAGCATGGATGTCCTGTTTTTTACAAGATCGGAGAGTGAATTAATCGAGGTTGTCTATAAACTGATCAGGACACCCCTGACCATGGATATTGGTCAGAATGATCTTGGTCAAGGGTTCTTCAGCAACAGGTCTATAGAGGAGGTAATGCATCTGTCCCAGATATAGTCAACAGCTTCTCCACCAACGTGAAGGTAATCCTTATAACAGAGGGGCCCCATAAGCAAATCTGTTAAATAATCCAAGTAGTTCGAGTTCGCACTCAAAATCAACTTAGTTTTAACTCGTTCAACAACTAAATAAATTGACTTTGATCAAGTATTTTAGCTCCGAATTTGAGTAATGTGGGGCTCGGCTTGTGTAGACTCTAGGCTCAAAATTGTTCCCTCTTTAAATAAATAATTTAATAATTATAATTTTATTACCAAATAAACACTATTGGAAAGATGAACAAACACAAAGGTATCTTCAAAGTTCAAATGTTTTCATATCAAATACACATCTCCCTCACTCTCTTATCCAAGAGATTCTTTATGGTTGATTATAAAGATTTTGAGATTTTTTTTTAATAAATAAAGAGATTATTATGGAATGGATTATTAAATTAGAAGGTTTAATTTTTGTAAATTTTTTTCTGAGAAATTATGCCCAGTTTCGGTTTGAGTTTGACACAAATTTTCATAGTTCTTTTGAGCCGAGTTTGAGTAAAAATCTTAGTTCAATAGTTGAGCTCAATTCGAGCTTGAGCACACCCACACTCGAGAAGCTCAGATTTATTAACACCATAGACACAAGCTAACTGCATGCTCCTTGAACCGTTGTGGTTATGAAGTTGTGAATTTTGGTGATGCAGAACATATATGGATTGCGAGCTAGAACATTTTGGATCCACAACACTGGACCAATTGGTTGCCTGGCATATATTTTTGCAAATTTTCCACCATAAGCTGATCAGATGGACAGTGCTGGTTGTGGAAAGGGTTATAATGAGATAGCTCAATACTTCAACTACAAGTTGAAGGAGGCCATTGTTCAACTCAGGAAGGACCTTCCACTTGCTGCGATCACATATGTAGATATCTACTCAGCCAAGTACTCTCTCTTTCTTGAACGCGAAAAATACGGTATGCCCCATGATAGAATTTTGGGTGCCTCTCCCTTTTTAGCTACTTTAATTAAGTCCTTGAACTTCGAGAGCATTTCAACCGGTCCCTTTCGCCTATTTTAGGAATCAAAAAGATGATTTTTTTTTTCTCACTTGAGAATTATGTGCAATGGTTAAGGGCAAAAATGAGATATAAATTATAAAGTTTTCAATAACTAGATAATCGCTCATTCTCTTACATGACGACTTGATCTTGTTTTGATGCGAGAATGAGCGATTATTTGACCTAGGAGACTTTCTATCATTAGTCTGGTACTAACAATAGTACATGATTCTCAAGCGGAAAAATCGTATGTTTTGATGTCTGAAATGGACAAAAAAGACTGAATAAGACGATTTTAAAAGTTTAAGGGTAAAATTGGAATAGTTGAAAATCAAAGAGCATTTTAAAGCTCCAATCATAATTCAAGAATCATTTATGATATTCACCCTAAATTTTTTGTTCCCCCAACATTCATAAGTTTACACAAGAAAATATGAGCATTTCACTTAACATTTTTTTATCAAAATGTGTAGGATTTGAGCTTCCTCTTGTAACTTGTTGTGGCCTTGGGGGCGAGTATAACTATGACGATGGCGACTGTGGAACAACCGGTCAATGGCAGCCAAATATTCGTTGGTGCATGTAAAAATCCATCGACTCGCATAGATTGGGATGGAGTTCACTACACCGAGGCAGCAAACAAGATAATCTTCGAGAAAATCTCCACCGGAGCTTTTTCCGATCCACCCATTCCCTTGAAGATGGCTTGTCACAGCTCACCAGATAAGAAATAGATTGACTGAATTGGACAGCAGACATTTATGCACAAATGTATCATTGTATCACTTTTATACTTGTTCATTTTAATTGAATAAGCTTCTATCTTGAAGTATTCGAGGACATTGTGTAGAACTCCATCAAATTTGTCTCACACAATGGGCCTAGGCTACTCTGTTTGAAGTGTGCACATCACAAGATACCACATAATATCATATGTAGAGAGGAGAGAAGAGACCTAGCTAGCACTAGTTTGTATAAATCTATGGCCTCATTTGAATAAACTAGTTTGTTGCACACATGCGTTGCATATGAATCAATTTAAGTTGTTGATTTAATTTCTATTTTCTTATTGTTAATTACGTAGAATGTTGACTAGGTATTTGCAAATGTAATTTCTATTGTGTGATACAAATCGATTCAAAAATTTAAATGATGAAAATAAATGACAAATTAATTTACAAATCAAAAAATATATAAACACTTTCCGTAAAGTGTGTTTAGTAGAGGAAAACCAATACGCAAGTGTCCTTTGGCACCTCATGTACATATTTCTTTTTTTTCTTTCCCATTTGGATTATAGCATGTGTAAGATTGTCATATACATATGAATGTAGATGTTATCCCACTGATGGGGAAAGCCTTAGGTGAGGAAGACCGCTGAAAAGGCAAGAGTAATTGATCAAGATCAAAGGCAAAAATAAAAGTTAATATCAAACTACAAATTTTTTGGAAAATGCTATGAAACCCAACTTTGAATCCCAAATGGCATCCCACTCATCCAATGGTCCTTATTGATTTGGGATTTCAAATTTGAGTTATATAGCATTGCTCAAAATTTTTTATGGAGAATCTCTCTCTTGTGCAATTCATTGTGATTCTCCATTATGTGATATATCGAGACGACATTAATTAAAAAATCTTAAATTTTTTCTTTCTTTGTCTCACTGTATACAATCTACACACAAATTTCATTGGCATGCAGATACATTAAAATTTGAAAAGCAAACATGAGTAAATCATTTGAAGAGAAGGGAGTGTTGCCGAAGCATTTTCGATAATAGTAGTTTGATTGCAGAAGAAATGAAAAATAAACTAAATCGGCTTGACAACAATAAGATTTCATTGCTAAAAGATAGACAATACTTATAGCGTCAAATTTTTCTCGTTGCAAAAATGCTTCATTATATGAATTTTCAATTCTCCACAATTTCTTTTTATTTCTATACTTAGATTCAAAGTTCTACCTATCATATACATGATATACTGATTCATATATCCCCAAACAAAATTGAAATTTATTGAAACCTTGCACACAAAAAAAAAATTATGCTTGAATAACTTAGTACATCAAATTTATAGTTAATTACTGCCATCAAAATAAAATAATCTAACAAATTTCCTCCTTAATCTCTCTTCAAACCCCCCCCCCCCAACAATCTTGTGTCAAAAACAATAAATATTAACAACCTTCTCAAGTCCATTTAAATAAAATAATAGTTAATTACACAGTTAATTTAAATGGACTTCAAATTGTACGAGATAAAATGTACAAAATATAAATTAAACATACCACATTTAAATTAATGTATGCTAGTGTGCATTGTAAACTATGAAAAATTCTAAAATTTGTGGCATGTCATCTCCAGTGTACCATTTTTGGAAGGTTAATGAAAAATAACCCATAATTGACCAAACAACTTGTATAGATACTTTACTATGTCGAGAAAACTATTCATTCGAGCACATAAAAGAAAAAAATATAATAGAAGGGTTTTGACCTACTATTTATTAAAGCATAGTGGACCACAAAGATGTTCCAATTGGATAATTGGATTCCAAGCAAATTTTGACATACAATCCACGAATGGGTCAAAATCCAATGACATGTCAATCTTTGGATTGGAAAATTGAAAAATCCATCCTAAAATAAGATGCATATAATGCCAAATAGATAGACCAAGTATACAAATGCTCCAAGCACCTAATACTACCAAACAATACAACAAAAATGAAAAAATATGTCAGTCTATTCAAGAGAAAACTGAATTGAGAATTGAAACCAACAATATAAAGGGTATATAATGAACTAATGGTAACACCTCTCAATCTCGTGCCCATGGAATGTGAATGGATGACTGGTGTTTATGTGTGAAATTAAACTCATAGATGTTGAAATAAACTCATAGATCAGAAAATAACCAAATAGACCTGATCTGATTTGAAATCAAACTCATAAATCTGAAATCAATATAAAATCACAAACAGGAAACATAAATAAACTCATAGATCTTAACGAAATAATTTAAGATTTGAAATGAACCCCATAGATATGTTGTTCACGACATGGTGAGATTTGTGTACGTGAGAAAAAATCCTAGGAATTTTCACACACACACATAGTGTGAGAGGCAGAAAGTTACACTAAGATGGAGTGAATTGTTCAAATACAAAACAAGTTTTTAGGGAGAGGGAACCGAAAGTATAGAAATAGTATAACAGTCAATCCTACTTGAAAATCAAGAATGAAATTGTTCATATCTGATGATGATCAAAATAGTCTCATGCAAGATCAACAGTTGAGTGTGTGATAAGGTGTAATTAATGGACAATAAATAAGCAATCAATAGCAGTAATGTAAATATTGAGTCAACATACAGAGATATAGTGGTACGGTCCGGATGACCTACTCTATTTTGAGAAACGAGAACGGTGGTCGGGGGGTTTTTATTGATGAAGTTAGGTGAACGGGGGTGAGAGCAATGGTTAGCTTCGGGAGAGTTACAATAGTTAGGAGAGAGAAAGTGTGTGCAGAGAGGTGTAGAGTCAAAGCTCAATGTATAGTGAGATGCCCCTCTCAATGGAGAGAACTTATAATTTATAGGCATGGTGAGGCGGTGATATGAGTGTGAGGGTACTAATTTTTCGGGGAAGATAGTTACAAAAGGTAAGTATAATTAAGATAGCTTTGATCTTCGAGAGTGGGTATCCCGATAATCTCTCTCTCACGTACTCTTATCTTCCTAGGCTCCTTGAATCTTAGACTGAGTCAGATTGATGAACTAGACTTGGCCTACATTTCTAATGGATCTATGCTTGCTTGATTTATTGGGTTTGACCCAATTAGATCTGGGCTCATCATTTGTCTCTAATGCCCTAAATTCTTGTTGTGTCAAAGATTTTGAGTGCATGAGTGAGCTCTCATTTCTTGTCCCCCACGGTATAGCTTATTTGGCTTCCCATTTTTGTCTGTTAAAATTCTTTCCCCATTTTGTACCACCATATCGAGTGCTCTCTATGTTGAATCCCCTTAAAAAACTTCCTTTCACCTAGGCTTCATCTTCTAGGACCTTTCTAGAGTATGTTCTCTCTACCCAAGGCCTAAAAATCATGAAAAAAAACTCCCTTTTCCTCATTTAGGGTATTCTCCATAGGGTTTCAAAAGTTCAGCATTGATAAACCCATTTCAGTCCTCCTTCTCTGTAACCCATTTCCTTGAGACCTTAGATCTTCCATTGAAGGTTGGTTTAGGAGAGAAGTTGTATAGAAAGTAATTCTAAAGTGGATCTATTAATGGAGAAGAGTAGGGGGGCCAAGAGGTAGTTCAGCGGGTTAAGGAGGCAACCATGGCAGATCAGAAAAATGCCAAGCGAGCTGGAGATTTCAAAGTTCACACAAGGAGGCCCCTCAGCGGCGTTTGCAAAGGAGAGGGAAAGATGGGAGGCGCCCTAGGCACAGAGGTAGGCAGCGCCAATGGGCTGCTAGGTAGTGCCAGCCAGCCACTAGGGGATAAAAAAGGATAGAAGGAACCCTTGGCACTAAGGCAGGCGGTGCCCTAGGCACTAAGGTAGGTGGCACCCTAGGTATCGAGGCAGGCGGCACTAGTGTGAGGGAGAGAGGAGGCAGCGTTGAGACTGAGGGAAAAGAGGGTGGCACCCACCTTGGGGATTTGGGTGACGTCAAAGGAAGACGAGACGAGCTAGTATGTTGTGACGACAAATTACAACAAGCTTTCGCTCTATGGACTAAGCCCCAGGAAATCTCCCATCATCTAGCTCAATAGATATTAGTATTCCCTTGACACTAATTTTGATTCTCGCATGGTTTTGTTTGCTGGTAGACACCCATTTTGACGAACAGGGGGAAGATACTCCATATAGTGGGCGAGGCAATGGGATAGCTGGAGATAGTAGCTCAAAGGTGACTTCCATATTCAGCTCTATTGACTAGGACGAGGATATCACTAGTATTGTATCTTCGTATCGCATCTCCCCCACTATAATGTGTCGTCGTGTAGAGGAAGACGAGCCATCATGTTCTGACTCCTCGGGCGAGATTGTCCTTTATAAGGATGTGTTAGAGGCGGGCTTGAGGTTCCCGATACTTGGGACTATATGTCGAGTCCTGGGACATATGTCACTGACACCTGTGAAGTTGGCCCCCAACGGGTGGAGGTTAATCCTAGCGTTCTTTTCACTATGGCGGCTAGTTTTTGGTAGTGATGCCCCCCTCCTTTTAAGGAGTTCATGGCCACGTATATATTCTTGGAGAACTCCAACCCTCATCAGGAGTGGTATCGTTTTGCCCCGAGGTCGGGCAAGTTCATTACTAGGTTTCCTTCAAACTATCATAACTAGAAGCTAGATTCTTTTTCACAAACACATTTCATACATTTCATTCACTCATCATTCCGTTGCCCTTTCTTTTGACATCATTCCAATGGAGAGTGACACTCGCCTCCACACATAGACTATATGCATTAAGGGATGATGTTCAAAAGTTAAGATATGCTACAACGGAAACAACCAAGCAATCTTTGGCGCCGTTGCCGGGAAAGGTAAGCATTGAATCAAGAAGGTGATTTTCGGACAACGGAGGTAAGTCCCGTGATATTCATCATGGGCTGAGGTACGTTGATCCTTGTATATACTTTTGTTTGTTGACACTCTTTATTTTTAGTTAGTTTGTTATATGTGGGGAAGGGACCAACAAAACCGACTAGTTGGACAACCCTTGGGCCCCAATATGAACATTGATCAAGACCCACCCAAGGACGCGGGTGATAATTTTGAGAATGTAGGTGCCAATCCAAACATGCAACGGGATGGGGGAGGACAAGAACCTAGAATGCCCAATCCGAGAATGCAATTTCCCCCTCCTGTGAATGTAGGGAACAACATCCACATTGAGCCCCCGGTGAGGTCAATGAGAGATTTTCTGCAACTCACACAAAGCACCACACGCCCTTGCATTCTTCTTCCGGTCCAAGCTCATCTTTTCCTAATTAAGCCAGGGATGTTGCAACTACATCCCACGTTCCACGACATAGAAAATGAGAACCCCTATTTGCACATAATGGATTTCGAGGAAATAGTTGCAACCTTCCTCACCAATCATGGTATGGAAGAGATAGCTATGATGAAATTGCTCCCCTTTTCACTGGGAGATAAGGCAAAAACGTGGCATAATTCCTTAAGGCCTCAAACCATAACATCTTGGAGTCAAATGATTTCTGAGTTTTTGAACAAATTTTTTCCGATGCATAAAACCACCGCCCTAAAAAAGTAAATTCAAAACTTTTCAAAGAAGCCCAATGAGCAATTCTATCAATGTTGGGATCGATACAAAGAATTGCTACAATCCCTTCCACACCATGGCTTTGAACCATGACAATTGGTGAGTTTCTTCTACGAATGAATCACACTGGGCCATCGACAGTTCATTGATATGATGTGTAATGGGTAGTTTTTGAACAAAGACCCCGATGAGGCCTTAGATTTCTTTGATACATTGGTATAGAATGCACAATCATGGGACATTACAGATCCCACCGATATACCAAGGTCTTCTCCTCAAGGGAATAGCCAAACTCATGGGGGAAGGATTTATGACTTGAGAGACCGAGAAAATTTGCATTCCAAAATTGCCAAGTTGTCTAGGAAGGTTGAGAGTCTTGAGATAAATAGAAGACACGGGGTGTCAAATATTTCAAAGACTGAGGAGGGCTGCTCAATTTGTGAGAGTATAGATCATTCCATATCGGAGTGTCCTAACATTCTAGCACTTAAGGAAGTGTATTACGAGCAAGTCAATGCCTTTAACCAAACGAGGCAATCATTCTCTCCACTTCCAAACACTTACAATCCAAGTTGGAACAATCACCCAAACTTTAGTTGGAGAAATGAGAATCTCATTCCTCATGGTTCAAATGCATACACACCTCTCATGCCTCCTAAGCAAAATCAATTTCAATCCCAAGGTCAAGCGTCTAGCTCCCAATACCTCCAGACCAATCCGCAAGGGTATTCGTCAAACCTACCACCACAAAATTTTTCACCAAGTCCACCTCCACAAAGCTTTTCTCAAGGGTCATCCAATCCTCCCACCTATCAACCTCCCCACAAGAGGAATTTGGAGGATATGGTTCGTGTTTTCATTCAAAGTCATACTACCATCAACAATCAAAATGCTACAGCTTTTAATGACATTCGAGCCCAACTCACAAAGTTTACAAGCTCTATGGGGGAATCATAACAAGAGAAAGGGAAATTCGTTGCTCAACCCTAGATGTCAACATGTCGTTGAGTCATCGGAGTCATTAAGAGAGAGTTGTTAGCAACTCAAGGCAGTTACCACCCTTCGTAGTGGCAAACAAATTAATAAGACCATTGTGTCAAAAATCTCACCCAATGCCACATTGCCAAAAGAAAAAGAGACCATGGGTGACACCATCAAGGGTGGAGTGAGTGAGAAAAGAGAAAGTGAGGTAGTTGAGAATAAAAAAATTGTTGATGAAAGTGTGCTTGTTTCCCCCATGCCTGCTCCTTTTTCCAATCGCTTGAAGCCACCCGTCAAGGTGGCTAATTATTCTAATATCATTGAAATATTTAAGCAGGTGAGAATAAACATTCCACTCCTTGACGTGATAAATCAAATTCTCTCTTGTGCAAAGATCTTGAAGGACATATGCACTATGAAGAGGAGGCCCAATGTTCACAAGAAAGCATTCCTCACGAAGCAAGTGAGTTTGATTTTGAGGACAAACACCCCTCCAAAATTTAAAGACCCTGGCTGCCCCACCATTGCTATAACAATCGGGAATTGTCGGGTGGAGCAAGCACTCCTTGATTTGGAGGCTAGTGTGAACCTCCTTCCGTACTCGGTGTACGAACAACTTTAGCTCAAAGAATTGAAACCTACTACAATCACGCTTCAATTGGCGGATCATAGTGTCTAGACACCAAGGGGAGTAGTTGAGGATGTTTTAGTGTAAGTCGATAAATTTTATTTTCCTGTTGATTTTATTGTGCTTGACACTCACCCGGTTGCAAGTCTTAGCTCCCAAATTCCTGTAATACTTGGTAGACCTTTTCTTGCTACATCTAATGCTGTGATTAATTGCAGGAATGGTCTTATAAAGCTAGCATTTGGGAACGTGACTATGGATCTCAATGTGTTTAATTTGTCCAAGCAACCGGGGGATGACGAGGAGGCACATGAGATTAACTGGATTGACACCTTGGTAGAGGAGAACTTAGAGCTAATGAGCACCTCAAGTTGGAAGAAGAGGGAATTATTGATATAAAAGAGGTTGATGAGCAAGATGAGTTGAAAAGTTTGAAAGGGGTGGAGAGATGGAATCTTATATTTGAGAAATATCCACATCAAGAAAAGAAAATCTTTTCATCGGATGTACAAAAACCCATGTTGGAATTGAAGCCACTACCATCCCACTTGAAGTATGCATATCTTGGAGAGGAAGAAATTTTTCGATGGTGATTAGCTCAACCTTGGATCCAAAGTAAGAAAAAGATCTCTTGGAATTATTAAGGAGACATAAGGAGGCGATTGGTTGGACAATTATCGACATAAAGGGGATAAAGCCCCCTCATTTGTACTCACTGCATCGATCTTGAGGATGACTCCAAGTCGTCTCGACAACCACAAAGAAGGTTGAACCCAATCATGAAGAATGTGATGAGAGACGAGGTCTTAAAGCTACTTGATGTGGGCATCATCTTTCAAATTATCGATAGTAAGTGGGTTAGCCCCACGCAAGTAGTCCCCAAGAAGTCGGGAGTCACCATGGTGGCAAATGAGGATAATGAGCTTATTCCAACAAGGGTGATCACCGGATGGAGAGTATGCATTGACTACCACAAGTTCAATGCATGCACAAGAAAAGACCAATTCCCATTGTCATTCCTCGACCAAGTGTTGGAACGAGTAACAGTGGCATCTATTCTATTGCTTCTTAGATGGATATTTCGCCTACAATCAAATCGAGATTGCATTAGAAGATCAAGAGAAGACCAGCTTCACATGCCTTTTGGGTTATGTAATGCCCCGAGGACCTTTCAACGTTGCATGATGGGGATCTTCAGTGACATGGTGGAGAAGATAGTAAAGGTCTTTATGGATGAATTTTCAATGTTCGGGGATTCATTTGAAGGATGTCTGGAAAATTTAGAGAAAGTTCTAGAAAGATACAAGGAAAAGAACTTAGTCCTCAAGTAGGAGAAGTGTCACTTCATGGTGACAAAGGGAATTGTTCTCGGCCATATAGTTTCGACAAGGGGTATCGAAGTTGACAAATCAAAGGTGGAGGCCACCGCCAACCTCCCTACGCCAAAAGTCGTCAAGGATATCATGTCGTTTCTAGGCCTTGCTGGTTTTTACCGTCGTTTCATAAACATTTTTAGTACATTGGCTCAACTTTTGACCAATTTATTGTCTAAGGATGTCCCATTTGAGTGGTCAGATAGTTGTGAGGCATCTTTTGAAAAACTCAAAAGCATGCTTACCACACCTCCAATTATACGACCACCCAAATGGGATTTACCTTTTGAGCTTATGTACGACGCGAGTGATTGTACGGTGCTTGGTCAAAGAGAGAAGAATAGACCTTATGTAATATACTACGCTAGCAAGACACTTAATGAAGCTCAAATGAATTATACTACCAACGAAAAAGAGCTGTTAGCCGTAGTGTTTACATTGGATAAATTTCAGTCCTATATCATAGGTTCACCGATAGTTGTCTATACTGATCACTCTGCCTTGAAGTATTTGTTATCTAAGCAGGATGTCAAATCGAGACTTATCAGGTGGATCCTCCTACTCCAAGATTTCAATTTGACAATCAAAGACAAAAAGGAAGTGGAGAACAAAATGGCTGACCATTTGTCCTGACTAGTGGTGCAAGAGGCCAATAAGAACATTCCTATCCCTGATTCCTTCCCTGATGAACATTTACTTTCAATTCATTTTATTTGTCCTTGGTATGTTAACATATGTAATTATCTTGCAACAGGACAAATACCACAGCATTGGAGCCTAGAGGATTGAAGAAGATTTATGGCAGATGTGAAGTACTTCTACTTCGACAACCCATACCTGTTCAAGTATTGCCTGACCAAGTCATGCAGAGATGCGTACCGGACAATGAACAACGTGATGTCTTTGCATTCTGTCATTCATAAGCATGCGGTGGCCATTTCTTGGTGAAAAAGACCTCGGCAAAAATTCTTCAGTCAGGAAAGACTCTCTTCTTTGGAAGGCTCTCGTCTACCGCTATTGGCCGAAGTTCTTTTGCTATTTCCCCTCTCTCCTAGGTGCTGTCATCCCTCGGGTCAAGTGCTTCGACTTGGAGAGCCTCGTGTGGCTTTCTAGCCCTCATAGAAGCCACATAGCACTCCCATGCGAAGACCTGGTCTCCTCTAATCTCTCCAATCCCACTAGTGGTTGAGAAACGGAGGAGAATGTGGTAGGTGGATAGCATCGCCCTTAAAGTGTTAAGGGTAGGGCGTCCCAAAATAATATTATAGGTGGATGGGCAATCAAGTACAATCAAATTTACTATAATGGTGGAACTCCTTGGTTTGTTCCTACTGTGACCAGTAGGGTGATAGAATCCAAGGGATAAACCCTTTCCCCCGAGAAACCAAAAAGGGGCGTCCTGACGGGTTGCAATCTCTCCCTGCCTAGATGAAGGCTATCAAAGGCTAGTGCAAACATAATATTGGCTAAGCTGCCTCTATCGACTAGGATCCTCTTTACCTGGTAGTTGACTACCATAAATGTTAAGACTAGAGGATCATCATAAGGGACTTGGATCCCCTCGAGGTATCTATCTGAGAAGGTGATGACCTCTTCCTTCCTGTGTGGGGGTGTCTTCATAGGACGAGAGTTGTGTGACTCGACCTATCTAGCTTTTCAGGTATGCATTTTTCTGGTGGACTTGGAGTTACCTCCTCCTCCTAACCCTCCAGAAATAGTCTGGATCTTTCCAAGGGGCTGCTGGCATTCTTGATCCTCCTGATTCCAACCAAGTGGTGGAGTTGGTCCTCAGCCAACAATGTATTACCTCAGCTGGCCACGCTAAATATGCTCTTTTATTTGTTTCTTTAACTAGAAGTAGTCGTTAGTGTTATGGTTGTGGCCGTTGTCACGGTGGAAGCAACAGTACCTGTAGGGACTTCTGTGATTTGGGCTGGACTTCATTTTTTTGGGCCAACGGAGCATGAGGTCATCCTATATCTAAATAGGATGTGCTCCATCGAAGCGTTGAGTGGTGTGAAAGGCTGTCATTCTCTCGGGGGTATGAGATTAAGACGGTCCTTGATAGAGACTATTTTAGTTTTCTTTCTTTTGTTCTCTGCCTCCCATTTGTCTGCGTAGGTGTCCTTCCTTTTTTTCCCTCCTCGGAGCACTCACCTTGATTGGCTTTGGTAACATCCTCGGCATTCATGTACTTTTGTGCCCTTGACAGTAGCTTGGACATGCTGGAGGGTGACTTTTTGAGGATGAAAAACATGAAGCTAGAGGAGTACAGACCAGCAATAAAGATTGCTAGGGCTACCTTATTGTCTGGCTCATCGATCTGGAAAGCCTCCTCATTGAAATGAGTAACTTAGCTCCTAAGGCTCTCATCCCGGTCTTTCTTGATGGTGAGTAGGTGGGTAACAGGCTTCTGGTGCCAACGTCCCCCAATAAAGTGGAAGATGAAAGATTTACTCAATTCTACGAAGGAGTGGATAGAGGAGGGTTTGATCTTCGTTAACTATTGTTGAGTGGACCCCTTCAAGGTGGTGGGGAAGGTTCTACACATGATCCCATCAGACACGTTGTGGAGTTGCATTAGAGACTTATTGATGTCAAGATGATCTAGAGGATCCTTGGTACCGTCAAAGATCTCGATGGCTAGCATCTTGAACTTCGAGGGTAAGGGGTAATTGACAATATTTGCAACAAACGAGGTATTAGTGCGCCTTACCAAGTAATCCATCGTCTCGGGCGGTTGTGCCTTAAAGACGTTGAAGGCATCACCGAGTTGGTTTTTCACATCTCTAATTTTCTTGTCCTATTGGTTGTGGACATCCTCCATCGGGTTATTGTAATCGCTTTCATAATCAACATAATGGCTTTCTCCCTCATCCTCCTGTGCAAGTACATGAGGAGGGGGAATATGTGAGCTTCCTGCGTGCTGAGAATGGACTTCTGGGCGAGGGGCGCCCAAGCGTTGCTCGGGGGTGTTCTGGCACGAGACTCCACGATGGGGAGCAGCTTGGCGCCCAGAGTAAAGAGGTTGCAATGCTTCTTTCGTCAGAGGGAGTGATACTCCTCCTACAAGCTGAAAGGCGATGCCTCCCTAGGCAAGCATCAACTGAATGACTTGTTGGTTCTAGTTTACTAGCAGCTGCATAGTTTGTAAAAGTTGTTGCCCGACCACGGGAATCGACATAGCGGATGGTTACCAAGCTGCGAGGGGAGGTGGAGCCTCCTCCTCTCGGGGGGACGGGTTGTTGTCTCCTGGTTGTTGACTCATCGACCTGGTCGTGATTGTCATGGAGTAGTAAGGTAGTAGAAAATTTAGTCGCATCCCACAAACGGCATCAAACTAATGATGATCAAAATAGTCTCGTGCAAGATCAACAATTGAGTGTGTGATAAGGTATAATTAATGGACAATAAACAAGCAATCAATAACTGTAATATAAATATTGAGTCAATACACAGATATATAGCGGTTTGGTCTGGTGACCTACTCCACTCTAAGAAACAACAATGGTGGCTGGGGTGTTTTTACTGATGAAGTAAGGTGAACGGGGGTGAGACCAATGGTTAACTATAGGAGAGATACAATAGATAGGACAGAGAAAATGTGTGTAGAGAGGTGTAGAGGTAAAACTCAATGTGTAGTGAGATGCCTCTCTCGATGGAGAGAGCTTACAATTTATAGGCATGTGAGGTGGTGACGTGAGTGTGAGGGTACTAATTCTGTGGGGAAAATAGTTACAAAAAGTAAGTATAATTAAGAAAGACTTGATCTTCGCGAGTGGGTATCCCGATAACCTCTCTCTCACATACTCTTATCTTCCTGGACTCCTTGAATCTTGGACTGGGTCGGATTGATGAACTAGGCTTGGCTCGCATTTCTAGTGGATCTAGGCTTGCTTGATTTATTAGGTCTGACCCAATTAGATCTAGGCCCGTCAATATCCATTTGAAACTAATTAATATTTTAATGATGCTATTTAGACCAGCTAGAAATCAAAAAGTCTAAACTATGGAGGCCTTTATGATCTGTGAACATGAGAATATCATAATAGCAAATTAGTAACAATAAATGCATCACTAATTGATATTGTAGTTACCGATGAGAGAAAACCAAAGGTCACATATTAAAAATGAAATGAAGCATTCGTTTAGGTGGCTTTTTTATTACAACAGTGATTTGGTGGCGAGAGTATAGGATTAATATAAGCAGTTATTGTGAAATATTTTATGACTCATTCGATATGATCAATGTTACAAGTGCTTGGTATTCCAATTTTAAAGGTGATATAAGCATTTTCAAAATTTTGGAGGACAAAAGTGTCCAAATTATGTTTTTATGTATTTTGACATTTTAAAGTAATATAGATTAATCTTAATTTGGAATAGATATTTCATTCCAGTAAAAAAGAAACTCAAATTTCATTTACCCAAGTAATCACATATTCAAGATTCTAACACATCATTAACTTTAGAGTTGAGCCTACACAATCCCACCACGTTTCAAATTTAGTAAATTAGACTAGGGTTTCTCCTTTAGTGTGTAAATTAATTTTAGTTCTATTAAATTTTTAATATAAAAAAATGTCCTCTGGTTTTTGAAAAAAATTGAATGTAGTCCCTGTACTAGCGGGAATATAAGGGATTAATTAAATACTGATTTTCATTACTCATTTTGTCATCATCACATGATTTTAGCCTAAAATATAATTTTTTTTTATGGAGGATTTTTAGTATTGTTTATTAGTTTTGAAATTCAAACCCATGAGCCAAGTAATTTGGATATTATGTTGATATCTGACGATCTGTGTTTTAGTATACATGTCTGATGTTTATGAAGAATAAGTTACATTAATGATCTGTATTTTAATATACCTGTCTGACAATCTGTATTTTAGTATACTTATCTGACGAAAACAAATAGTTAAGTAGAACTGCCAACTTCACAACCACATCATTCATCGATCACATCCGATAGTTTTTACGAGTCAGTCAAAGCATTTTAAATGCAAGCGGTTTGAACAAACTTTAGCAAAGAAAATAAGATCGAACAATTTGTTTATCATCATAGCTTTCGTGGACGAGACTGAAATTCAACAAAAAAAAACGCCATTCTAGTCTCGAATCCTACAATTCACAACCCTTAGAACCAGTACCAGCATCCTCCTATAAGACATCAAATTGAAATTGAAAGTCAAATATCACCCAAGACAAAAGAATGAAACAGAAAGCATGGAGAGAAGAGGTGTATTGCACTTGATGGGTTGGAAAAAGAAATAATTGACAAAGAGAGGCAAATCAATCTTAGATTAATCCTCTCTTATTGAATATGAATAGAAGGAAAATTACTGGTGAATGTGGAGAAAATATGAACAGAATCAGGAATTTAAATCAAGTTCTGGAACCTCGCACATCATATACAGATGATTAATGCCATTTCACTCTCGGTACATACGAAGCAATGTACCAAATAGATTTAACTACTAATTCTAATAAAAACATGTGATTAATAAAAGACTAATTAAAAGTGCAGAAATAGAGCATAATTTATTCTATTTTTGGACAAGAATGTACATTAACGATTTGTGTTTTAGTGTACTTGTTATTTTTTATATTTTTTATTACAAAAAATAATATATATATATATATATATATATATATATATATATATATATATATATTAATTGCATATTTTTTTAGTATACTTGTCTTATGATATGTGTTTATGGAAAAAATTATACATTATGATGATGTAGTTTTTTAAAATAAGTGTTTAAATTAAGTGATGACAATATCGTTATTTTTTAAAATTGTAAAAAGAGTTAGTTATGTATAACACTTTTGACTTTTCAATAGAGACCTAATTCAAAAGAAAATTAGCGAGAAGATTTTTTTTGGAATCCACATTAAAAACAATTATAACATATTTTTCATCATTGAACTTATATAATCTGAAAAATCGATTTTTATTCATGTCGGGTTTCAATTTATTTTTTCCCAGTTGGTTTTGGTTGCGTTTATTGTGGAAAACCACCAATTTTTTATGCTGTCGGCTAAACACTCAAGGGTCCAAATTTAAATACTGAAAAACTTCGACATTTTGTGTAATTTTTATATTTTATTTTATTATTATTTATTTCGATTAATGATTACAAAACATTTAAATCAAATTCAACGATTGAAAATGAATTTCGATACGATTCTAAATTGATGCCGTAGTCCTATCCCCATGAGATATCTTGAATTTCTTCTGTTGGCAAAATTATTGAAGCACATTGACAAATTGCTCATTCTTGAATTCATATCCAAATGTTATCCTCTTGTCTTCTTCTTCTTCTTTCTTTTTGTCTTCTCTTTTTTCGTGGTTTGTATGTACGCCACCCTCGTCAAAATTCTGGCAATTCAAGCTTTCATTATTTCTCAATGATGAACTCTAACAAACAATTTTTTGTGTAAAGTAATTTTCAACTATGCACGGTGATGGGACATTTTTGAGAATTAATAGAGAGTTGACATGTCTCCTCGGCATGAGGGACTTGGGCTCTCCTTCGAGCAAAGCATGTCCTCGGCATGAGGTATCCCCTGGAAGTCGTGTACATCGACACGTGTCCTTGGCATGTATTCTCTCGGAGCTCTCTGTAACTGACGCTTGTCCTCGGCGTTAGCAACCCGGAACATTGCATTGTTGACACGTGTCCTCAGCATCTAGGGCCATCAGATCTTAGCCGCTAGACATGTGTCCTCGGCATATGTTCCACCCTGAGGGACCATCGCCAAACATGTCACCTCGGCGCCTAGTCTTTCACGCTGTCAGAGTATGAATAGCAATTTCAACGGTTATCGTAACTAGGAAGCCAAGGTGGATGCCAGTCATAGGCTTCCCTTCCCAAGGCAATCAAAATTGTAGGAAGGGCAGGTTAGTGACCAATAATAGTGATGCACGAGGTGCAGAGCACAAAATTGGGAGGCAATGGACAAAAGTGTCCCTACGTGTGCACAGCCACCACAAGGAAACATTAAATGACCCTTCAAAAGGATGGGACACATTTATTACTTAGCAGACCTCGAAAAGAGATCATTAAATGTTAAGGGATCCGAGCATTAAATACAAAAAACTTCGTTTCACATGACAAGGAAGAAACTTTGCCCTAGGACTATGTGCCACAAGTCATTTTCCACATGGACCAATAAGGGATCTTCCTCCTAGGGGATCCATCTGTCTGCAATTATTAACTGCATTGAGGTACACATAGCTCTCATAAACTCGAACAAAGGTACGCACAATCTTACCCAAGCAATAGAACAGTGTTTCCTACCCCTCTCTTACATACAGACTTGATCGTCGGAAGGGCCACGCCGGAAACAATTCGGCCTCCTTTTCAACCTTTCTTTTTGAGTGGTAGTGTTCGTTTCAATAAGTCTGGATCGTCCTAACAGCTAGAAAAGTAATTTATCACCACTCTTTATGTCATTCTTTGACTTCCATTTGCTACGAGGTCTTCAACTTTTCAGGTAAACTCGAGTTCACTAAGAAAGATATCTATTTGTTTTTTTATTGTGCAAAAATTATCGAGCATAATTTGGCGCCGTCTGTGGGAAATGACAAAGTTTTCTTGGGATAGCGACCATGGTAAATACACCTTTGACAAGAAAGGGTCCTCAGCAAAGAAACATAGTGTACCGGTTCCTTCAATATCGAGAATGGAAAATCACGTTGAAAACGTCAATAAAGAGTTTTCGATCCATTCTAGAGAAAAAAAATCCACCAAACCGTACTGAGCCTTAAGGGTGAAAAAGACGCCCCCTTGTCCCGTCAACTTGTCGATCTCATCGAAGAGCGGTTGGAGGGACCGATTATGACAGATAGAGGAAAATAACTTTAATTTTCTTAACAAACTCGACGAGTTTGCATTTTACAATGGGAGATCGAAACTTACAACCGTCTAAGGAGCCCTCTATCAAGGTGGTGAGTGCTGGCGACTTGAGGAATTGTCTTAGTGGCAGAGCAGGGGGCTCCAAGGCTCCAAAAAAACTGAGGGCCAATGGATAGGACTTGAAGGTCCCAGCTAAAAGGGTCAAACCTTTGGCTTGGAATGACCTCTGCCGGAGAATGTCCGGGTGAGGAGGCACAGAGGATTCCAATGAGGGGTTAACCCTCTCCGTGACGAACAAGGGAGCTAGGGGGTATGTTATCCATCGCAACAATGGTGAGAGGAGACACCACAAGAATAGGGGAGACCTTAGGTCCAAGTTAGATTCCATGAGGTTGGACAAGTCCACCCCTGATGACGACATACATGGCGAAGCCATTTTATCACCATTTACCAAAAACATCATGGAGATGGATGTACCAATTAAGTTCGTGCTGCCACAATTCAAAGTTTACTATGGACGTTCTGACCAAGAGGCTCACCTCCGACAATGCAAGCAAATTATGTCCCTATATCACTCAGATCATAGGCTGTTATGTCGCGTGTTCTCAATGAGCCTAGGTGACACGGCCATGAAGTTGTTCAATACCCTCCCGCCAAATAGTATAAGGTCCTAGAGGGATCTGACTAAACATTTCTCTACACAGTTCATCATGGGGAGCAAGTGCCTCAAGGATGTCGGATCATTGTTGACCCTCCGATAGAGGAAATGTGAAACACTCCCCCAGTACACCACCTCTATTAGGAGAAGGTAAACGACGTGGAGGGATGCTCTGAGGTCATGGCTACGGCCTCTTTCAGTCTTGGCCTCTCTCGGGACATAGATCTTTATAGGTTATTGAAGAAACGGATGCCAATAGACATGGGCAAGTTGATGATCTGAATTAACAAGTACTCTAAGGTAGAAGATAAGTTGATGGGGAGTAAAGGGAAGAGCTTGGCCCCAAAGAAAAAGGATAAGGAGAAAAAGGGAGACCCTCCTAGGAACGGTCTGATCTCAACATCGGGGTACTCCTTTAGAGGGACCTATACCGTATCCAAGGAGCCCATTTACAAGTTGTTACAAGATTAAGAAGGATCCATTTTTTAAGTGGCTACCCAAGATGTAGGGCAATATGTTCACTAAGAACCAATATACCAGATGTTTATACCACAAGGACGTGGGGCACCTTACCAAGGATTGCCCAGTGTACAAATCCTTCTTAGAGAAGTTGGTGTAGAAGGGATATCTCAAGGAGTACATTGAGGTGGATCCACCGAGGGAGACACGCACAGCCGACAACAAGGCCACTGTCTGCGGTAATATCATTGATGTCTGCACCCTAGAATGGCCAACAACCAACACTCTTAGGTCCGTCCTTAAGAGGGTAGCCTTCGCTAGGAAGGTGGAGGAGAAAGATGAGGGTCAACCTAGTAAGAGACCCTGGACGGATCAAGGGGGCATCACCTTCTCGAACCCTGACTTAGCAGGCGTGGTCCTCCCCATGAGGATGGCTTAATCATAACTTTGTTAATTGGAGGCATTGATGTCAAGAGGGTCTTGGTGGATTCGGGAAGCTCCTCGAAGGTAATGTACCTCAATGTGTTGAAGCAAATGGGTCTTGGATCCAAGGATCTTACCATTTTAAAGACACCCCTTGTTGGGATCAACAGAGTGTTTGCTCTATTGCTAGGGAAGATCACCCTACCGGTCACCACTAGGCCTGTCACAATCGACACGGAGTTCATGGTGATCGACTCTGATTCGCCATACAATATAATAATTGGGGCGGACTTGAATGCACTTGCTTGGGGCAGTGCACTCCACCTACCATCAGAAGTAAAAGTTCTCCACTCCGGAGGGGATAATGGAAATTTGTGGAGATCAAGCGTTAGCAAAAAGTTATTTTTATGCTTTTGTAAAAGCCGAAGTCACCTCCAAGGAAAAGGAGCGTGCCCCGGAGGAAGTGTTGAACAAATAGGAACTACGGTTTTAGCGACTTGGTACCAATGAGCCGTGGATTGATCCAGTCGACTGCTCCATGGAGGACCTTTGAAAGGTGCCCCTAAGGGAGGGGGACGAGGACAAATATTTCCAAATTGGCTCCACCATGTCCGCGGCCGAGCAGGAGGAGATGGCTAATTTCTTAAGGAAGAATGTAGATGTGTTCGTATGGGACGTTGTGGAGCTGAAAGGCATAAGCCCAGATGTTATAACTCACAAACTTCATGTCGACCCCAATCATAAGCCCATCAAGCAAAAGCCTTGGCGTACGGTGCTGCACTATGCTCAGGTAGTGAACGAAGAGGTAGAAAGGCTCTTGGAGGCCAACATCATCCGAGAGGCATAATTCCCAGAATGGTTGTTGAACACCATCTAGGCAAAGAAGAAGAGTGGGAAGTGGCGTATCTACGTGGACTTCATGGACTTGAACAAGACTTGTCCCAAAGATGATTTTCCCCTCCTTAAGGTTGATCAACTGATTGACGCCACAGTCGGGCACGAACACATGGCCTTTATGAACGGTCGAGCTTGCTATCATCAGATCCCCCTCCACCCACCTTATCAGGAGAAGACCGTTTTCATCACTCCAAGGAGGTCTACTGTTTCAAGATTATGTCGTTCAAATTAAAAAACGTGGATGCCACATATCAGAGGCTAATGAACTGAATGTTCAAGAGAAAATTGGGAAGCACCATGGAGGTGTACATTAACGACATGCTAGTCAAGAGCAGGAGTTAGAGTGATCACATCGCGAACTTGGAGGATGTCTTCTCCACTCTCCGTGAGTATGGGCTGAAGCTGAATACAACTAAATTTTCCTTTGGAGTTGGCTCTATAAAGTTCCTGGGGTACTTAGTGAGTCGGTGTAACGTTGAGGCCAACCCAGAGCTGATACAAGCTATCATGGATGTACGTAGCACCCAGACCTTTTGAGATATCCAAAAACTCACGGGAATGTTGGCCGCCTTAAATCATTTTATATCCCAGTCATCAGACAAGTGTAAGCTCTTTTTTGGTGCCATCGAGAGGTCCGAGAAGGATATTTGGAATGATGAATGCGAGAAGGCAAGGCACTCGGAGGGATCAAGGAGTACCTTAGGCTCCTCTTAACCCTACCTATTCTGGACAGGGGGAGATGTTGTTCCTCTACTTGGCCATTTCCAAGTTTGCCGTTAGCGGTGTACTGGTCCACGAGTATGAGCATGAGAAGAAGTTGGTGTACTATATAAGCAAAGCTCTCCTAGATGTGGAGTCAAGATACTTGCCTTTGGAAAAACTTACATTACCACTAGTCATGGCTGCCAAAAAAGTTGAGGCATTATTTTCAAGCGTACCCCATCACCCTCATAACAGATCAACCCTTGAAGGCAATCCTAAAGAAGGGTCAAGTGCTAGAGGATTCCATAGCTGAATTTACCAAAGGAGAGCCACCTCCACGGACAACCAAGTGCACTCCTGGAGACTTTACATGGATGGATCCTCCAATAGCAAAGGGTCCAAAATTAGAGTATTATTAGTCTCCCATATGGGATTAGTCATAGAGCAAGCTGTACGGTTGGGGTTCAAGTCATCCAAAAATGAGGCAGAGTACGAAGTCCTCGTCTTTGATCTTAAACTCATGGATGTAGTAGGAGCTGCAGAGCTTATGGTCCTTTGTGATTCCTTACTAGTAGTCAACCAAATCAACGGGGAGATTGAAGCAAGGGATCCGAGAATGAAAGCCTATCACCACAAGTCATGACCTTGCTCCACAAGTTCAAGAAAGTGGAAGTCAAGCAGGTCCCCTGAGATAAGAATGTCCATGCCGACACTTTGGCATGTCGGGCCTTGTCATTTGACTCGGACATAACACGAAGGATTACTATGGAGTTCCTCCCCAACTCCAGCATAGACGATGTCCCCAGAGTGGCAACCATCCTAGAAGGGGAGGAGTCCCCGAGCTGGATAGATCCACTACTTAAGTTCCTTGTCTCCGGGGAACTCCTTGAGTGTCCCAAGGAAGCTAAAAAGATAAAGTTAAGGCCCCTAAGGTTCTAGGCCTCCCCAAAATCAAAAGTTGTACTGAAAAATTGTTCTTTGGATCCTATTTGCTTTGTGTCCGCAAAGATAAAGTTGAGCCCCTCCTGTATGAAGTGCACGAAGGCATGTGTGGAAGGCACTCGGGTGGAAGGTCCATGGCCCATCGGATCATGTCGCAAGGATATTGGTGGTCGCAAATACAAAGGGATGCACAAGCTTATGCTCAAAAATGTAACCAATGTCAAAGGTTTGTTCCCACTATTAAAAAACTAGCAAGAGATCTACACCGGCTAACCAGTCCTTGGCTGTTTGCCCAATAGGGACTCAGCCTAGTCAGACCCCTCCCAAGGACTCCTAGAGAAGAAGTTCCTAATAGTTGGGACTGATTACTTCACCAAGTGGGTTGAGGCTAAGCCATTGAATCATATTAGGAATGCAGATACCAAAAGGTCCATGTGGAAAGAACATGGTAACAAGGTTTGGGGTCCCCCGTGCGCTTGTGTTGGACAACGGGACTCAGTTTAACAACGGACCCTTCAATTGTTTTTGTGAGCACCTCGAAATTCAGAATTATTCTCCATCCCCTCGTACCCACAAGCCAACATACATGCGGAGTCTTCAAACAAGACCATTATCAGCAGAATCAAGAAGAGATTGGAGAAATCTGAGGAAAAATGGGTGGACGAGCTCCTGAATATCCTTTGGGCTCATAGGATAACCTCGCGGACCTCAACGATTGAAACACCTTTTGCCCTTACATATAGAGTAAAGGTTGTGTATCCCACTTGAGGTAGGCCTCCCCACTATAAGAACACAAACTTTTGACACTGGAGAGAACGATCACTAACTCGGCCTAGACTTGGATCTCGTGGAGGCAAGAAGAGAAATGATTGTCTTGAGACTAGCTAAGTACCAATAAAGGGTGTACAAACGCTACAATAAAAGCGTAAAATTCCAAAGATTTTAATTAGTTGACCTGGTGCTCAAAAGGGTAGTCGAAAACACTCGTGAATCGACTGATGAAAAAATGGAACCTAATTGGGAATGACCATACAAAGTTATGTTAGTAGGAGGCTCCAGATCATACAAGTTAGAGCATATGGAAGGAAATGTTGTACTCCAGCCTTGGAATGTAATGAACTTGAAAAAGTACTATTTTTGAGAAACAAAAGCTTATTTTGCTTAGTGTACTATCTTGGTAGGGGCATAACCTCAGAGGCATAATCTTAATACTTTTGCCTCCAAAGAAACCAAGGAGCAGAGCCTCCTAGAGGGGGCATGGCCCCAGAGGCGAAGTATAAAAGCTTCTGCTCTCGAAGAGATGAAAGGGGCGCAACCTTCTTGATGGGGCATGGTCTCGAAGGTGAGGCCTTAGAAAAAGACTCACCCCAAAAAAACCCAAGGAGTGAAGCCTCCTTGATGGGGCATGGTCCCGAGGGTGAGGCCTTAGAAAAAGATTCATTCTAACAAAACCCAAGGAGCGAAGCCTTGATGATGAGGAATGGCCCCAGAGGGAGAACACTTAGGAATTTCTCCATAAAAGAAGCCGAGGCCAAGGACGGACATTACTCCCAAAGAGAAGGAGGATCCTGGCCTTGGGTCTTGGAACCCCAGTCCTGAGGAATTACAACTTAAAAAAAAAAAGACAAACACTTGGAAAAAGAAAGGCATTGTTGTATTGAAAGAAGGGAGGGCTTTGCGTTCCTCAAGCTACAAAAAATAGAAACTAAGTTAAAAGGAAATAAAAGCTAGTCTAAGGAGCCTCAATGACCTCGCCGCCGATGCCACCTCCAATGTTGCCAAAAAGCTTATCGATGCTCGCAGAAAAGTAGTCAATACTACGAGAACGAGGCACTACATCAGCAAGAATAGTATAAGCATTGCCTTGGGGGGTAGGCACAATGTTAGCAGGGGCATAAGTTGGAGCAACGTCGACAGAAACTAGGCCTGAAGCAGCGTAAGCCAGAGCTGGAACTGTAGCAGCGTTGGCCGGAGCTGAAGCTGGAGCAGCATCAAAAGGGAGAAGAATAGATTCACCCCTGAGGTGCAAAAGTGGGGGCCACAGACTCGGCTATTGGAACTAAATTTAGGACTTGGGACGTCCCAACATCTTCTGCCATGACTTAGGTTATGGCTTGCACCATTTCTTCAAAAGGAATGTACTCGTGCACCTTGAAGAATGGAGACTTGGTAGGGAACCCGGTAGCCCGAAGTGCCTCGTCCCACCCAATCTGAAAGTGCTCCCTTTTAGTCTCTTCGAAGGCCACTTGGATGTCATCGACACATTAGTCAACTATTTCCTTTTCTGACTTCTTATTGTTCTCCAGCTTAGCCCTTAATTTGTTCAATTCTTGGGTGAGGGAAGCACAAGTTTGCTCTGACTCGGTTACCATTGCCTCAACCAAAGATACCTACTTCACTACCTTGATAATCTTCCTTTTGGCGTCAGTAAATGAAGCCTTAACCTTATTAGCTTCCCCTTCGACAGCCTAGCTCTCTTTGAAGAGTTCGGCGATCTAAGCCTCTTGAGTGAAAAAGGTCTTGTCCTGAGCCATCTCCTCCTTTGCCATGGTAAGTGCTCCTCAAACTTTCTCAAGGTTGGATTGGAGTCTCTTACATTCCAAAATCTTGTTCTGGTGGGCATGGAAGTGCTTGGCAATAACAGATACCTATTGAGCTACCTAGAAGACAAAGAAAGGAAAGATTATACCGGAGGAAATTCTAAAGAAATAAAGAAAGAAAAAATTCACAAGTGTTGAAGCCTTATCACCAAGGAATTCTGGATGACGCTACAAAACAAGTTATTGCTCCCACAGCCTCGATGAATCGCCATGCTGGTTTCAAAATGAATTGCCTCACTCACTGTATAGGCCATATAGGGAGAGGCTGTGATGGAGTCAGTCACCCGAATCGGCTAGTTGTCACAATCTCGGGCTCTATCGTGCCACTTCTGAATAGTGGGGGTTGGCATGGGCATTGGGGTCGGTGTGGGTGTTGGTGTTGGCGTTGAATTTAGAGTCGGTGTCAGAGTGGGAGTGCCTCTACCTCGGCCAACACCATTATGCCTTTAATTTACTCTCATTTCTTCTTGTTGAGGATCCTTACCATGGGCTCGGCTGCACCCAGGTGGCGTTGGCACGATAGGGGCATCGGCTGAGGGAGGAGTGGGAAAGGGTGTGGACTCTTGGATTGTAACTCTAGAAGGGCGAGTGCTCCCCTAATTGGGAGTGAGCAAGAAATGAGGTGGATTGGACATGGTTGCTTCCAAAACGTCTTCTTCATTTAAGTTTTGAATAATGTATGATAATGTCGTCGAGATTAACTTGATTGCAAGGAGGGGCAGTAGACTCGGTGTTATAGATTCCAACAGAAAATGAGAAGATCAATAATAGAAGCAAGTATGGAAACATCAAGGGACTATAAATGTGAAAAGAGAGAGAAGAGTCGACGTACTTGTAGTTCGCCACTGCTTGGGTAACCACAAGTCGGCGTACTTGGGGCCGACTCCCCTCTCCCATTACTCACCAAAGATGAGCAAGTCATCTTTGTATCCCTTGTCAGAATCTGGAGGTGGATCACAAGGTACATTGTGGGGTCTTAGGCCTTGAGATAGAACCTCTACTGAGGCATCACTCTCACCAAAACATAGCAAAACAAGATCTCCTCCAAGCCGAGGCTCAATTGCAAACGATTGTTTAAAGTGACCACCCCCATGATAATCCTAAAAATGTTTAGGCATAACTATCCCGGGAATAGGCGAAATCGGGACAATAAGTGAAGAAGAAAGGAGTGGGGAGAAACCTAATGCCACCCTCCATAATAACTTTGGTGTAAAAAGGCACGGCTTCCTCAGTGTTGACAGTGCCACTATGCCGACCAAGCATGAAATCATCTACAGTAACCCCACGAGGAATGGAGTAGTGGGTCTTAAAATTAGTAATTTGCTGACGACCCTTGACGGTATATTTTCTTGGCCTCGAGGGACCAGCCTCATCAGCCCCAACCTTCGTACTCCAACGACATCTCAGCATAATATAGGTAGAGGAGGGACTCGAACAAGGAAGGTTTCTAGGGATGGGAGACCTAAGGGTCACTACAAAGGTAACAAGGAGGAACAGTGAAAATAGAGGGACAGTATGGTGCTGCTAGGACAGAGACACAAAGGAAAAAAGGGAGGATGATCACAAAGAAAGAAAAAGAAGAAAGAGAACAATTACTCACCAATGAACATGGCTCTAATACAGAGGAGAGGTTGGTGGCTCCTTGCTCGAGCGGATTCTGTGGAATTTGTGGCTTTCAAAAAAATCATGGATTCTTCAATGGAACTCTAGCGAAGGTCTCTAGCTTGGTGAAGATTGCAAAAATGGAGACGAGGGGCAAGGGCTTTGTTTAAATAGGGCCAAAGGCCATGATTACACACGATGGACGAGGAGGGGCGCATTAAATAAGGCACAAACCCCAAGGAAGGGAAAGCAGCTGAACGTGGGAGCAGGGATCAAGCCTTTTCATCTTCTCATGCCATGTCACCCTTGCTGTTCAATGATTAAGTATTGTGGGATAGTTGATTACTTTATCCGGTAAAGTTTACTAAATATCTTAAATAAATAATAAAAACAGAATAGCAAAATAAACATAATAATTGTACAAGAAATAAATCGTATTTTTTCAAGCAAAAATTGGTGAACAGTACATTCACCTGCACAATTTTGCCAATAAAATCAAGTATATGTTCTTCATCTTTCAAAATTTTGGTTCCATATCTCAAAAAGATTCTCTCTCGCGTTCAATTATCCAATTTTGAAAATTTTCATAAATTCATATTTTTTATCAAATCAATATTTGAATGTTTTAGAGATTTATATGTATATGTGTGTGTGTGTGTATATATATATATAGACACACACTTGAGTTCTTTTGCTTGAAAGACATAATTATGAATCAATTCAAAATGTTTTTTATTCACGAAACTTCTCAAATATTTTGACTATCATCTATTCAATATCGACAACAAAAAACTTCAAAAGCGATGAATTTATCTGTGTTATAAACTTTATTTTTTTCATTAATCTTTTGTTTTGACTTTATCTATTTCAAAAAAACTTTGATTTTCATTATATATAACATGAATTTATCTGTATTATAAATTTTTTGTTGATGAAATTTTAGGTGAATTAATTTGTTTTAATAAAACTTTGATTTCGATGATTCTTTTGTTTTCACTTTATCTATTTTAATAAGTTTTAGATTTCAAAACTCTCTCAGGTCCATTTATCTATATTAATAAACCTTTGATTTTTCTTACATGTAACATGAATAAAATTTTGTTTATTTTGTTTTGAATGCATCTGTTTTTATAAATATTAGATTTTCAAAATATTTCAGGTCAATTTATCTATATTAATAATACTTTGATTTCTATTATATATAACATGAATTTATCTATATTATAAACTTTGTTTTTAATGATATTTTAGGTAAATTTATTAGTTTTAATAAAACTTTGATTTTTATTATACGTAATATAAATGTAAATGTGTTATAAACTTCGATTTTCATAATTTTTTGTTTTGAATTTATTTGTTTTAATAAGTCCTAAATTTTAAAAATTATTTTAGGTCAATTTATCTGTATTAAAAAAACTTTGATTTATATTATATATAACATGAATCTATCTATATTAATATAACTTTAATTTTCATTATATGTCACATGAATTTATCTTTACTATAAAATATGATTTCTTTTAGAATGATCTCGCTGTATAATTAAAAGAAGCTCGACCATTGTGGTAATCAGATTTCGAATTAGACGAATAAATATAACACAAAAATTCTCTAAAAATAGCAAAAAGAAAAGGCATTAAATAATATATTTCTCAAATATTATGAATGTATGTATGATTGTGTACGAGTCTGAGAGAAAAAAATTCAGTAAATGCGTTAATGGAAGAAATATGGAAGCGACAAAATTAGGAAGAAGACTTTTTTATTGGAAAATGTGGATTTAATGCAGAATAATGGTGCGACCTTTTTTCCTGCTAGGCAAAAAAATGTCAGGCATGCAGAGTCAATATAATTTTTGTGATTGGATAAACCATTGACAAAACAAGTGTGACTTGAGTAACTCGAGACAGCTGATGCCATGCAGTATCATTAGGGGGTATTTTTGTTTGCTACACTTTTTTGTGGAACGTTAATCCCAAAGTGATCCAACGTATATTTAAACTCTGAAAAGGTCGTACACTTGGACCTCAGATCTCTTTTTCCTTTTTTCAAAGAGTGTTGAATTGCATCAAAAATATCATGAATACCATCTCGTTCATGAGTTGAAAAACAGAAAAAGATTAGTAGTCTCCACCACTGTGGTGCCAGTGGAAGGTTCTCTTATGCCTAAGTAAGTTTCAATCTCAAAAAACAATAAGATGAATAGCAAGGATAGTCATATTTAATTGAATTCTTCGGCCTCACTAATATATGTAGATGGTTGATCTCTACTGTGTAAGTCCTGCCAGCATAAAAAAATTCTTATAATGAGTTGAGATAGTAATCCTCTAGATCATCCTGAATGATGAACCTAAGACAGAAGATAAATCAAGAAAGCGGTTGGATGTATCCTCGACTTATCCCTTTCGATGTTTGAGTCAGTCGCCGTACAAGTGAAAGCGCACAGTATATTGTAAATTTAAATTGCATATCTGTGTTTAGTTTTTGGAGGAGTATTTATATATTGATTCATAATGATGCCTCTTATCAAGAGTCTCATCCTAAAATTTAATAGTCTAGGTTTGCAATTTGGCATAATGAGCATTATTCATCATGTCTCATTAATGGTAATTGCGCAAGCACCTGGATCTTTTCTTGGGACCATGCCGAGCATTCATGGCTCACTCCCTAGCGATCTAGTGCTTCACTTAGGTACTCAAAGCCCATAGTTGAACTTTTATGAGAAGGCACTAGATCCCCTCGATCTAGTAGCCATTAATGCCTTGAAATTATGATTATTTTTACGTTTTTCGAGGATTAGACAACTATTTATGGCCTGTCATACCAACACGACCCACATTAATGAGCTATCATACTTCATTTAATGCTAGGTTTCATGTAGCATATTTTTCCCCGAGTAACCTACTTGCTCAACGTTTCCTTCTGGCGAATTGTGTACGAATTATACGTGTTTTGACAACTATGAACATCCACGTGTCAAGTTTTCGGTGGCACATGGACAAATATCCCCGTCACTACCTACAAAGAATCACGTGATATACTCTGATTCCTCTTTTAAATCATATTGACTCCTAAGTTTCTGTATTTTATCACGTAATGGATTTTTTCCTTGCCAATTGACCTCTTTAGTTGAACTTCTATTTGAATTCAGATGTTACAATGATCAAATCATCTTAGAAACATTGTATAGCTCAAATTATCATTGTATTTATATATCAAATTAATGTATACATAATATATGTATAAATCATAGAATATATAGACAAATAATTAACTTTCTATCCACTTTCTTTTCAATTTTGGAGAAATTGATTTTGATAAGTTGGAATGAATGTTTATTCATCCACTTTTCCATCCATCATATTTCTCTTCCTTACTAAACATAATGTTTTATCTATCCCTCTAATTTTTCATCCTTCAAACTTTTCATCCTTATATTTTTCCACCATACCAAACGGAACATAAAAAACCGGCTTGATACGTACTGATTGCTTATCAATAAGAAAGTGGTGCATGTAATTTATCCGTGAGAGGTCCATGTAATTTAATAAGAAATCTCAAGAGGTCCGAATGTAGTTTATTTATCCAAAATTTTAATATTAAGCAACCGTACTTTAAGATCATATTAAAATTAATACAAGGTTTCTTATAAGGTTATACAATATGGTACAAGTTACCAAAATATGGCTTGGGTTGTTCCAACATAAGCTTCTGAGTTCCGACCAATATAGCAGTCAATGGTTAACAGACCTGACACCTTAAATCAAGCTAACATTTTTCTTCTTTGTGTCAAACCCCTTCTCGTTGCCACTTTCATGGGCTTCTTTACCGACCTTGAGTGATATCATATTTGTTTCTATATCTAGAAGAAAGTCACTTGGATCAGCAATACAAGTTAAAGAATCAATGACTTTATCCAGTACCGAACCATCATCTGCGCCAACCTGTCCAAAACAACATAACGTATTAAAAGAAACCATCGTAGGATTTGTAAACATTGTTGCTTGTATTTGTAAGTTTTCATTGGCTAACTGTGTGCCTAACAGGCTTCGGTTTCTGTATTTTCTCTTGCACTTCGACCCCATTATTTTTCTCTAATTGATTGAGAGATAGAGCCAGACACTTTTTTGGACTGGATAGATAGTGTGGAAAGCTATTTTGGTTGAAAAGATGTGCCCGAAAAAAGAAAAGTGAAGCTTGTAGGAGAAAAACTAGGACCAACTTCTAAAACTTGATGTATTAGTGAGTCAAAAAGAGATACAAATTAAGTGTAAAGTTCTCGTATATATAGTCAATGAAGGTTATAATAAGGATAAAAAAATAAAAAAAATAAAATTTAATAAACTCAAATAAACTAAGTTGTTATATCTCTAACACTCATCTTCAAGTTAGGCGCAAAAATGTCAACTAAGCTAAACTTGACAACGGTGTCCCGGAGAATAGATAGAGTGACAGGTTTGGTGAAAACATCTGCAACCTGATCACTGGTCCCCACAAACGATGGAGTGACAATACCACTGCTAAACTTCTTCCGAAGAAAGTGAACATCGATCTCTATATGTTTCGTCCTCTCGTGTAATACAGAGTCAAAAACGAGCTAAATAGCAGATCGGTTATCACAACATAATGTAAATGAAGAAGTCACTAAAAATCCCAACTCGCCAAGAATCGATCGTAGCCAAATAATCTCACATGTGTCAAGTGTCGGTGCCCGATACTCTGTCTTTGTTGACGAGCGAGAGACAATTGACTGCTTCTTGCTCTTCTAAGAGATAAGATGAGTCTCTCGAAAAGCACAGAAGCCCGTAGTAGATCAACCATCACATGCTCCCTCATAATCTGAATCTGAATGATAGGCTAGAGAACCAATCTGGGATCCTGATGCATAGAACAACCCAAGTCCAAACCAAGACTTGAGGTACCGAAGAATATGATAAATTGCATCAAAATGAGGCTGACAGCAAATGAAATGTCTGGCCTAGTATTGTGTAGGTAGATAAGTATACCGACCAACTCCTGATAGACAGTCGGATTTCTCAACTCCTCACCTTCAGCAGTAAGCTTCAGGTTTGGAAACATGGTTGATAATGCTGGTTTGTACCCCAGCATCCCAATGTCTAAAAGAAGATCCATAACATACTTTCTCTGAGTAGGAACAATACCCCTGCTGCTACAAGCAACCTCAATCTCAAGAAAGTATTGCAAAAATTCAAAATCTTTCACATCGAAGGCCTTCCCAAGGTCTACCTTGACCTGCGCAGTCCCAAAAATATCATCTCCAGTAATAATAATATCATCAACATATACAAAAAGGATGATACACTGTCTAGAAGTATTCTGTCGAATGAAGCAAGTATGATCAGAATGACATCTGGTGAACCCTAAACGTACAACTACATCACTAAAGCGAGAAAATCAAGCTCGTGGTGATTGTTTCAGTTCATAAAGAGACTTACGACATACTTTTCCAACATACTCCCCCTCACCATGAAAGCCTGGTGGTACATCCATATAAATAATCTCATTCAGATCACCATGAAGAAATGCATTCTTCACATCCAACTGATGAAGAGGTCAAGAATACTCTGCAGTCAGAGAAATAATTAGTCGAATAGTAGTCAATTGCGCCACGGGGGCAAAGGTAGCTCCAAAATCAATAATGAGTCAAAAGGGATACAAATTAAGTGTAGAGCTCTCGTATATATAGCCAATGAAAGTTAAAATAAGAATAAAAAAAAGAAAAAGGGAAAACTTAATAAACCCTAATAAACTAAGTTGTTATATTTCTAACATTAAACATGGTAGAAACACCATCAAAATGATCGAGAAGTAAGGGGAAAAGGAAAGGTTAGAAGATGGAACAAAATGAAAGGAAGCTAAAAGCTCAATTCTTGCCTCATGATTATGATCAAACTTTATACCAAGGGGTAAAAAACCTAAGGCAATGTGAAAATAAAGTGAAAGAGTATAGCCAAGAGTTTCACAGGCTTGACATTAAGGTGTAATATAGCTGAAACTGAAAATCAAAAGGTTAGTCGATACATGAATGGTCTCCCATTGGCCATACAAGGCCAACTGAGCTTGTAACCACCTTATAAGGTAAGTGATGCTTATTGAAGGGGCATCAGAAATTGTGACACATATGATGAGCATTAAATAGGCCCACGTGACAATGATGTTATCAAAACAAATGAGGAAACAATGAGTCAATAAGCAAAGCAAATTGCCGAACTAACACCAATTCAGCAACGTGGAGCTCGACATTGGCAGAGCCGAGCTCTACATGTTCGGCCTCGGCAGAATCGAGCTGAACATTTAAAAAGATATCACCTTGAACGTATAACTACAATTAATCACAGGATTGATACAACTGTTGAGCATAATTATCAGCACAGAAGGAATTAATCAATAGGACGATGTCTGGAGAGATTTTTGCTAGCTTCCTAACTGAAGCCCTGAACCGAAGCAAGGTGTGCCACCTTACAGCATCTGTTACCAAAATCTTAGCTGGAAGAGTCGTTATAAAAAGGAATGAGCAGAGTACAGTGGAGGTACGTTGAGTCCTTTCTGCATTCCTATTTGTTCTTCAGTTACTGACTTAAGCATCGTAATGCCTCGATCAAAGCACTTCAATCCTGGGCAATTTGCTTGGTTTGGAAGGAGTAGTCAGCGAAATTCGAGTCCAAATTCAAAAAAGATATTTTCGTGAGGTAAACCCATTTTTTCCTGTTACACTTATCAACTGAAAGTTAAAGGCCAACACACTCATGGTTTGCCTTAGAGGCTTTGAGAATGATGACAGTAGTGGTGCATCAAGTAGTCGGGCGAATTCTCTGGACGGACAACAGCGCCCATTTGTCCTCACCAACAAGCAAACACTAGTACTGGAAAGGCAGTCCAAAGAAGGCAGAATACTCAAGTCTAAGTGACAGTTAAGAGTTTCCGATGTTTTGAAATTGGGCAAAAGTCTAATGAGTGTCCAAAAGGGCTGAGGCTCGGGTTGACCTTGTTGATGATCATGGTGTGGGATTTGAGGAAAATTTTGCCAATATTGAAGATGCAAACCAGCAGCTAGAAGCTTGTGAACTGATGTAGGGGAAGAAAGAATTAAGGTGATGTAATTGGTCAAACATAATGCAGCATTCAATGCTTGCACCACCTTCCAATGACAAGGATGATTGGTTGCGCAAGAACTTATCTAGAACATGTTGTATAGCATGAGGAAAACTTTGCAACCTTGTTATTGATAGTGGCAGCAGTGATAATCTAATTGCACAAGAGATGGTAGACAAATCAAAGCTCAAAGCCGAAATCATCCATAATCGTATCACATTATTTGGTTCAACAAAGGGAATGAGGTAATTTTTCGTCAAGATATCTTTTTGATTTTTCCGTTGGGTCTTTTAAAGATTCAGTATATTGTGTGTGGGCACACCCATGGATGAATGTCATATCCTGCTTGGACATTCCAATATGATCGATGCACATTGCATGATGGCATTTTGAACACATTCTTTCTTTGTGAAAGTGGTAAGTGTTGAAGCCAATGAGAAAATAAATGTTGTACATGTCAAATGTCTAAAGGGCAGCAACAAACCGTAGGTTTATACACTCCTTTACCAACTCCCACAGCTCCATGGGTTGAGGTTAACATGGATTTTGAGTTGGGTTTACCGTGGACGGCAAGGAGAGTTGATTCAGTTTTGGTTGCCATTGCTCATTTCTTGAAGATGGCACATTTTATTTCCTGTAATAAAGATGTTGGATGCAACTAATGTGACTAGTCTTTTCTTTTGGGAAGTGGTTAGACTACATGGTGTGTCAAAGACTATTTCATCCGATCAGGATACAAAGTTTCACTTTGTGGAAATTAATGGCAACTAAATTTTAGTATAGCAGTGCATATCATCCCCAAATAGATGGTCAAACAGGAATAGTGAATAGAAACTTGGGAAATCTGTTGCAATGCCTTGAAAGTGACAATATCAGATAGGGGGATTTGATCTGCTGAATTTTCTTTTAACAACACCATGGATAGGTCTACTGGGAAGTCTTTTTCAAATAGTATATGGAAGGAATCCAAATCAGGTTGTTGACCTTCTGGATGCATCAATTCAGCCGAAGCTAGTGATGTATGCAGCAATCTGAAGGAGATTCAAGAAGAGGGTAATGGATATGAACCAGTGCCATAGTTATTAGCATCGTATGATACATATGATACATTTCGATACATGAAGAAAATAATATGTATCATTTAAGTGTATCAATTTGCACCGAATCGTGTGATACACAATATGATACACCCGATACAACATGATACATACGAGTCATTTGATACGGAGCAAAACAGATCAAAAAAAAAATTCATTGCATTTTAATCAGAAAACGACGTCTTTTCACTTCAAAGTAATTTTTTCACCCATTAGGTAATGAAATAACGTTGTTCCACCATCTACAATTTTAAAAAATAAAATTCTTTTTTTTATTTGTTCTATCATAAGAGCAAATAGTTCGATTGTTAAAAGTGTCTTTTCGGCTTACTTTAGATGTTAGAACTAAAACTCTCTAAATTTTGATATTGATTTATGTTAGAAACTTCAATACTTAGATTGTTAATTTTTTGTTTTGGTCATGTAACCTCTTTAAATTATTTCATGTGAAAAAATTATGGTGCAATGAAATATTATTATATCATTTTTGTTATAGGTATATGTATTTTTTAATATCCTTTATAAAATTGCATTTATCTTACGTTACAATACACGATACACTATTTTTAAAAAATGATACGCCTTCTGATACACGTTTTGACAATCTTGACCAGTGATACAAAGAGGCAGTTGATCGTCATCGGAGGTTTAAAGAGTACAATGTTTGGGATTTGAGTCATGATTTTCCTTCGAAAAAAAAGATTTTCAGGTTGTACTTATCACAAGCTTTTTTTATCAGTACTTATCACAAGCTTAAGAGCAAAAAGGTTGACCCTTGTAAGATTTTGTGTAAATTTGGTAAAATGCATATGACATTGAGCTTCCTCATGGTCTAGGAATATCACCTATCTTTAATGTGAATATCTATAGTTTTCATAGTGATTTGAAGGTTGAAAAAGTGTTGCAAATGAAACATGGAACCAGACTTCCACTAAACAGAAAACCCAGGTTGAAAGTATGATTCAAGTGCTGGAAATCAAGACCAGAGCTGGTGCCTACTTTCGATTTCTTGTCAACTGGGTCGGAAAGCCTGATTTTGAGAATTCATGGACAAGTAAAGCTAAGTTTCTAAATATTTATCATGAGATCTATTAAGCGGCAAAAATGGCAACTTGCAACGGAGGCGAGTTCTTTCTAACAGGGGGAGAATGATGCAAATGGTGTGCATATCTTTATATAAAAGTAATGTCTACTTAGTAGCTTGGGCTAAGGGTATGCTTTTCATTCAGATTTTGATCCTAGATTGGCCTGCCTGTACCTAAGTGAGGGCTTTTCTGGTCTTTTGGGGTGGTTGGCGACAGAAGGTTACATGGTTGGAGTGGTCAGTCACTTTCCCAACACTTTCTGAGCCTTTTGAGTGGAGAATTTCCACAGAGAGCTTAGCTCCAAACCAGCCAGGGTTTTCAAGAGTTGGAGGCTAGGACTTTGAGGATTCAACACCCGGTGCATACCAGTCCCTTTGTCACTGTTGGATGCGCATAAGGCTAGCAAAAGGCTGCAGATTCTGCTTCTTTTCAGTCCAGATTCTGCTTCTAATGGTTATTTCTCAGTGGAAGGTAGTATTTTTTTGTTGTTCTGAGATTTTTAGCACTATAATATCTATAAAACTGTACTGCTGCTTCTCCTATTTCCATCACTTTAACAACCAAACTTGGCAAGAGGTAGAGACTTACTTCAAGTGTTGAGTAAGACACATCATTTTTACTTTGACCAACTTCACATTTAACCATGTGAAAGGAGCCACCTTCAGCTTCGACAACATCCAACACCTCGTTTATCAGAAATTGATCAAACAAATGACCACTCAGAGATACCTGTCAGGTTCAAGTAATATCTGTAATGTCAAACAGGAGGCAAGTAAGAACTGAAATAAAAAGAAAAATATGACAGGCCGATAACAAATATAATTTGAATTACAGGTGGAATCAACAATATTATGGTATAGGCATTAACTGTTCCAGTAATATGGGGGATCTAAACCATAGCATGCATGTGGGATTAACATACCAATATAGTGTATTTCTTCTTATTAGAGTTGGAATCCACAAGATTTTCTGATAGATATCTGCAAAATCAAGAAAGATCAATTCACGTTCACTAACTTAAGCATGTTGAATTAGCCATAAAAAACAACAAAATGCAATTTGAGGAAGCATTAAATTTTGGTTAAAGCAAACCAAAAAATATAACCAAAAAAAAACTCAACAAAACATTATATAAATTGGAAACTTGTACAGAAAGTACACAATCAGAAAATGGCAATGAAATAAGTAAAACACTACAGATGAGTGTGGACAAAAATGCTTGAACAACAAACATTAGCTCCACGGTTTGCCAATGCAGACAACAAATAATTCTGACGTGGATCCTCATTGATTTGGACAACTAATTTCATCCACCTCCAACTGAAATTATAATTTTCTGACTAACCGCCTAGTGCCTCCCTGGTATGAAATATATCTTGCCAGGAAAAGCAACCAAGTAAACTAGAAAATCACACCTTCTTGTCCATAATTGATGCTAATCAACAACACAACTAAAACTATTTCCAATAACAACACCTTGGGGAAGTTCCTACTTAAGTTTTGCAGGCCAAGTTTGAGTATTATGATGTCTCATTCATTCTATTCTTCATGGAGTTTTGATAGTACTTTAGATGTTAAATGTAGTATCAATGATATGCTAGGATGTCCACTTTAAGACTTCACAGTTAGAATGGCTGACTAAAAAATCAAAGCAAATAAAAAGATAAACCTCTAGTCTAGGCTAGCAAACACAACTCAAAAGAATTCCAGTTATGGATCTTGCTCATAAGATCAAAAGCTTAAATACTCCTCCCTCTATCACTTCACCAAGCCAAACAATAACTTCATAAAAATCCAGAGGAAAGAGAGATCATATCACTTACTCTAGATCTGAGTTTCGCATTTGAGGAATATAATCATACAAGGAAGTGAGCACTCCTCTATAAGATATACAACCCCGTCTTAAATTTGCTGGTAATTCTTCAATGTCTTTCATGGAAACTAGGCTTCCAATAAATTGCAATAGAATATCTCCAAAATGTTGGGATGCCTTTTTTCCACGGGCAAATGACATGTCAGAAGAAACTAGAAAGTAGAGTAGATATTTTCAAGCATTGACATATCTAAAGATTTTTTAATGCATAGAAATAAAAATTTGAATACATTGAGTGCAAGGAAGAGTTTACTACCTCTTTCGCGAACTCGGTTGGGAGAATGTCAACAACTGAACATATTACACCATTACCCTCCATATCATTATGATATGAATTATCAGCGGGATCGTATCTAGAAGCCATTTTTAGCAAGTTGTCAAGACAAATAAAAGAAAACCCAAATAAATGCTAGAAGACGAACAATAACGGGTCAACAAAATTAAACACTAATGGAAGGAATAAGCAAAAAACCAACATCAATCAGAAACATTTTATAGCTTGCAAATGGAGAAAATTAATAAGCTTATTGATTGCCCACAGGATAACTTATAAGGAAGCCATTTCATGCAAATGAAAAGATAGATCAGTCTGTGGCCACCCTTACCAACAGTGTGACCAACATTAGGTCATTGTTTTTGATCTCCCAAAATTAGTTTTATTCTACTAATTTTTGCGATCTCTGTGAAGAAATACATCTGACTATGACAAATCACTGATTGCCAGGTGGAGGGAGGGCTGACTACCTAATTTCTGTAAAGGGAACCAGAAAATAAGGTAGCTGCCACCCTTTGTGCAATATTGTTATACTTTCTTGACATTCAATAAAATCAAACAGATCAGCTCATACATTCGCTACCAAGGAAGTTACAACACGTACACAATCTATAATATGGTGTAAATGAAGAATGACACTAATCATCAGTACAGTACCTGAAGAAAGGTGAATCAATTGAAGTACTGTGGTTAACAATCTCTATTGACCCCCCAATATCACATGTTAAATCAGAAATTCCAACAAGTGGACATCCTTTCTTCATCAGATTTTGCAGCTGCTTGATACTCAATAACTGAGGAAATCTTTTCTCCCAATATATGCAATTGACTGCAAAACACATTAAAATATTTGCGTGGAAGGTTTTAAAAAGGCAAGAAGTTCAGACAACCTAGCCACCTGCCTTGCAGTAAAAATAAAGCAAAGACATACAGATTGAATGGGACAAAATAATATCATTTATATACTGCTATTAGTGTACAAGGGTTTATAAGGGGCCATTAGAAGTGTCATAAACATAAAATTAGTAAATCGTTTTTTTAGCTAGGCTAGTACACAAGCAACGCAGCTCAATATACCTGTAAGGATTTACTTGTGTGTTGGAATCTCCACAGGCTTTTCAGGGGGCATATTCGAGCAGCCTTATGGCCTTTGCTACTCATTATAGTTCATTTTGAGTTAAAACGCTTAAACAAGACTGATGTGAAGAGCTTAGATTTTCATTTAAAATAAACCCTTCTTGGAAAAAAAAAATTAAATAAAGAAGCAAAATCAGCCCTCTTTGATCTACCTTGTCCAATTCAAGCTCATGGAAACGTCTCTAAGATCATACCACCTTAAATTAGGTATCATGTGGTGGAGATGTTGATCATTACAAGTTTAGTAAATTATTGAGAACCAACCGTCAAGTTTCTGATTTTATTTTCGGTGATTAACACAATCCAAATTACACCCACTCATAAGCACTCCTTAATTTTACAACTTAGACCTTGAATTTAAGATAACCATGTTTATATTATTTTTGACTTGTATAGATAAACCAGCTATTTCTTGATCTCAATGCTATCAACAACAAAAATATATAAAAGCAGATAAAATACCCTTCTAAAAAAAACTGTTATTTAGACGAGAATAAGATAATCATGAGAATAAAATAGTCTATACTATTAAGCTAGAGCAAAGCAGCTCCGGTGTCCATGTAAATTAAACCACACTAGACATTCATTAAATTTGTATGTTACAATAGAAATTACCCTTAACTAGTTGTGTGAAGATTCAGAGAGGATTACAATGATTAGGATTTCCTAGGTTTATGTGTTGTATGAAAAACAATGTGTTGTAGATCAAGATAGCTCTAATTTCAAAACAAGAAAAAGAAGAAGAGATTGAGTTAAGAAAAAGAATTGGAGAAGAGCCAATGTCATATAATTCGAGCAACGAAAGTCTAAGTGTAAATGAAACCAATACATCAATCACTATAAAGGGAACGAAAAACCTTAAAACATACGTTTCTAATCTAACTTTATCACCAAATAAGAGATAAATCACAAAATATGAAACAAAATCTCATTACTTCAAAATAAGAACATATTATTAAAACCAATTTCTAAAATTTGAGCTTCAATTCGAAAAGTCATCCAAATCCTTCCACATCCCCATCATTCCCAATTGATGTAGATGAAGAAGGGGATTTAGGGAAGAAGAAGAGAAGGTTAAGAATTACGAAGAATTAAGAAGGGTTTGAAATTAAGAAAGAAGCAAAGAGAAAAATATCACAATCCATCAATTAAACTAAGTCCAAATAAAACCAATACTTGTTATAATCATAGTAGATAGCTATTTTTCAATCTATGATTGTTTGTACGTAGTCCTAACATGTCACTTGAATTAAAGAATAGATCAATTGAATGGACCTGAAAAATATTGATCTACATAAAGACCATTAATCGGTTATACACGTGTGTTTTTATCTGGAAAGTCTGAGCAAAAGGCAGTTGGTCTAGAGAGGTTGGCTGTTTGGGCATTGGGTCTGGAATTTCAAACTTGATCATTCATGTGCGAGCTAATTCGGTTGCAAGATTGGCCAATGGATTTGCAATTTTTCCCTTGCATTCCAGACCAGTTTTTGTTGTGACAAAAAATATTCCTCATATAAACAATGAATTATCAATTCTACTATGACACACTTTGATTTCTTTTGCGTTTGTTTTTGTTATTTTTGTAAATGGAAGGTGCCAATATTACCCAAATTCATGGGTGATGGGCCATAGCTTGAATCCATTTTTATTGGTTTAATGAGGCAAGGTTGCAAAGGAGAATATAACGACAATCATTCTATCGATGCCGTTAAGGACTTGAGCATGTAGGGTGTTTAATATGAGTTGAAAATAGAACCTACCAAGAGATGGCCACAATGTCATTCACCAAGCTCATACAGGATTGCAAGACAATAGATGGGTTACTATTTTGATGTTCATGTTGTGGTTGTAATGTTATCCCATGTTGTGCATAATTTTTTTTATTTGGATTTTGGTTAAGTGCACAGAAAAAACAAAAAAATTACTAAACACACCCTTTTATTTCTAATCTATTTGGTGATAGATTCCTAAAATAAGATATAAAATCCCACAAATTCAAACTAAAAAAAAATAATAATTTTTAAACGAATTTCTAAATTCTGAGCTTCAATGTCAACATTCATCCAACTCCTTCCCTATCCCCACCATAATCCTTGATGAATGATAGAGACTCCTATATTACAAAAATGACATAGAAAATCCGAAAGTTTGGGTATTGCAACAACTACCCCTCCCAAGATTACACCATTCTTAGGATTACAGACAGGGCTGATGTGTGCCATGAGGTAGTACTAATCAAGCGAAAGCAAAGCCACCTATTATGAAAACTAATTATGAATCTATGATAGACCATCCATAATTTTGTATGTGTTAGAGTTTATAGAATTGCATCCATGTAATAAGTATATCCCAATAGGGATATAATAGTCTTTAGTTATATTGAGATACATATCTCACAGAGATGAAAGGGAAGGTAGGTTACTATCTTCCGATTCTTTCTTACAGCTCTCTCTCTCTCCCTTAATCTTTACATGGTATCATAGCAAAGGTATTAGGGTTTGTCCTTGCCTCTCCTTTCTTCTCCCTTGTATATAGAAAAAAAATATTTAACCTTTTGGCTCGACAGTGTGTTTGTCAATGGCTTAGTCTGGTATTATGTTGTGTTTCTTCTACTGCTGATGAAGTTGACGTCCTTCTAATGGTTATTGCTGTGATTCGGGTTGGTGTCACAGCCAGTGCTATTTGTGTTGATTGATGTTGATCCGTTGTGCACATTGTGTTGATCGTTGTTCCGATAGCTTTGGATTGATTGGGGTGGTATTTGTGTTGCTCCGGTGTTGATTGGGTGTTGTTGCCGGCGTTGTTCCGGTGTCTCTCGTGGCAGTGGAGTTCCTGTTTGCCCTACTCACAGTTAGTTTGAAGGGGAAGACTCCTATTTGGCTACCAGTGTGGGATCACTCCAGCTGTGGCTTATTCCTATTCCTCATTTGGATAAGGCTAATGGGTTAGACCCACATCTGATTAAGCCCAACTCCACCAAGTCCATTCAGGCAGCCCATTTAGACGTTTAGGCCCAATCCAGTTAAACCAATCAGTTCAGCTCAATTGAACCGGTTCAGTTCCTGTCCTTTCAACCGGTTCGATTCAGGCTTCGGTTCAGGCTCTTAGGGTGTCCTCCAGTCCGGTTCAGGAAGCTTCACCACCGATTCAGTCCACTTCAAAACGGTTCTGCCTTGTTTCCCACCGGCCCAACCTTTCCCTGGCCAGTTTTTCTTTTTTTTCCCAGATTCAAACCTCTTCGGTCCGGTTCAACAACTTCTCCAACTGTTCCAGCTACTATCCAACCGGTTCAGCTTCTCCTGGGCTCTATTTCTGCCTAGCAGCTCGTGTGGCAGCTTCTTCTTGCCTTATTTCCCCCCCACCATGGATCCTAAGGTAGATAGTACGTCTCCCACTCCTAGTACTACTCCTATAATCTCTGTTTCTTCACCCAATTTTTCTACTGCATCTTTCTTTAATGCTCCTATGACCTCTGTATTGTAGGCAAGATCTGTCGATATTTTTCTTAAGGGTAGAGGCCTTCATAGCCACCTTGTCGAAGCTAAGCCCACAACCCTTGATTCTGATTTTAACCAATGGGAACAGATAGATGCACAAATTATTTCCCTCTTACTGACTAGTATTGAGCCTCACATTAGTTCTTTTTTACTGTATTTGGATACTGCCAAGTAGGTTTGGGATCGTCTGACTCGCATGTATTTTGGCACTAGTAATGTCACTCATATTTATAAGGTGTGTTGACAGTATTTCAATCTTGAGCAGGATAACTTGACTTTGGAAGAGTACTTTTCTCGGGTTATGGGAATATGTGAGGAATGAAAGTTGTATCAGCCTATCACTTATGATGTTTCAAAGATAGAACAACAACATGATGATGTTGATGTTGTTCGTTTTCTGATAGGGTTGCGGTCCGACTATGAGCCTATTTGTGCATAGATTATAGGCAGTTCTAAGCTGTCTTCTCTTCCAAATATGTTCTCTCGTCTTCAACGTGCTACCATCTCCTATGCTACAACTCAGTTGAGTGTTTATCTCATCAGTGATCGTTCAGCGTTAGTTGTCTCTCAACATGGTTTTGGTGGAGTTCATGGTGGAGGAGAAGGTCGTGGCATACGTGATGGATTTGGTGGTTCTCGTGGGAGACGTAATGGATGAGGAGGTTGGGACTGGCAGGTGTACTTATTATGGTCTTAACAACCACACAATGGCGTATTGTTAGAATTTACATGGTAAATCTCCTATCTCGGCTCATTAGGTCTCTTCTTAGAATGATGTTCCGTCTGACCCTACTCAGCTTATTCCTGACGACCTTATCACTATCTCCCAAGACAAGTATGCTCAGTTTATGTTCCAGAAATAGGCACTGAGCCCCTCTACTGCTAATTCCACTCAGTCAAGTATGACATCTGCTTGTGTTATTGTCTTCCACTTCCAGCCCGTGGATTATTGATTCTGAAGCCTCAAACTATATGACTAGTTCTTCTAGTCAACTATCTCACTTTCACTCTGTAGCCCCATCTCACAATGTTACTCTTGCCAATGAGTCCTCCTCACAAGTTTTAAGATTGATTAGCATGCAGCATAGTCCTTCTTTCTCGTTGTCTTCAGTTTTACATGTTCCTCAGTTCCTCTTTAGCCTATTATCTACTAGTCAAATTATCGTTTTCTTAACTGTTCAGTAACCTTTTATCCCTCTTTTTGTGTCTTCCAGGATCTCAAGATGAAGAAAAAAATTGGTACAGGGCATGAATATGGTGGCCTCTATTACTTTGACTTTGAGTCTCTCCTCGAGCCTTCCACACTTCATTATCTCCTCTTCAGTGACACTGTCATTTTGACCATCCATCCCTTCTAGTTTTGAAGTCTAAAGTTTCTAGTTTAAGTAGTTTGTCGTCATTGTCTTGTGAAGCATGTCAACTTAATAAACACCATCTTGTGCCTTTTAAATCTAGGCTTGATAATCGTATTTCTAGTCCTTTTGAATTAGTTCATTATGATGCATGGGTCTACCCGGAGAGTCATCTATTAATAGATTTTGTTATTTTGTTACATTTGTTGATGATCATTCTCGTATGACCTGGTTGCTTTTAATGAAATCTCGTTCTGAATTATATCTTTCAATTGTTTCGTAAGCAAATTAAGACACAATTTGATTGCAATTGTTCATTTTTTATAGTCTGACAATGCTAAAGAATATACGTCTTATTACTTTCAAGCTTACTTCAAACAGAAAGACATTATTCATCAGACGTCATGGGTTCATACACCCTAACATAATGGTATGGTTTAGCGCAAGAATTATTTATTAGATGTTACTCGTGCTCTCCTATTTCATATGCAAGTTCCTAATCATTTCTGGGGTGATGTTATTTTAACAACATGTTATCTTATTAATCGTTTTCCCTCTACAGTCTTATATGGGTCCTCTCCCCATTCTATATTGCTCCCTTAGTCTTCACTGTTCTCCATTCCTCCTAATGTGTTTGATTGTGTTTGTTATGTTCATAATCTTAGTCCGGGATATGGTAAACTTGATCTCTGCTCTACAAAGTGTATATTTCTAGGTTACTCTTGTATGCGAAAAGGTTATCATTGTTATAGTCCTCTTCTTCATCGATACTTTACTAGTGCTGATGTCACATTCTGGAAATTTCTACCATATTTCTCTGATCCACCTGTTTCTCTTACTTGTGTCCATGAATCATCTCCTTTACCTGTTCTAGTGTTCTCATCTCCTGTGTCCATGTCTCCTCCTGTTCCTTCCATCACCCCCTTACAGGTTTACTCTCATCAATTTTGTTCCACCACCAGATTCTTCATTGTCTTCGGATCCAGCTACTTCAGCTCCATCTGACACATTATCGATTGTTCTTCGTAAAGGTACTCGTTTTTGTGTTTCTCATCATCCTATTGGTCACTTTGTCTCTTCTCATTCATTATCTCACTTATTCTCTTGTTTTACCACCTAGATATCTAGTATGTCTATTCCTAAGACTGTCACTGCAGCCTTATCTGATCCACGTTGGCGTCACGCTATGGAAGAAAAGATGCAAGCACTTCATGACAATCATACTTGGGATCTTGTTTTGTTGCCTCCTGGTAAGCAGATTGTTGGTTGTCGCTAGGTCTACACTATTAAGTTTCATCCGGATGGTTCCGTAGATCGTTTCAAAGCTCATCTAGTTGCTACAGGCTACACTCAAACCAGGGTTACCATAAAACATGGGATGACCTACGAATCACGATCTGGGTGGCACGATCGCAAATATGGGTCGTTCGCAACCTGGATCACTCATATCTCCGACCCCAACTGTTTATCCAATCTCTAAATCAAAATCCAGATCCTCAATATAAACCTTAACCCCTATTATACCAAATCATTGCAAATTACACAGATTAAGTTATAATAGGCCAAAGTAAAGAATAGGTAACTTATTCTATGGATCTCTGCTTTGACTTATATGCTTCAACTTCTCTACTTCGAGTTTCTTCGACTTCTCTGCTTCAAGTTTCTTCGACTTATTCTTCGAGCTTCGTTGACTTCTTTGGTTCTTCTTCGCGCTCTCTCCCTGTTTCCCTTCTTTGGTTCGTTGCTCTCTCTGTCTCTCTCTCTGCTTCGTTGACGACTGATGAGCAAGAGAAATATCGCCTTTTTTTCTCTCTCTCTTAATTGCCACCGACTTATGTGATGGACTGATGGAGTTGTCTGGGAAATAGTTACCCCACTTGCTTGGGTTAATACCTAGTTTGTGTGAAAAAACCAAAAAGCCCCAACTATTTTAGGAGTCTAGAGAATACAACTTGGATAAAAAAGTCAAAATTAGGTTAGGCTAATTAGGAAGATTACTTATACACGTCTCCTTTAGCCCTATATATATATTTTTTATCCTCTATACTACTGCCTCTCTCTTGCTTCTCAACAGTTCATTCAATATCTCTCTACTGTATTGAATTTTTGTTACTTAAAAACATGATTTTTGGAAAAAGAAGGAGGGAAGAACAAGACTCTTCTTAGGTTGAAGAACAATTCGGAATTAATATTTAAAATTTAGATGATTCTGCTGATGAACAAGAAGTCGAACATAGTGAAGTAACGGAATAAGATAACACTAGGCAACCACAAAAAAATTGCACACAGGAAGATCAATTAAAAGTTGATGCAAAATTGAAACCATTACTCAATGAAATTAATCTTATTAGTGCAGTTCAAGGAAAAAATCCAAGGGGATCAAAGAGTTGGTCATGTAAGCATTGCGGTGGTAAATTTACAAGTTCGTATACTCAAATGCATTACCACTTTTTTCTGCCCCCACTCGGGGTAAAAGTAGAAATTAAACGGTGTCAAGCGTTGATGAATAATTTAACTGAATATGCAAAATTGCAATAAAGAGTACAAAATGCAGAAAAAAAATAGAAGTTTCTTCATTCCTGAAAAATTCTACATTGATGAAGCAGCAACCTTCGCCGACGACGGGATCAATTGAAGATGCATTCAAAATAATGAATCGAGATATGGTTGACTTGAAGATCATGAGAGGATTATGTACTAATGGAATCTCATTCAATGTGTTGAGAAATCCTCAATTCAATGAGATGATTTCAACTATAAATAGAGGACCTAAAGGTTACAAGGCTCCCAACTATAAAAAAAACAAGAACTACATTATTGGATGAATGCAAAAAAAATGTGGAAAGGATTTGATTCCAGTTAAAGATACATAGTATTCTAAAGGGGTATTCATTGTATCAAATGAGTGGACTAATATGAAGCATCAACCACTTATTAATATCATTGTTGCAAATAGTCGTTGAGTTATGTTTTTATATGCTGAGGATTTTTCGGGAATAAAAAAAACTAGTAAAACAATTGCTGATTTTTTATTGAAAGCCATCGAAGAAGTAAGTCCACTAAATGTCATTCAAGTAATGGCTGATAATGCAACAAATTGTAAACTTACGGGGAAAAAGGTGGAAAAGGTACACAAACACATATGTTGGTCTCCTTGGGTTGTTCATACTCTGAATCTAATTTTTAAAGACTTTGCAAAGGAATTTGAGTGGTTTAGAAATACTTGTAGAAGAGGAAAGTCTATTGTTAAATATTTCTTGAACCATACACATGCTTTGGCTATGTTTAGGGCTCAGTCTAAATTGGAGCTATTAAAAGTGGCTAACACTAGGTTTGCATTGCATTATACTTTGTTGAAGTGACTTGTTGACTGTACAGAGTCTCTTGCAACTACCATTGTTCTCAAGTCATGGAAGAATTGGTGAAATCCGGGGATTAATACACTAGGAAGTTAAGTGTTTTGGTTATAGAAACTATTATTAGTGAAGAATTTTAGGAGGATGTGGAGAATATTATAAGTATCACAAAGCCATTATTTTTTCTTATTAAATATTGTGATGGGGATGGTCAAAAAATGAGTGAGATTTATGAAAAGATGGACAATATGAGGGGTGGAAAACACGTTGATAAATTTTTCCAAATTGAAAAAATGGTGCTTGACAGAAGGGAGAAGATAAATATTCTTTTGCATTGTCTTGGTTTTGCACTAATACCATGGTTTTATGATACCCAATATCTTACTAAGCTAGCACCGGGAGATATAGTTAGGAAAACTTCAAATCAAAATAGGGAGGTCATCATAGGTGTTATGGAAGCTTTTGAAAAGATACCAGAAGATATAGAAGAAACAAAACAATTGTGAGAATAGTATGCACATTTTCACTCGCAAAAATGGTCTTTATGTTATGGCGGCTGCTCAAATAAATGTTGTGACCAGTTGATTGGTGGTCGACATATGATTTAGAAACTCCATAATTAGCAGATGTGGCAAAAAAATGTACTAATTTAAATTACAAGTTATTTATTTCTATTGTTAATTATCATTATTAATGTGTCTTATTATTTTTTTATAAAAGGTGTTATCACAACCAATTACAAGTTCTTCAGTTGAAAGAAATTGGAGCACATATTCATTTATTCACAATTCGAGAAATAGATTAAATTCTACCAGAGCTGACAAATTGGTTTTCATCCATTCAAATATTCGTCTCCAATCACGTTTCAGTGAAAACTACAAAGATGACTCTTTTAAGAAATGAGATATAAATCCAGAGCACACATATAGATGATTCTAGTATGAGATTAGAGGACTTGTGATCGAAATCCTTAGAGGATGACAATACAGATAGTTATATCATTGCTAGAGACGAAGATCAGGAAGCTTTATCCTTACATGCTTCTATGCATGTCTCTATTGACATGCCACCTACTAGTTCTAGTAGGCCACCACTCCGTCATTTTGGAATATATCAGACTCAAATTAATAACTTGACAAGAGGAGGGAACACTGCGAAAAGATAAAAGTAAAAGAGTTGACAATTAACTCCTGTGCTCTAATTTTTTCTTATTATTAAGTAATTTTTATTTGAGACTTGTTAGATGTTTAAGAGTGTCATTTTTATTTGTGTTTTAAGTAGGAAGCTATTTAATTGCTCTCTAGTATGTTAGTTTTTAAATTTTAAGTATTTATATTTATATTCTATCTTTATTATATTTTATTTTTTGATAATAAAATATGCAACCATTATTTTTTTATACATGATTATTAGTTGATGTGTTGTTGTTAGTCTTGATTTGTCTTGAAATTCCTACAATAAATACAAAATAAATGTTAATTAAATAATATCTTATACATATATAAATAAAATAAGATTGAGCAAATTATTATATGTTTAAAACAAGTAGCAAGTAATTATATGTATAATGTATAAATTTATATAATTCTTCGTAATAATAAAAACGACCCGAAAAATAATTCAAAGCAAACTGTGACCCAAAATAGCGTACCAGCTAAGCTTACCCCCACCGCACCGCACATCGAAAAAAGTAACGTACCTCACACCTGTACTCGTACCACGTACCCAACCGACCAGTGATCCAGAAAATCCCGACTCAGACCTATGGTGTTGACTATGCGGAAACATTTTCTCCAATAGCTAAAATCTCTTCTATTCGGGTTTTGATATCTCTTATTGCTTATCTTGATCGACCCTTATTTCAATTAGATGTGAAGAATGATTTCTAATATGGTGATTTAGTGGAAGAGGTTTATATGGAGCAATCACCAAGATTTATTGTTTAGGTGGAGTGTTAAGGGACTGTGTGCAAGTTACAGAAAGCATTGTATGGATTGAAACAATCTTCACAAGTATGGTTTGGAAAGTTCTCAGATATAGTGTTGGATTTTGGTCTCCATAGATGTCAGATAGATTATTCAGTGTTTTACTTACATACTAATGCAGGTAATATCCTCCTCGTTTATGTTTGATGATATTGTGATTACCAGTGATGACTCAATTGGTATTGCCAAGTTGAAACAATTTCTGCAACACAGATTCCATACCAAAGATTCAGGAAAACTTCAGTATTTCCTTGGTATTTAGGTCGCTAGATCGAAATAAGGATTAGCTTATCCCAAAGAAACTATGTGCATGATCTTTTGGAGGAAACAGGTTTTCTAGGTGGTCGACCAATTAATATCCCTATGGATCTAAACTACAAACTCTCAGTGGATAAAGGTGAATGTTTCCCAGATCTTGGAAGGTATAATCAACTTACTAGAAAGTTAAATTATCTTACTACTACCCGACCAGATATATCTTATAAAGTGAGTATAGTAAGTCAATTCATAGAAGCTCCTCGAGTATCACATTAGGATATAGTGATCCGTATTATCAGATATCTCAAGCGAGTTCTTGGACATGAGTTGTATAAATCTTACGGACATCTTAGATTGGAAGGGTTTACAGATGCTAATTGGACAGGTTCCGCCTCAGATAGACGATCTACTATCGATTATTGTACCTTCTTGAGAGGTAATTTAATTACATGGAAGAATAAGAAGCAAATGGTGGTAGCATGGTATAGTGCAAAAGCTGAGTGCAAAGTAATGGCTCACACCTGTAGTGAGTTAACATGGTTGGAACACTTCCTTGAGGAAATTGGTTTCCCAGTCAAGATTCCGTTTGAATTGTTTTGTGATAATCAAGTTGCTATTCATATTGCTTCTAATCTTATGTTTCATGAGCAAACAAAGCACATTGAAGTTGATTATCACTTCGTTCAAGAGAAAGTGTTGCGTGGAGATATTATCACACCTTTCGTTAAATCTGAGGATCAACTTGCTAATATGTTTACTAAGTTATTGAGTAGTTCTCGGTTGAGAAATATTTATTCTAAGCTGGAATTATATAATATATATTCACCAACTTGAGGGGGAGTGTTAGAATATATAGAATGACATTGATGTAATAAGTATATCTGTGAGATCTCGTATTTCATTTAAATATAAATTATCTTAACATGTTAATATTTTTAAAATGATTAAAACGATGAGAGAAACTTCAAATCGTTGTTAAATGAATAGTCGCGTAAGTTTAAAGTACGAATATATTGACTTTTGGGTCAAATTTAATTTTTAGAAGTGTTTAAAGTTGATAAGGGTAACTATGTAAATATATTAATGTTTTTATGTCAAAATAATATTACCATTGAATCTAGGAGGTCCGAAAAACTTAGAATAACCATTTAGCACAGATAGCAGTTCGGAGGGATAAAATAGTAATTTTAGTGTTTTGAGTGAAAATTTACTTTATTTTTGAGATAAATCATAAAAACTAAATTTTTTTAGGTTAAAATAACATTAAAAATGAATCTGGAATGTCGAAAAATCTTAGGGTAGTCATATGAATCAAATTGGAGATTTTTTGTGGCAAAACCGTAATTTTGGAAAAAAACCCAAATTTCAGCCCATGAACAGTAAATTCGGGGACTGCTGGGTTTAAAACCCAGTTTTCAACCCCTTTTCTTCCATTCTTTCATTCCACTCTCACCCAATACCTCTTAGAACCTTAAGAGAAGATAAAGGGAAAAAGAAAAGAGAAGAAAAATGTCTCTAAAGCTTGAGTTTTGCTTGAAAATCCTAGGAACTTGACTTGGAATTCTTGAGTTCTAGGTGGGGTTTTCTTCTCTCTTTGCATTTGCAATGTGCATCTCATGTATTTTCTTTAGTTAAAGCTTATCATGTATTAGATGGCAAAATACCTGCTATAAATCTTGATTTAGTGTTAAATATACCATGGATTGTGAACCTATATGCATAAAAATAATTTTTTTTTGTTATGGGTTTAAAACTTAATTTGATTTAGTTATGAGTATTTGATTAAACCTATGATTTTTGGGTTTTGAAGTATGTTATGATCTTGTACATAATATATATTACATATTCTCTTGGAAATAAAAATAATTTTGTAGTGGGTTTGAAACCCTAGTTTGATTTTAGTTATGGGTATTTGATTAAACTTATGATTTTGGGGTTTTGAAGTATGCTATGATTTTGTATAAAATATATATGACTTATTTTCTTGGAATCAGTTGTGTTGTTTTGAAAATGCAAATTTTGAGATTTGAGTATACTATATGTTTGATAAAATGTCAAGGTTATGACATGAGTTTTTAAAAGGATTTATGGATATAAAAAATTAATGAGTTTTAGAAAATGTACGCTCGATACTGATAGGTAGATGATTAGTACACGGTTGGGCCTATGGAGTGGGTTGCCAAGGCGGCTACTAGTCCTATGGGGGATTGGTTATGGTAGTGGTTTTCGGTGATAGCCTATGTGGCATAACAAGTTGTGCCCTACACATTTCCTTAAAAAGCAAGAAGAGCGATGAAACCCTAGGGTGCAAGACCCAAAAGGTTCCCCGATGATGGTTCATGCGTGAACCGGTATGATTGATTATATTGTCCGTATGCAAGGCATGTATGATATTTGCTATGATGATTTGACTTTAATTTATACCTTGTATATTTTTAATGTTGAGGGGTTGAGAGATTTTTATAAATACTTTACTTATTATCCTGTACCTGTATTTAATTATACAAAGCTTTCATTACTTATTCGTATGATTTGTGGAATGTTGGTTTTTAAAACTTTGTAAATGTTTGGGAAAAGGATTATCCTACTGAGCACGTGGTTGCTCATCTCTTACTAATATTTTCAGAAACTAGCATGTATCTTGGGGCATAAGTGATGGAATGCTTGTGGAAGCTTGGACTTGAAAGAATCTCTTTTGGAACTTTTTTTAATTACCTTTAGAACTTATGTAGAAATGTTAGTACTCAAACATTGTGTTTGAAAAGGTTGTCTTGAGACATTTATGGTGTACACTTGATCATCTTATAGAGAGATTATTATTTTGGATATTGTAATCTAACGTTATGATTTTAGGTACTAAGTTGTGGTATATATTGATGTTGGATGTATTCGGGTTTGGGAGGACTTCGTGGGCCTCTAATTGCCACCTCAGATTTAGTTGGATTATATTTTTGGATGGAGGCATGTTTTTGGATGTTTAGTTAGTTTAAATTATGTTATGCTCTTACAGGGATGCTCTTACTAACTGGTTGGAAGCCCAATTTTCAAAGGAAACTCTGTCAAAATTTTCAAAAAAAAAAAAAATTGATTTATTTTAATTAAAGAGATACTTTCCTAAGTGTTTTTACAACATACCGACATGTGTTTTTTTTAAATAAACAAAGTATTTGTTTTAATCACGTTTTTATGAAATTTGGGACGTGACAATATCCCAAGAGAGATATAGTAGTTTTTAGTTATATTGAGATACACACACACATATATATATATATGAGATGAAATGGAAGGTAGGTTACTATCAGTCAATTCTTTCTTACGACTGTCTCTCTCTCTTTTTCTTTCTCAATTTTTACAGTATGCAATATTAAAAACAACCCTTAATGTGCTACCCCTCGCCTGCCGCTTCTCAAGCACTTAAATTATGATACTAACCTCCCCCTAAGTTTGTGTCCAATAACAATAATAATCCTTGGTCAATCCTGGGGAGGCCTCAAGTATTTCAAGAAATGTATAAGAAAACCATAAAATTTATGTTGTACCATAAATACCCTTCTTGAGATTGCACACGTGTGATATTAGTTCTAGTAACAAATTGAAAGGAGAATTCTAGTAGTTCATTATAAAAATTCAAGTAAACATGTCTAAAGAATTTCAAAATGCCTTCTTGGTTCACCCATTTAGCAAATATAGCAATGCTCCACAAAGTTAATCATTTAAATTTAATAGGTGAAATTAATTGTAGATCAAAATAAAAGTAGAATCCTTCACTTTATGAGTCCCAAATTTAAAGCGGAAACTCAAATAACCTAAAAAGTTATTGTTTTTTGGGGTTGGGGGGGAGGGAAGTGTTGCAAGCAAGAAGGGATACAATGAAAAAAGAAAACAAATTTTGTTTTAGTATAAAGTGGTTGGCATCTAAAGGCTTACTAGTGTCATCAAGAGACAAAGAGAAAAAGGCTTACTAAGGCAAGGTTCAAAGTTTCTTTTCCGTGCAGTATTTTCGGTCACTAAGGAAACTAAAATGTTTTAGACAAAGAAAGAAAAATAACAAAAAATATGAGAATTTATTTCAAAAATATTCTAAAATATTATTCGAAATATACCAAAATATCTTGAAACACATCAAAATATTCCAAAACATTGGTGAAAACATGTCAAAACACCTCGAATCATTGGAATTACGATTCAATCATGGTTCGTTTTGGCCTTCTTAAAAACATATCGACCGTTTCAAAACGAAATTATAATTTTTGTATCTTAGCTGGATTCTTAATTTAGCTTTGACTCTATTGTTGATTTTTAATTCTCTATAACCAAAAGACTATCAAAATATTACATTGTCATTGATGTCACCGCAAAAATGTGTATACATGTAAAAGATTAGACACAAGCCAATTGTCTATGGTGGGGTCTGATTAGGTAAATGGTAGACAACCTTGCCACATTTTGCAAAAACTAGTTTTCAGACTTGAATCCAAGAACTATTACTTGGGTGGATGAACACTTGTCACTGTCTCATCGGACCTCTATATACATGTCAATATTTCAATAAACAACTCATTAACATTTGTTCATTTTCTACATTTTATATGCAATAAGCATTAATGTTATTATTCGTAATCTTTTTCTGAATTGCTAGTGACATTAGTAAAAGTACATAATCGATTAGAAATCTACTAAACAAGAAAAATTACGACACTATATCTATAATAAAACATGGAATTAACCAACTTGATGTAACTACAACACAATTGACATGGCTATCCATAATAACAACAATACCTTCATGTAGTTAGGCTTATATAAATTGATAGTAATATCACCGACCTATAACGGATGCATACGGGGCAATTTTTTCATGGAAAATTGGCCTGTAGTGTTCTGGATGTGCATAGTAGTCAGCCTGAAATGGAGAAACATGTTAGGGTTAGCATTTTATGCATATACATGTGTCAAACCCTATTAAAGAGATTGATCCCTTCATATTCAAGTGAGATAAATGACTTCTAATGAAGTAAAAAGAAAATAACACACCAATCTCAAACATTAAATGAACTTAGATGACTGAATTTTTTAGTTTCTTGATGGAAACCTGTAATTTTGGAATCAATATGCAAAAAATGCGGAATAAACTGAAGTTTGAAGTACAAATCAAAAAAATGCTGAAACTTGAAGTGTTATGGCCTTTCCTTTAATTACTCCCCTAAGAGTATCTCAAACAGAATGGCTAAAACTCCAAAATAACTAAATTTTAGTTATTCAAAGGCAAAAAACATACTCTAACAAAAGATGTTCAGAGTAGGTAAAATACATTTTTGATACAATGATGCTCTACATTTAGAGTCTCACTTTAGCATTATGTATAAATAGTTTGTAATATATTCTCTCTCCTCTTGTCATTTTCCACATCTCTTGTCCACTCTTTGTCTTTCCCTCAATTTTTTTTTCTTTTAATAATCCCAACAAAAGTACAAGATATGAGAAATAATATTTAATTAAAATATAAAAAATCTGTTAGAACATTTATTGAGAAATTAAGTAGATAAAATAAAAAAAGTGCACTTTTAGATAGTTAAAATACAAACCTTGTTGGAGATGCTCTAATTCATTACTTTTGATGATTCTTCTTGTCAATGAGAAAAGGAGAAATAGTAAAACCATTGCATTTGAATGGAAAGGTGACATTTACATTTTGGTGCGAGAATGTGTGGGTTTTTTTAATGGGCTGGGGGTGGGGGTGGGGGTGGCGGTGGGGGGGGGGGGCATTGGGGTGCAATACATTTTGGGCCAGCCTATCAATCATGTTGGGTCAAACTGTTTCGTGTTGAGTCTTAGTATGTTGTACATTTTTTTTATTGGCTTTACCCATACCCAATTCGTTTATTAATTCGATCGGGGTCGGGTTTTTTCGGGTTTTTTCGTTTACGATACAGGAGACTTAAAAAAAATTTAAATCTTCTAATTTCATGTTGTCTTAACAGGTTTTGTCAAAGGACAAACAAAAGCTATTTTTAGCAACTGAGGTTTCTAAGCTTACTCATTTAAATTTGACAATATCATCCTTCCTTTTTCGCTCAAACAATTGTCATTGTTACCAACAATCTTGCTATTAACCAGCAAGATTGTTCTCCATCTAGGAACTGGTGTAGTCTCTTGCCATTTGATAACAACCAAACAGAGAGAGAGAGAGTGTGTGTGCGCGCTTTCTTATTGTGTACGATATGAAGTAAAAAGTTGTTATAGTTGGTAAAAAGTTGTCAAAAAGAATGAAGGATTGTTTGCTTAGATCTTGTGAGCATTTTGATTGTGTGTTTTGAGTGCTCAAGTTGTGTTGTGTAGTTGTGTTTTTTGTTTAGATCTAGGGGAGCATTTTGATTGCATGTTTGAGTGCTCAAGTTGTGTTGTTCCATGAGAAATCTAAAGAGATCAACAAGCTCAGTAGCTCTGCAACGTAGCAAATCCATAATTACCCACCAGAAAGGCAAAAATGAAAATTACAGATCATCAACAATGCAAGCAAGCAACATAAAGGCATAAATGTAGTTTCGGTAAGAGAAACCCCAATGTATTGGGGTGCAATACATTTTGGGCCAGCCTATCAATCATGTTGGGTCAAACTGTTTCGTGTCGAGTCTTAGTATGTCGTACATTTTTTTTATTGGCTTTACCCATACCCAATTCGTTTATTAATTCGATCGGGGTCTGGTTTTTTCGTTTACGATACGGGAGACTTAAAAAAATTTAAATCTTCTAATTTCATGTTGTCTTAACAGGTTTTGTCAAAGGACAAACAAAAGCTATCTTTAGCAACTGAGGTTTCTAAGCTTACTCATTTAAATTTGACAATATCATCCTTCCTTTTTCGCTCAAACAATTGTCATTGTTACCAACAATCTTGCTATTAACCAGCAAGATTGTTCTCCATCTAGGAACTGGTGTAGTCTCTTGCCATTTGATAACAACCAAACAGAGAGAGAGAGAGTGTGTGTGCGCGCTTTCTTATTGTGTACGATATGAAGTAAAAAGTTGTTATAGTTGGTAAAAAGTTGTCAAAAAGAATGAAGGATTGTTTGCTTAGATCTTGTGAGCATTTTGATTGTGTGTTTTGAGTGCTCAAGTTGTGTTGTGTAGTTGTGTTTTTTGTTTAGATCTAGGGGAGCATTTTGATTGCATGTTTGAGTGCTCAAGTTGTGTTGTTCCATGAGAAATCTAAAGAGATCAACAAGCTCAGTAGCTCTGCAACGTAGCAAATCCATAATTACCCACCAGAAAGGCAAAAATGAAAAATTACAGATCATCAACAATGCAAGCAAGCAACATAAAGGCATAAATGTAGTTTCGGTAAGAGAAACCCCAATGTATTGGGGTGCAATACATTTTGGGCCAGCCTATCAATCATGTTGGGTCAAACTGTTTCGTGTCGAGTCTTAGTATGTCGTACATTTTTTTTATTGGCTTTACCCATACCCAATTCGTTTATTAATTCGATCGGGGTCGGGTTTTTTCGTTTACGATACGGGAGACTTAAAAAAAATTTAAATCTTCTAATTTCATGTTGTCTTAACAGGTTTTGTCAAAGGGCAAACAAAAGCTATCTTTAGCAACTGAGGTTTCTAAGCTTACTCATTTAAATTTGACAATATCATCCTTCCTTTTTCGCTCAAACAATTGTCATTGTTACCAACAATCTTGCTATTAACCGGCAAGATTGTTCTCCATCTAGGAACTGGTGTAGTCTCTTGCCATTTGATAACAACCAAACAGAGAGAGAGAGAGAGTGTGTGCGCGCGCTTTCTTATTGTGTACGATATGAAGTAAAAAGTTGTTATAGTTGGTAAAAAGTTGTCAAAAAGAATGAAGGATTGTTTGCTTAGATCTTGTGAGCATTTTGATTGTGTGTTTTGAGTGCTCAAGTTGTGTTGTGTAGTTGTGTTTTTTGTTTAGATCTAGGGGAGCATTTTGATTGCATGTTTGAGTGCTCAAGTTGTGTTGTTCCATGAGAAATCTAAAGAGATCAACAGGCTCAGTAGCTCTGCAACGTAGCAAATCCATAATTACCCACCAGAAAGGCAATAATGAAAAATTACAGATCATCAACAATGCAAGCAAGCAACATAAAGGCATAAATGTAGTTTCGGTAAGAGAAACCCCAAGCAAACAAATTAGTCTATATACCTTATCAAATACTTTTGTAGGATCTTTTTGTTCAACCATGTCTTGACAGGTCACGATGCATCCATATACTTGGAAGACTCGATTTGATGCTTGTGCAGATTGAGCATGGTCTCTGGCCTAAGAAATTGTAAGCAATTCTGATTATAAGAAATCTAAACATTAGTAGCAGAATGTTGCGATCCAACTGAGAAAAATTTGACAATTTCTTGAAAGACGTAAGAAAAATCAAATAAAGTATCAAGTCAATCATCGAAATGGAAACTCAGATATGAAGAACACATGCCACTCGTGTGTGCTTCGTGGGAGCTGACCCAATTGTCTTGAAGCCCATCCGAGCATCCTTTTTATGTGCTTGTTGGAACTTTCTTCCACTGGAGATGTACTTCTCGATAAGAACATAACAAAAAGACTAAACTACTTTGGCATGATATTTAGGCCTAAATACTTCCCAGTACAAGTAGAATAAGATTTTGAGTGTTATTATGGTGGATTGGCTTGGCGGCCTTATATCCAAACAAGATTAATACCCAAAACAACATTAAAATCTACTAGACCTTCGCCGCATTTTTCCTCTGGATAAGGACACTTTCAAAATCCTGATAACAGGTGATACAAAGTGCAGAGATGCATTGCCATTAAAATCCATCAGGTTAGCCAGACCTCCCATTCAATCCTGTGAGAGGTTGAAGGCAGTAATCCTCCTAAGGGTAACTTGGATAATGGAAAGCGTTTCCAAAGTGCTTCATTCTTGACAGCTCAAACGAAGAAAGAAAATGCAAATTATACTCTGGATGTAAGTTTAAACTAGTTAAAAAACAATCTCAACAATTACCGTGCCAAATGCTTCTGGAAGTCTGCTGGGATCCACAAATGTGTGTGGCAGAAGGTTGAAAATCTCTTGTGCACCATGGGAAGCTAACAGAAACGTGCAGTGTTACCCGAAAAGGAGGAGTAGAAAGCACATGAAAGGAGTGGGATTATAATAGTTAACAGAAAAGGTTTTGAACACATGTTCTTATGCTTGAGCGTGAAAAAACAGAAACTGCTGTGGTGGGTTGCTTAGAAGAAACATTTTTTCCATAGCATAAGTTGTTCACAAAAAAGGAAACCTTTGGCTGCAGATATGACATCACTATTCAATAATACAGCTTGCCAATCATCACATTGATGTGTTTTCATAGTTTGGGAAAAAAGAACGATGGAAGAGGTATATCATCAAAGCATCATCTATGATTTCCAAACATTACAATACCTTTTCCTGAACCAGTGAAAACAAAAACTAGAGGACAGATTCCAGAAGGAAGTCCATTTGTTGCTATCTCTTCACCGATAGAAATTACTGCAGACTTTGCAGCTGCCAACGAAGAGTACATGTAAGATGCACCCAATGAGAGGAAAGGAGTTGAATATCCCAGATTAAGATACCCTGAAATCAAAATAAATAACTTTACCACTATTAACAGATGGCAATTCATGGTCCACAGAATCCCTCAACAAATGCTTCGATCTTGTTGAGTGAGACAACACTAAAACAAATCCAGAACACTAATTGAAGCTTTACTTTGAAAAGCCCATAAAAGGAGACAATAAATTTGTAGACACCCTTTTTTAGGCTATGATAGGAAAGAAAGAAAAATGTCCATAGACATGTTCTTTTCATAAGAACTTAATGTCATAGGCTTTCCTCATTGTTTCCAAGAAACAGTTCCGTTTTGACATCCAGTTCAGGTCATTTTGATTATCTCTCGTACAATCAATATTCATAGCAATCACTAAAATCAAAGGAGACCAGCCAAAAATCATTGGTGTCTGGAATAGGGGACCAGGAATATGATACAGATGTGAATCAAGGGAGACGTTCCTATTATCATGCAAACTTCTTTCACAAACCAAATATAACTAAATCAAAAAGAAAAGTCCATAAATACTAAAATTGAAACAACCTAGATATCCAAAACACTACATGATAGTGAGTGCTGTGGAACATACGTTGTCCTAATCCCCGTAAGAGGTCAATCATTGCAACTCTACCAGCAAATTTTCCAAAAGTGAGTAACCTTTTTCCATGATCTCCATCTATAAGCTCATAATCAAACAAAGTCGCCCTTTCAGCCAAAATCTAAACATTAGGGAGAATGTCAGCAAAATTAAAATCATCATGGTTCCATGAAGACATCTGCAATGAATCGATGAACAGAACAAGAACACACCTTATCAAGCAAAGGCATGTTTTCTTTCTGTGCTTTGTGAGTATGGGAGAAAAAGGCATAAGCCCTGTCAGGAAGAATCATCTCAAGCTGCACCCAAAATAGATAGTTATACAGGAGTTTGATGCTTTAATCATTTAAGCAGTAGATCACAGCGAAGTCTTGGCACCTTTGGTTGCTTAATACCCAAAATAAGACCACATTCCGACAAATCATCTGATATTTCACAACCAACATCCTCATAAAGGGCATCATGGTGGATGCGCTTTGTGGATGGCTGCACAATAATGCGGGCTACTCCAGTTTTACCCCTGCCACCATTCAGAAGTCGAGCACAGTGCGACGGTGTTAGAGGAACCCTTCTTTCCCACTTGTATCTACACTCGGAGAGGATTCCAACAACTCCATTGCCAAGCATGGTATATTCACCGGTCTCAAACTAACACAATATTATTGGATTAGACAATAGAAGAGTTCTACAGCTGTTATTCATGAGCCTAATGTAATCTATTTGGAACAACTTCTTTTGCAAGTGCCAACGTGTATGTTATAATGAAATTCTCATCAATCACTAATAATATACATTTGTATGATTTTCATAAGTAAAACATGCATTTATTTAGATTGTTAAGCGAGCATGAACAAGAAAAACTTCACGCCACTGGTTTCCACTTTGTTACGTCATGTCTGCTATGTTTCATCTCATTGAATCTGAGCCCCAATTTTGACGTAGCTACTTCAAAGGCTTGTCCTTTATCATCATCTTGTCAGCTATTTCAAAGTTGACAGAGTGAATGCCAACAAAAAATTAATTAAACACTCCCTTCAATAAATCATAACTCACTACCAAATTTTGCAAGACAATTCTGAATTCATAGTGGCTTCTCCATCGTTAGTAGTTATACTATGACTTGGATAGTTATCCATGCACTTCTGATCAATGATAATCAACAAGTTTTCCGAAAATTTGTCTTCCTTGGTAGTAGATAAAAGTTAAGAGACTGCTTGCTTAATCTTTTGTGAATCTAATTTCAACTCTGAAGCAAATAAAAAAAACCACCAGTATCAGAGACATTAGTGACAATTTTAACATTAAAGTAACTAATTTCAAGGAACCTCCATAATATATGATTATATGAAATCTATACCACCAATAAAAGGCAGCTAAAGTGAAAAGAATTTTAATTTTCAAATTTACCCCTAAACAATTCTCATTTAAGTTTAGACCCTACAACTATTGTAACAACATATTTAATATTTAGACCTTAGAGTTACATTAACTGATTCGGATTAAAATGAATATCCATTGTAACTGTAGGGGATTTATCCACGCGTTCGGGATGTCCTCCCCCACCGAAGGATTTTGGCGGACGTGGCGTAAGCCTACACTTTGTGTCAGTAGCCTTTACCTCTCGTTCTCCGCGGGCACGCTTGTCCCACATCGACGGAGAGTCATCTCCCCCCCCTCGCAAATACACCAGGTCAGCCAAAATCCTTCGGTGGGGGGAGGACATCCTGAACGCGCAGATAAATCCCCTACAGTAACCTAGCATACAAAGACAACCAATAATCCATATCCTACCTATCATGCATATCACCAAAAAAAAATCATCACATCAGAACAGGATTGAAAGTTTTTGAAGCTAAGGAAAGTGTGATATCTTCTGGCCAAACCCTCAAGTGAGGAAGCTTATGCTGCCATGAATTTGCCTCAAACATGGCTTCCCTTCAATGAGGCTGATATATTCAAAAGCCAGGTGGTGGAACAGGTCCTAAATTTTGTTCTTTACTGGTTAATAAAAAAACTGACCTATTAATACTTAATTTGGTTCATGCTGCATAAACAGAGCAGATTGTCCTGGATGGTTTTTTTTCCTGCATGCTGCAAGTTTATTTCAATTTGTAGCAAGTCTTATTCTTCTCATGCTGTTTTAAAGTAATCAAAAATCAAAGACCAATATGTGGCTTGGATCTCATTTGTCAAGGAATATTCAGGTGTACTTATTAGCTAAACATGTATATATTTTGTTCTGTTGCAGACTGGTGGCTTTGCTGCCAAAACAATTGTTGAACTTCTTGACATGTTTTGCCACTGCAATTACATCAACTAGCAAAGATTAATCTCTCTCTCTCTCTCTCTCTCAATTTGATGTCATTTTGGTGTCCTGATCTTCTTGTTTCTGCTATCCTTTTTTCTTGGGAATTAATTGTTATAATTATCTTTGGATTTCTGTTGAGATTAACATATTGATATGAGTTTTTTAGTTATTGAAGATAATGGCTACAGAAACCATTAAAATTGAACTTTTATTTGCTTTCCTAGGATTTCTTACCACACAAACATAGAGGCTAAGAAAATGAAAAAAAAGGGTATGTCTGAATGACTCATGCAATATGGTACAGGAACACTTCTTCCCCCTATTTGTTATAAAAACTGGTAAGAGTCAAAGAAACATGTCTACAAAAGGTATAATAAACACATTTAGTTATAGGGTAGAGGAACACTTTTCCTACAAAGATCTAAAATTTAAAATATACATGAGCTCGAAAATGAGACGTTACAATAAGTCGGTTGTATTAGTATCAGATAACATAAAATGACACGATTTACATGTATTACAAGTATTATATGAATAACATTATATTCGTGTCATTATTTATCAAGTACTTACATGAATCTTATTAAAATAAGAGATTTTTTTTACTTACTTTTAATATTTTGTGGATCTAGTGTATTCTTAGTTTACAAAACTTATGATTATGGGCTGAGCTGAATAGTTTTAGATTATTTATTTAGAGAAACACTACACAATAATCACGTTGGGTTAACATTAGATTCAACATGATTAATTAAAAGTACTCAACACGAAACTCCACATAATTCAACCTTACTCATAAATACACAAATTTTGAAATGCCTACGATTCAGTATAAGAACAGGTTGATCATATGGAGTGGTTCAATGTCTAAGTTTAGTCTCTGTAACACAGAAGTGTCTCAGATTCAACACTTCTTTTACTGTCAACCACCTTTTCTAAACTCACTCGAGCTACCGTGATCAATATCCAAACTACGGAGAGTAGTATACAAGTCTAAACATTCTCTAACAATATATATATATATATATTGATGATGAAGTATGTACCGTTTCCCGTGAGAGTCTGAAATAATCCGAGTAGTCCCGTCCACAACTCAGCCTCCTGTACTACCTCTGAAAATTTTATCTGGGAATTGGTTTGATGAGGAAGTGGGATCGTCTAGTTGGCCCACGGCGTGACTATTACCTCACTATAGAGACGCGTAAACGGATAAGGTCGCACCGTGACATGAAATCACTTTGGGTCATATCAACTTTATTTTCTAACTTCTTTTCCGCTTTAGGAACTTTTCTCTTGCGTACTTGTGCATTTCTGGATATGGTAAACAAATGGAAAGTGGTCCAACTATTTATTATGCAAATAATTTTTAAAATGGTACCGAAACTTTCAAATATCTCAATTTTATCTATCAATTATTAATTTCATGTCAATAAATTTATTTTATTTATTTCATCCACTAGAACAAACTATCAATAACGAGTGAAATCAACTACCAACTATCAATAAAATTTTGATACACAGTCGTCCACATCATTTGCCTCCATTTGTTTTAATTAAGAGTAGCAATCTAGTCGTGTCATATCGGGTCATTACAAGTTCATGTCAAACATTAATGAACCCTAATCCAACCAATTTAATTAATCATGTTGAGTCGACTTGATTTGTTTATTTTTGTGTCGTGTTCGTATTTGTGTTGACTTACATAAACTTTGAATACAAAATTTAACGTCAATATTCTATTTTCACTTAATTGAATTCATGCTCATACTTTTTTTACAAACTAAAAATTAACTTAATAAAATATAATAAAAATAATGAGTAAAAATGTCTTTTTTATACAACAATTATGTTAGTGCTTAATAAACAGTTACAAATAATGAATATTTTATTTCTACAATACTAATTAAACATGTCGATCGTATTAATTTCGTGTTGTTCGTGTAACCATACAAACAAGAAAATAAAGAAAATGTCAATTCTTAAATAAATGAGTTAATTGTGTCAATTTCGAGTTTGATGAGTTGAACTCGAACATTACCCGTTTATATTTTGTTTTCGCATGTCAGGTCATTTTCGAGTTTGAATCGTGTTGTTGTGTTGAGTCAAAAATTGTCATCCCTTGTTCTAACTAGTGAAATGGATGGAAAAACTTTATTGGCATAAAATTAATAGATGAAAGACTAAATTAAAATAATTAAAACTTTCAAGGCCATTTTAAAATTGCTGACAAATTTAAGTACTACTTATGATATTTTTACACTTTCCTATTTTTTACGCTTTCTTATTTGGGCATTGCTATTTAGGGAAAGCTGAACTGATGGATCATTTCTTATTTGATAACGATAACGACCACCGACTCAATAGAAATTGAGGGCGTAAATGAAGATTTTAAAATAGTTTTTAAAAATTTACAGATAATTGTATTGGAGGTCCCAAAATATGAAATTTATCTTATTTTAGTCCCTAATATTTTAATTGTATCATTTTAGTTCTTGAAATATTGAATATATTTTTGTGTGGTCCTCAAGCAGATAACATCCAAATTGTTAAAAGGTTTTTGATCATAAACTTATCATGTAATAGTTAAATATAAAAAATAAAAAAAATTGGATAACTCTTGACCAAAATTTGGATAGCTCTTAACAAAAAATGTGTAATAAGGATTATTGTTGACCAAAATTTGGATACCTTGTGATCAAAATTATGTAATTTAGGTCTTTAACCAAAATTTGGATAAAAATTTGGTTAAAAGTTATCAAAATTATTTTTTTGCTCATATTTAAGTATTACGTAATAAATTTATAATAAAAAATTGTTAACAATTTGGATGTTGTATATTTGATGGACCACATAAAAACATATTCAATACTTTAAGAACTAAAATAATGCAATTAAAATATTATGAACCAAAATGAGAGAAACCCTATATTTTGGGGACCTCCAGTACAAATTGATGAGTCAAGCCCAAGAGCCCAACTTATGTTACATGCTCAAGGGCCCAACTCCAAGAGGTCTAGCTAGCCAAGCCCAAAGCAATCTACACATGGACAAGCTCACCAAGGTCAAGGAGCTACATCAGCAGAGGACATGCAAAGGTCATCCAAGAGCCTCATCTACCACTTTGGAGTAAGGGTTTTTTCAAGAGCCTCTTTTACCACCTTAGAGTAAGGGTCATGAAGAGTCTCATCTACCATCTTGGAGTAAGGGTCAACCCTTACCTCATCCTTTGACTGAGTCTCATGGAAAGCACCTCAACCGCCTCGCCCCATTGAGAAGAAGTCGTCAGCTCCACCAGAATAGTTATTTAGTTGCTATTAAGTCGCTCAAATCTGTTAGGGGATGACTATAAATTATAAGTCTCACCAACACTTAGGAGGCAAGATCACCACACTCTCACTTGAGTACGACTCTCTCCTCTCTCTCTCAAAGCTTGTACTCTCTACTCTTCAAGCATTCCTGAATTAATAAAATATCTGACGACCCTAGCCATTCAGAAGTGGACGTAGGTCACATTGACCGAACCACTATAATTCTTGTCTTCTCCTCCTTTACTTTAATTACTGCATTTATTTTCAATTACTTGACAGGTGGTGTGCAAAGTTATTTTGTGCATCATCAGTTTGACGGCGTCTGTGAGAAAGACAAAAAAATCTCACTTCTAAACATTATTTTTGTTGAATTTATGACGATCACCACCAGATCTATGAATCAGCCTGAAGTTAACTCACCATGATAGGAAGAGGTTGTTCCTCCACCAACTAATCCTGCCTCAAATGCACAGTAGATGTTCGAGACCATGCAGCAGCTTATGGCCCAAAACTAGCAGATCCTGCAACTGATGCTCGCTGGGCAAAAAAGAGCACAACCTAGACCTCAAAGCTCAAGAAGCTCCACTCCCTAGGCATCAAGGAGCTCCCCACATGGGTGCTCCTCATGGAGCCCCTTTGGGCGCCCCACCTTTGGGAGCCCCATTAGGCACCCAGCACAAGGGAACTCCCCATGAGGGACCTCCACCTCCTCCTCCCACTCCCCCTTCTCATGGTGAAGACCCTCTTTTCTAAGAGGATGAGGGGAGAACCAGAGCATGGAGCATTGAAGCCATTTCCATGATAATTTCAAAGGATCTCCCAACCATTGGGATGCAAAGATAAAATAGGTGCAAAATTAACTGGGTCATGTATTCAACGCCATGAAGGCACAAGGACCTGAGACTGTGGATTACCTTGTTAGGTGAACTAACATGTCTTTCAAGATGTGCAAACTACCCCCTCCCTCAAAAGTTCAAAATGTCATATGTGGAGACCTTTGACGGAACTAAGGATCCACTAGACTACCTCAAAACCTAAAAAACTCTGATGCAACTGTACAACGTTCTAGACGAGATCATGTGTAGGGTGTTCCCAACAATTTGCTGAGCTGAACAAGTCCTTTGTGTCACATTTCATTGGAGGGCGTCGCCACCAGAAACCTGTCACCCACCTACTTAACATAAAGTAGAACCAAGAGGAGAGCGTATGGAGCTACCTCACTCGTTTTAACGAGGAGGTCCTCCAAGTTGAGGAGTCCGATGACAAAGTAACTATGACCGCTTTCTTGGGAAGCCTTCACTTGTCAAGTTTCCTCTTTTCAGTAGTGAAGCAACCACCAAAGAGCATGCTAGAACTATTGGCAAAAGCCTAAATATATATGAATGCTGAAGAAATCAACAAGTCTAGGCTAGGTGAATCATTTTGAGGATTGCCAAAAGCTTGACCTGCTTCTGCACTGTTCTCAACACAAGCAACCTATCTACAGCTTATCGGCTCTCTCGCAGGTCGCCAAAAAAACTTGGTCTCTGCACTATTCTCAAATAGGGCAGCCTACCTCCAGCTTAGTGACTTTCTCGCGGGTCGTAAAAAAGGTTGGCTTCTGCACTGTTTTCAACACATGCAGCCTATCTTCAACTTAGCGACTCTCTCTAGGCACCAAAAAAGCTTGGCATTTGCACTATTCTCAAACAGGCATCCTATATTCAGCTTAGCGGCTCTCTCGTGGGTCGCTAAAAAAGCTTGACCTCTACACTGTTCTCAAACAGGCAGCCTATACCTTAAGCTTAAAGACTATCTCATGGGTCACCAAAATCTCGGTCTCAAAAGATGTAACTTTCTCACGAGCAATCCTCAAACTCTGTCTTTGCTCTCACGCAAGCAGCCTGCCTCTTTCTCCAGGTAATCATGTTAAGATATTTTGATGTTGAAATAACATTATTTTTGCCATCTCTAGGCACACTTTTGAAACTCAGGGCATCTACAATCCGAGGAACTACATTAAATTGAATGTCAACAATCGGGACTCATCATTTTGTGTCCATCCGGCACCGCCGCCTTATTGTTGCAGCACTCCCACACTTAGCACGTAGCCCAAACAAGGCTTGCCTACGCTTCCAACACTAAGGATCTGGTCCCCAAACAGCGCTCCTCCATTGCGATCAGCAAAGTTGCTAGCCTCTGCTGCCAAGCATAACTCTCCTTGCCATCCAGCACCGGCACCTGGGCACCTCTCTAGCAGGGGGCCCAACACCACAGACGCCACTCCATCAGCACCCAGCAGCTGGGTTACCTGACCAGCACGCCCGCGTACAGCAGCGACGCCTAGTGCCTCATGCGCAGTAGGCATGCCTAGTTGTTTGCCTAGCACAGTATGCATGCCTAGCTATTTACTTAGCGCAGTAGGCACCCCAGCTGTCCTTTTCTACTCACCCACGACATGGGCACTCAACACCTAAATTGACACAACAGCTTTGCTGCCCGCTTGGCCTACTAGCCTCACCTCCACAGTGCTACCCCTAACCGCGCACCCAAAGGTCGCCTCCTCTGCTTGCTCCAATGGTGGTCTCCTCTCCCAGCTCGCTTAACTGCCCGTCCAACATAGCGTGAACGCCCATCTCCTTGGTCAGCTCGCCCAAGTCCTCCAAAGGCGCACCCACCTCCATGGTTAGCTCGCCCAAGGCAACCCCAAGCTAGCTCAGAAAACTACTGGTCGCCTAAAACCACACGCTCTGAGCACCTGCTCGCTATTTTGATCGTAAATTTTACCGTAACTCCAAACAGAGTCTTATCAAATCGAAGCTCTCAGCGAGCCCTACAAGACGCATTGCCTTTAGCTATGATTGATGGTGTAAAAAGTCCAAAAAAGGTCCAGAAATAGAAGTTTTGGCCTCCTGAAGGTTTAAAAAAAAAAAATTTGTCTGCTCGCCCAAAATAGTGTCCTACTCTCCTAAACCACTCGCCTAGCTCTCTGCTCAAAATGAGACTTATAATATATCAAATCAAAGTTCTTGACGAGCCTTACAAGACATACAACCTTTGGCTATAATTGATTCTCTAAAAAGTCCAAAAAGGCCTTGGAAACAGATGTTTTGGCCTCCCAAAGTTTTTCCAGTTGTGTCGGTTAGCCAATAATTTGAACTTAGTCGAATGCCCTCCTTTCCAAGTTTCATTGGACACAGGGCATTAAGAGGCAAATGATGAGCCAAACCTAAGGGACCAACTCATGTTACAAGCTCAAGGGCCCAACTCCAAGAGGTCTAGTTAGCCAAGCCCAAAAGAGTCTGCACCCGGACAAGCTCACCAAGGTCAAGGAGCTACATCAGCAAGGGACAAGCAAAGGTCATCCAAGAGCCTCTTCTACCACTTTGGAGTAAGAGTCATCAAGTGCTTCCTTTACCACCTTGGAGTAAAGGTCATTAAGAACCTCATCTATCACTTTGAAGTAAGGGTCAACCCTCACCACCTTGGAAAGAGACAACCTCGTCTCATCCTTTGATCGAGTCTCGTGGAGAGCACCTCAATCGTCTTGCCCGTTGAGAAGAAGCCACTAGCTCCACCAAAATAGTTATTTAGTTATCATTAAGTCGCCCTAATCTGTTAGGGAGACGACTATAAATTGTAAGCCCCATCAACACTTGGGGGGCAAGATCACCACACTCTTACTTGAGTACGACTCTCTCCTCTCCCTCTCAAAGGTTGTACTTTCTGCTCTCCAAGCACTCCTAAATTAATAAAGTACCCGGCAACTCTAGCCATTCAGAAGTGGACGTAGGTCACATTGACCGAACAACTATAATTCTTGTCTTCTCCTTCTCTACTTTAACTACTGCATTTATTTTCAGTTACTTGATAGGTGGTGTGCAAAGCCATTTTGTGCATCATCACAAATAACTCAAAAATTTGTTACTAACATATGTAATATGACTATAATGTTATTAAAAATAATTTTTTCACTTTTTTTATTTATAAATTTATCAAAGATTCCTTCTTGAGATTGAATTATTTCAACGAACAAAACAAATTCTTAATGCCCCCACCACGACGGTAGTCGCACCCACCGCAACCGACAACCCTTACCCCACTCCACCAGCACCACTAGAAAATCCAACGAACCCATGCCCTCCACCCCACCCCACCCCACCCCATCCACATCCCCAAGCCAGGGAACCCCTGCCTTCTAGATTTGGCCCCTGTTCTCATGCGCATAAGAATTTTTGAACTTCGACGCAACAGAGTTTTGTTTCACTTTCTTTATGTGTGTAGAGTTTTGATCAGATTTTTTTTTGTTTCTTGATGATGCTGCCAGTCACGGGAAGCTCAGAGATAAATCGTGATCACCCATAGGTAACAATTTTTTATCTCTATTTTTTGCTACACACGCACATGCACACACACTGAACACATGCATACACCACAGACACAGACACACCACAACACACCCTCACGCACTACACACACACAACATTCACACCACAACACACAAACTCTCTTTCACACACACACACACACACAAAATGCAATGCTCCTCTTTTGGTTTTATTGATAAAGTGCAATGCTCCAGCAAAAAGAGATTTAAATGGTAAGTTTTCATTCCACTTTGACACCTTGCTTCTTGTTATTCCCGTTTTTTTTTTTATCTTCAAATGAAGATTTTCAGTTTATTTTAATGTTTAGTTACTCAGATTAATGTGTTAATAATACATTTCGATCAAATCCAATTAAGAAAGAAGCAATATAATGAAGACTAAAAAAGTGCCTCCAAGTGTTTGTTAGATTGCCTCATAGATTAAAAAAGTTCAATTTTTGAGTTTACTATTTTCTAGCAAGAAACATCATTTTAAATCTTTTTTTAACCATTTTGGGATAGTGGCACCCATTACATTCTTGGTTTTTAGTTTTAGGTTTTTTTTTTCATGGGTTAGTGTGATTGATGTGGATTTTGTCATATACTCTATTCAAGTTTTGTGTATGATTTCCAATCCACGACTGTCATTCAACTTATTCATGATGGGTGAAGGTATTTTCACCCTACAAATCTCTGTTCCCACAAAACTTGTGGGATCGGAGATTTTTGGGTGATTCCCAATCCACATTTGTCTTTCAACTTATTCATATTGGGTGAAGTTATTTTCACTCCACAAATCTCTTTTTCCACCTCAAACTTTCAATCACAAAACTATTAAGTTCACCCTTTTTATACCCACTCCACTAATAACTAAGTCCATCCAATTTTATACTAATCCCACTAATTAGTAAATTCATCTCAATTTTTTTTTGAGTTTTTTTTATACTCTATTTCACACAGTTTATACAAAAATATAATCAACTTGATTATTTAGTATCGATCTCTCAAATGATAGTCAAGTTGGTATTGAATGTTATCAAACAAAAAAATAGATAAACCTTCACTGTAATCATTCTATGCGGATTTCTCTTCAAAAATAAATAAATAAGTTTGTATAGTTTTATATATGATGGGTATCCAATTCAAATAACTGAATTCTCTGCCTATCATGACCTAGTTTTCACTCAAAATTTAGTCAATTTGCTATTTGAATTTGAAATGCATTTGAATTTTGTATTGTTCTACTTTTTAGCTGAATAGCTGGATGTTAACTGTTAGTTCCATTTGAATTCTTTGTACCAGTTGGCCTCTTCTATAAAAAGAGGTAGTTTCAATAAAATGTGGCAGAGAACCTTTGATCCCAAATTAACTTGTTGAAGTGAGATGTTTCCTTCAGTTGAGATGCCTGAACTTTACTAGCTGCATGTGAGACTCACCAACCCCTCAACCTTTTTTTCGCTTTGCTTCCCCTTGCTTTCTCTGCATCAATTTGGTATCAGAGCCTTTCCTCGCTCCTGTTGCATTTGTTGCTGACATTATGAGTACGCGAAGTGGACGATCCTACACCAATGGTGCCAGATTTACTCAAGCTAAACATGATTAACTGCTACTCAATATGGCAAATCAGGTCGATGCCCTCACACAGTGAATGGATACAGTCTGGACCCCATGTCTTTCCTGTTCAAAACAACCACGAGGAGGGTCAAGGCAACCATGACAACAACATAGCCCCACCACATGACGAACAAGAACTGTCTAACCCACCCCCACGAGGACCTCTGGAGCCTCCTCCAGGACACATGCAACCACCACCATTTTTCTGCTGCCACGAGGGTGGATTTCAACAACATCAGTGGCCCCAATTTCCTAAACATGATACATTTGACAAAGCCTCCAAGCAAGTCCGCATTGATGTTGCAGATTATATAGGCACTATGGATCCAACTAACTTCTAGGATTGGCTCATGTCCCTGGAAGATTATTCCGATTGGTTCAATATGGCTGAAGATAAAAAGGTGAGATTCATCAAAATGAAGCAATGGCGTGCAGGCGGAAGGAATGATGAAGGCATATAAGGTTATGCCAATTGGGAAAGAAAAACTGGCATATGAAGTAGTGCTTGATGTTATGCAAAGGAAAGCTGTTTACTTGTGTCATATGTTTGAATTTATGGGAATTCTTTGTAGGCACATTCGTGCAGTTTTTGTTAAAAAATCTCTTGTTAATTGTCTCCCTCCAGAATATGTTCTTCAAATATGGATAATGCATGTGAAAGGTCATGTTGCACGTGAAATTTGTAAGGATAAGATGCAAGATGAAGTCCAAATTTCTTCTACTTCGATGAGCAACAATTTGATGATAGAGTTTTTTAAAGTTTTTGGAGAGGGACAAAAATCACAAACGAAACATAATTATCTCACACTTGCCTTACGAAAGGTGCATAGTGAACTTTTAGTCATGGATGAGGAGAGTGATGAAAATGAAAATGAAAATGAAGGTGATTTAGGGAGTACAACACCACTTGAAGGTGGTAGTCAAATTTTGTCCAATATAGAATTCAATTTGCAAGACCCGCCACATGTCATTTCTTGGGGGCGACCCAAATCACTTGGGCAAAAACATCTTAAGGAGAACAATATGGGGAAAAGGTGAAGATATGGAATTTACAAGCAACCAACACATATCCGAACTAGTTGTCCTCTACAAAAGCAACCAAGGTGAACCACATGATTATTATGTTTTTTTTTGTACGCTTACTAGTTGTTTGTTATATGCTAGTGATAATGCTGGTATAAATGAGTCACCTACCATGTTAAATGTGCCTAATAATCGCTGCAATATTCATGAGGTAATGTATAATTATTTTTTATAGATAATTCTACGTTTTCATACATGTGAATGTGTGTTGTATTTAACCTTGATTTTTTTTCAATATGACAAGGACTCACTACCGACAATTTTGTATGTTTCGTGTCTTCCATCTACCATGTCTCAAGTTTCTTGGCCTTCTACATTCATGGTATGAATTTTTAATATTAGTTATGTTAAAAATTTATAGTCTCATCTACTTTGGAACATGCTTTTCTTATGCTTTGATCTTTTTGCAAGATCTCATAATGGAGGCCACATAGAAACAAATGTAATTGAAAAGTTGGAACAAAAAACATTTTTGTCGTGGCTTGGGGAAAACAAGATTTAATATGTACTAATATTGCAACCCTATTGCCTAACTTTTTGTTTTTTGAGGCTACTACCTATTTTTGTCTGATGATGTTAATTGTTCTATCCTAAAACCGAAATGATGTCTTTAAAACTAAATGACCCAAAAGTTTGATATCCCAAAAAACCTATGTTCGTAAACCAAAAACTCAAAAATATTGCGGTGAATATAATTGAATTGAATTACGGCGAATATAACTGAATTGTGCTATGAATATAATGGGGCAGTATAACAATAATGAAAATGTGCGGCGAATATAATTGAATTGCAACGTACCACTGACATCCTTCATATCAACGACCAATATCAGAATAGTAGCAAAGTGAATAAACAAAAATTGTGTCAGATCATGTTTTAAAAAATCCATAGAATGGGCAAATATAAACCACTCCCCCAATATAGAAAGATTGAAGACAAATACTTTGAAAAAAATTCAAGATAAATGCTTTGATCGAAAAATTTGGAGACTCAGAAAATGCATAAACAAAGAGTTCGACGAATAATAATTTATATAAACTGGTAGGATGGGCAAACATAAACCACTTCTCCAAAAAATAAAACTTCAGACAAATGTTTGTATCGAAAAAAAATTCAAGATGAATGGTTTGATCGAAAAATTTGAAAAATTGAAAAATGCATAAACAAAGAGTTTGTTAGATCATAATTTTTTTGAATTTTTTATATTTATCTCTCTCTATATCTATCTATATCTACCCTTTCTATATCTATCTCTCTCCCTCGGTCACACACAGAGATGCACTTTTTTGAAGCACAATGAAGCACTTTTTTTTCACAAGACCTCTTTGACACACACACACACACTCATCATTTTTGTTTTCACAACACACTCACATACACTCTCTATCTAGCCCTCCTTGTGTCACACACACACACCCCCATTTTTTTTAACAACTAGTGAGGAGTTCGTGCACAAGGCACGCTGATTAGTGTTATAGAAAATATGTATACAATTAGATTATATTAAACTGTATAAAGTCTAACTTATGCACTAATCTAGACAGAATGTATAGAAATCAAAACCAGTGCACTTACATTGACGCAGAACAACACGGATAGTAAAATCCAAAAAATCAGAAATTCAATAATAAAAACAATAATCTGAGCCTTGTGTAATCACAGTTTCTTTAAAACAAATTTGCTCCCTCTCGGTGCTTAAGGTTGAAAAGCAACTGTCTCCCAAGATAGAATATATTTCGTTCTTGAAAATGCAACACTTAAATCTCCAAGACTCCAACGAACACAATTTTGTGTTTATACTTGAACCGAACTTGAAATAATAATGCTGCAATATGCAGAGAGAGAGAAGAAACACTGAATACTTAATTCAGTATTTTGGATAATTGAGAGCGCTAGAATGAGAGAACGATTCTTGAATTGTTCAATGATATATTTTCGGAGTGCAAGGAATCACCTATTTATAGACTCCCTAGTGGCTTTTCGTAAAAAGTGTAACTATATGTAATGGTATATTTAATCCAAAGGGTATCAATGATGACTTTAAGAAAAGGTACAACCATTTGAAATAGTGTCTATGAATAGTGATTTTTGCACAATAAAATAAATGGACAGATCTCTCCTTTGGTGAACATGAGTATTACTTGAAAGCCGATGATCCCAAGGCAAAAAGAATTGAGAAAGATCCTAAGGAGTGGTGATGAATTACTTTTTTAGCTGCCCGCTCAATTTTGGCAATTCGAAATGAATTCTACCACTCAAATAAGAGAGTTAGAGGGCGCTAGAATGTTTTCCGGTGTGACCCCTTCGACGATCAAGTCATTACGTGAGAGAGGGGAGGGAAAAACATTGTTCTATTGTTGAATATGGTTTGTGTACCTTTTCTTTGAATTTTAGAGAGCTACTTATACCTCCCTGGAGGTTGTCATTATTGACAGGTGGGCCCCTTGAAGAAGAGGTCCCCCATTGGCCCATTTGGAAGGCAATGGTCGTACTTAGTCCTTGGAAAGAGCACCTTCCATCTTGTGTGGAAGAGGATCATGCATTAAATATTTAGGCTCCCGAGAACTTAATCCTCTTCATTTTGGGCTTTCCGAGCATTTACTACGTCTCATCCTTCTGAGGGATTATTCAATGCTTGACTATAATGGCTGCGCATGAGTAAGAGTATCTTCGTGTATTGACCCTTGCTTCTGTGTTTTTGCCATGTGTAACATTGTCACTAGGTGTGGGTCTGTCCCTTCTACCATTCTGACTATTTTGGAAAGATAATTCAATGATTATTGAACAAATTTAACTCCAAGTAACGATAGGCGTCATTCTGACATGTCTGCCTCAGGGTCTTGGAACTGAGATGACGTGTCCAGAAATAGACATCGGGGGAATCAGTCAGGACGAGGAAACGTTTCCCTATCTCGACACCCCTGAGGTGTCGAATGTCGAGGACACATGCCACTCGCAAGTACTCTACAGAACCTTTTGTGCCAAGGACATGTGTCACTAGTAGATGGCACCGAGTAAACTTTGGTACCGAGGATGCTTGTCCATTGCATATGGGTTCGAGGAAACTTTGGTGCTGAGGACACATGTCTCAATAACAGTGCTTTGAGGAACCATCGTTGCAAGGACACGTGTTGCAATAACAGTGCTCCGAGGAACCATCGTGTCGAGGACACGTGTCGCAACTCAAGCATTTTGAGGGCTCTTATGCTGAGGACACGTGTTTATTTTTGTTGATGTCTTAAAATGTCCTATCAACTACCCCTCAGCCCTTGATCTTCGTACAGCGTCGGGACATGGCATGAGAAGAAGAAAGGGCTTTGCCCCATCCTTTACTGTGCAATCGTTTTCCCTTACCTGGAGATCGTGCCCATTTAATGCGCCTCCTTCGTGCTTCGTGCATAATGATGGGGGCTTGACCTCTCTTATTTAAGGAGAGTCTTTGCCTATTCTTTCCACTTTTGCAAATTTAACCAAATCCAAAGATCCTTTTGCCAGAGTTCAACTAGAAACACCAACGTTAACTTGAGAAAGCCATCAATTCGTCAGAGTTCATCAAAGAAGGAAGCCATCAACCCCATTCTCTGTAACAGGGTCTTCTGTTTTTTGGTTAGTAATTGTTTTTTTCCTTCCTTTTCTACTTCTTCCTAGTTATCATATCCTCTCATTTCGTTTTAACTCTATCATTGTCGTGTTTATTCTTCATCCCTCTTTGTTGTGCCCTCAATAGTGACCTTTAGGTTTCCCAATCCCAAAAAACACTTCATTTTTGTTCCCTTCTCTGTTATGAATCATGCCGAGATGTTGTCGGAGTTAGAACTTCAGGGCTGACGAGGCTGAGGCCTCAAGGTGGAGGAAGTATCCTATCAAGGGCCGCCAACCAATTACTAATTTTAAGGCCCACTACTCCATTCCCATTGGGGGTGGCTCTGAATGAGTTCGTTCCAAGACTCCACAGTGTCGATGCTGCCACCGAGGCGACCATGCCCTTCTATACTAAGGCCATTATGGAATATGGTATTAGGTTCCTCCTCCATCCACTCCTCCTCCATTTTCTATTCCCGGCACAGTGTTACCTTAACAACTTTAGGATCATCAAGGGAGTGGTGGCCCTGAATGAATGCCTCCAAGTCAACCTCAGCTTAGAAGACATTCTCTTTTGCCAAGCCTCGTTGAGGGTGATGCCTCAGCAAAGGTTTTATCTCAAAGCCTGAGACCCGTCCATGTACCTTATGACACATCTCCCTGACTCGGACAAGGGGTACAAGGATGACTTGCTGGTCTTTAGTGGTCAGGGGGAGAGAGGAGCCGGCCTCGAGTACGATGGTTTGTGGTGCCCCAAGTTGTGGTGAACAACAAGTACATCGACTTTTCTCTCTTTTCTCGGCTTTCATCACTTTGGTCTGCCTTTACCTTTGTTCTAATCATGATTTTTTGTTCTTTGTAGGAGTCTCTAAAGCCGAAGCTCCTCCTCCTCCTTGACATCTTGTCAACCTTGCCAACATTATCACTGTTTGGGGGTATCTTGGCAATGGACTTGCCCGAGCCACCCACATTTTGCTAAACTACACTCCAGAATACAAGAAGTTCTCTCAGACTCCTCAACCATTTGATCCTCCAAGGTGGTCGGCGTTAAGTGATGAGAACTTGAAGGAGGATCCCGATAGAGCTACAGAAGTTGAGGTAGAGCTCGCTGAAGACACAGCCGACGAGGTTGTAACGATCAGGGATCCCTCCACCACCATCCACTTCGAGACAAGCACATCAGGTAGAGAGACTTGGTCTGACTTTGACGTCCTTTAGCATTTAGACGAAGAAGACACACTCAAGGTTGCCATGTCAAATCGACCTCGCATTACCCTCGGTATGCTCATGAAAAGGTCTGAAGGTCTGTCGGACGGGGTCGAGGAATGAGCTCCAACATTACTCCTAGCCAAGAGCATATTCCCCTTCCTCCTCCTCCTCCTCCTTCAGATGCCCCAGTCTTGCCAACACCCACAGGGCATGGGCAAAGGCATGCCAGAGACTTTTAACAAGAGGAGAAGAGAATCAAGCAAAGACACGATGGTGTCAGTCGAGGTAGGGGCACTCTCACTCCACCTCCAACATCAGTGCCCACTCTAACCATAATGACGCTAGCTTCCACCTTAACTTCGACGCCTTCTCCAGCCCTAACTGCCCCCGAATGGTGTGGAAGGGCTCGAGATCAGGACAACAAATCGATCTGGGTAATCGACTCCCTCGTTGCTTCCCCCCACATTGCCTATGCCATGAGTGAAGCTATTCTTTTCAATGCTGACATGGCTGTGCATCGGCTCTTCTGTTCCATCATCCATAGCTCTCTAGTGGTATGTTTTTACTCTTGTAATTTTTTTCCCTTCTTTTTGGTTATAGCCTTTTGGCGGCGTAACTCTTTCTTTCTTTGCTTAATAGACTGCCCGACAAATCTCGATCATTGTCAAGCACTTCCATGCTCACTGGGAAAGGATCCAGGAGTCTAAGAGGCTTCATCATGAGCTAAAAGTGACCCGAGGAGCTCTAGCCTCGGCGAAGGAAGATGTGGCTACCCAGGACAAGACCTTGTCTTCCCAAGCGGTCCTGAATGCTGAGCTCCTTAAGGAGAGCGAGGCTGCCAAGGGGGATACCAAGAAAGTGAAGGGCTCTCTCACCGATGTAGAAAAGGGGATAATCGAGGTGACGAGGCAGTTGTCAGCAACAAAGGTGAAGATGACTGAGACGGAGCAAACTTGTGCTGCTCTGACCCAAGAATTGGACAAGGTGAGGGCAGAGCTGGAGACGAATAAGAAGATAGAGCAAGAGATCTCGATCATTGTGCCGATAGCATCCTGGTGGCCATTGAGGAAAACAAGAAGGAATATTTCAAGGCTGGCTGGGACGAGGCACTTCAGGCTACAGGGGTCCTTATCGACTCTGCCTTCTTCAAGGAGCACAAATACATTCCCTTCGAGGAGATACTGCAAGCCTTTGTTGAAGTTGTAGTTAAAGATGCTGGAAATTCTCAAGTGTCAAACTCGGCACCAGCTGTAGAGACTGTGGCCTCGATTCCTATCAATGTTGTTCCTCTCCAAACTCTTCCTCATGCTTCTGCTCCTACTTCTGCTGTTTCTGCTTCTGGCTTTGTGCCTACCCCTCAGGCCGATGCTTCTACTACTCATGTCGATGCAGCGCCTGTTTCTTGCAGTGTCGACTCCTTCTCTACCAGCATCGACAAACTCTTCGAAGACATTGGAGGAGGCATCAGTAGCGAGGTCATTGGGCTTCCAGGAGTTTAGATTTTTGGTTTTCTTGTAATTTGTTCTTGTTTTTTGTTGCTTGAGGGATGCAAAGCCCTCTCTTCTTTGAATGAGCAAGTCTATTTTGTTTTCCAAGTACTTGCCCCTTATTCTTTCTTTCTATTTTATTTTTTTTCCTAATTATGATTCCTTGGGGCCGAGGTCATAAGACTGTAGCCGGGATCTTCCAATTCCTTAGGGGAAGTGTCCCATTGGCATCTGCATCTTTTCATGGAAATTTTCTAAATGTTCCCCATTGGAGAATATACCCATCTCAAAGGCTTTTTGCCTCGGGTCTATCTGTGCCAAGGTAGTTGGACTCGAGGTCAGGGCCCCCCTTCCTCCTCGGGGGTATTGCCCTTCTTCAGCTTCATCTTTCTTGTGGAAAATTTGTTATGTTTCCCCTTGGGAGATTAGCCCCATCTTGGAGGCTCCATCCCTTGGGTCTTTTTAGGGCAAGTTTGCCTCTTTTTTTTTCTATGGTCTTGCCCTCGAGGCCATACTCCATTCGATAGGCCATGCTCCTTTTATCTCTTTGGAGGCAAGAGTCTCAAGACTCCGCCTTCGAGACTATGCCCCTTGCAGGAGGCCATGCTCATGTTTTTCTTTGGGGGGAAAGAGTCTTAAGACCCCACCTCTAGGGCCATGCTCCTGTTTTTCTTTGGAGGCAAGAGTCTTAAGACTCCATCTCCGGGGCCATGCCCCTTCTAAGATAGTACACTTAGCACAAAATTAGCTTTTATTTCTCAAAAATAATATTTTTTAAAATTCATTACATTCCAAGGTTGCATTACATCATTTCCTTCCACATCTTCTAACTTGTATGACCCGGATCCTCCTACTGATGTGACTCTGTATGGTTCTTCCCAATTAGGTCTCATCTTTTCATTGGCTGAGTCTCGGGTGTTTCTGACTACTTTTCTAAGCACCAAGTCACCCACTTGGAATTCTCAAGGCTTGACTCTTTTGTTGTAGAGCCTAGATACCCCTTCTTGATACTTTTGCTAGTCTCAAGACAGCCATCTCCCTTCTCTTCTCTGCGAGGTTCATGTCCAAACTGAGTTGATGATCATTGTCTCTAGTGTCAAAGGCCTGTGTCCTTATGGTAGGGAGGCCTACTTCAAGTGGAATTACTGCCTCTACTTTATATGCCATGGCGTAATGTGTCTCGCCCGTTGAGGCCCACAGGGTTGTCCTATAAGCCCAAAGGACATTCAGAAGTTCATGCCCATTTCCCTTTAACTTTCTCCAACCTCTTCTAGATTCCATTGGCGATGGTTTTGTTTGAAGACTCTGTCTGCCCATTGGCTTGTGGATATGAGGGCGTTGAGTAGTAGTTCTAGATTTACAGATGCTCACAGAAGGACTTGAAGGGTCCGATATTTAACTAGGTCTCGTTATCCAACACAAGTGCACGGGGACCCAAAACCTTGCCACTATGTCCCTCTACATGAACTTTTTGGTGTCCACGTCCTTAATATAAGTCAATGGCTCTGCCTCGACCCACTTTGTGAAATAATTAGTCCTTACTATAAGGAACTTCTTTGTCTCCAGAAGCCCTAGGGAGGGGTCTAACCAAGTTGAGTTCTCATTTGAAAAATGACCAAGGGCTGGTTAGTGGATACAGGTCTCCTACTGGCTGTCCGATGGCAGGAGCAAACCTTTGACATTGATTATATTTTCAGACATAAGCTTGCGAGTCTCTTTGCATCCATGGCCACCAATAGCCTTGCGACATAATGCAGTGGGCTATTGATCGTCCACCTGAGTGCCCCCCACATATTCCTTCGTGCACTTCATATAAGAAAGACTCTACTTTAACCTCACAGACACAAAGTAAATAAGGTTCAGAGAACGAATTTCGATATAACATCTAATCTGGGGAGGCCCAGAACCTTAGGGCCCTTAACTTTATCTTTCTGGCTTCTTTGGGACATTCGAGGAGTTTCCCAGAAACAAGGAACCTGAGTCTCGGGTCAATCAAGCTAGGGATGGCTACCACTATGGGGACGTCATCTTCGTGGTGATAGGCTTTCATCCTTGGATCCCTTGCTTCGAATTTCTCACTGATTTGGTTGACCATCAATAAAGAATTGAAATGGACTATTAACTCTGCGGCCCCTGCTGCATTGGCCAGTTTGAGTCCGGAGATAAGAGTTCATATTCTACTTCATTGTTGGATGCCTTGAAGACTAGTCGCATGGCTTGCTTCGTGACAAGTCCCTTCGGGGAGACTAATAGTACCCCAATTTTGTAACCCTTAATGTTAAAGGATCCATCCACGCAGAGGCTCTAGGAGTGTTCTTGACTTTCCACGGAGGGTTCCACCTCGGGGGAAGATGACTACCCCTTGGTGAATTATGCTATGAAATCCGCCAACACTTGGCCCTTTATCGCCATGCGAGGTTTGTACTGAATATCATGTTCCCTCAACTCCATTGCCCATTTTGCTTTCCTCCTAGAGAGGTCCGCCTTCCTTAAGATTCTCTTCAAAGGTTAATCAATTAAGATGGTGATTGGATATGCCTGAAAGTAATGTCTGAGTTTCCTCGCGGCTGTGACTAGTGTCAATACAAGCTTCTCCAAAGGCAAGTACCTTGTTTTGGCATCCAGTAGAGCTTTGCTAACATAATACAGTGGCTTTTATTTTTGTTCGTGCTCATGGACCAACATGCTACTAACGGCGAACTCCAAAACAGCCAAGTAAAGGAACAACATCTCCCCTCTCTGGGACGGACAAGGTCGAGAGGACCCTGAGGTACTCCTTGATCCCTCCTCGCATTGCTCATCCCATGTGTCCTTCCCAGGCCTCTTGATTACTCTGAAGAAAGGCTTGCACTTGTCTAAAGACTAAGGGATAAAACAATTCAGGGCAGCTAGCATTCCTATAAGTCTCTGAACATCCTGGACAGTCAGGGGACTATGTATGTCCATGATAGCTTGTATTTGTTCCTGGTTGGATTTGGCTCCACGACGGCTTACTAGATACCCCAAGAACTTTTCAAAGCCAAATTTGAAGGCACACTTAGCAGTGTTCAGTTTCAATCCATACTCCGGAGAGTGGAGAAGGCGTCTTCCAGGTCTGCGATGTGGTCACCTTATCTTCTGCTTTTAACCAGCATATTATCAATGCACACCTCCATGGTGTTCCCAAGTTGTCGCTTGAACATTCGGTTCATGAGTCTTTGATGTGTAGCACCTATATTTTTCAGACCAAATGACATGACTTTATAACAATAAGACCCCCCTTAGAGTGATGAAGACAGTCTTCTCTAGGTTAAGTGGATAGAGGGGGATCTGGTGGTAACCTACTCTGGCGTCCATGAAGCTCATACACTCGTGTCCTACTGGAGCGTCAACCAATTGATCAACTTTCAGGAGGCAAAAATCATCTTTGGGACAAGCCTTGTTCAAATTTGTGAAGTCTAGACAAACACGCCACTTCCCTCTCTTCTTGATGCAAACGGTATTTGACAACCATTCTAGAAACTGTACCTCCCGGATGGCGTTGGCTGCCAGGAACCTTTTCACCTATTTGTTTACCGCCTGGGTGTGATGCGGCACTATACGCCTTGGTTTTTGCTTTACGGGCGTATAGGTGGGATCAACATGAACCCTGTGAGTTATAACATCAGGACTTATGCCTCTCATATCCGTGGCGTCCCATGCAAACACATCCACATTCTTTCTTAAAAAATTGGCCATCTCTTCTTGCTCGACTGGGGACATGGCAGACCCGATCAAGAAGTATCTCTCCTCGTCTCCTTCTGCTAGGAGTACCTTTCAAAGGTCCTCCATGGAGCGATCGGCTGGATTAATCCACGGCTTATCGATCCCCATCCGTCCGTACTATTGTTGCTATTTGTTCAAAACTTCCTCCGGGGAATGCTTTTTCTCCTTGGAGATGACCCCAATTTTCATGGCGGCATAGAAGTAACATTTCGTGGAGGCCTAATCTCCACAAATCTCCATTATCCCCTCCAGAGTAGGGAATTTCAACTTTTGGTGGTAGGTGGAGTGTACTACCCCAAACGAGTGCAGCCAAGTCCGCCCCATGATGATATTGTATGGTGAGTTAGAGTCGATCACCACAAACTTTGTGTCAATTGTGACAGGTCCCATGGTGACCGACAGAGTAATCTTCCCTATGGTTATGGAAAATGATCAATTGAACCTGACAAGGGGGGTCCTGACCCTAGTCAAATCCTTGGACCCAAGGCCCATTCGTTTCAACACCTTGAAGTACATCACCTCCAAGGATCTCCTTGAGTCCACCAACACCCTCTTGACGTCAAATATGCCAATATGCAAAGTTTATGATCAAGGCGTTTTAGTGGGGGAAGACCATGTCTGCCAGATCGACATTGGAAAAGGTGATACCTCCATGATCTGTCCAGGGCCTCTTACTCGGATGGCCCCTATTTTTATCTTCTACCTTCCGAGCGAAGGCTATCCTCTTAAGGTCGGACCTAAGAATGTTAGTTGTCGGCCATTCAAGGGGGTAGACGTGGATGACGTTAATGACATTACCAGGGATAGTGGCCTAGTCCTTGGCAAATAGTGCCTCCCTCGGTGGATCCTTTTCAATGAACTCGTTGAGGTGTCCCTCCTGAACTAACTTCTCTAGGAAGGACTTGTAAACCTAGCAATTTTTGGTGAGGTACCCCACGTCCTTGTGGTATAAACACCTCGCATTCTAGTTCCTGGTGGATGGATCACCCTGCATCTTGGGTGACCACTTAAAGAAGGGCTCTCTCTTGATTTTATGTAGCAACTTGTAGATAGGCTCTTTGAATACGGTGTGAGAGCCACCTTGAAGGTGTTTCTTGATGCCAGGATCAATCCTTTCTGAGGAGGGTCTCCTTTCTTTTCCTTCCACTTTTTCTTCTGGGCCAAACCTTTACCCTTATTTCCCATGAGTTCATCTTCAATCCTGGAGTACTTATTGATTCGCGCCATTAACTCACCCATGTCCACTAGCATCTTCTTTGTTAAGGATCTGTAAAGATCTGTATCCCTGGAGAGGCCAAGTCTGAAAGAGGCCGCAACCATGACCTTTGAGCATTCTTCCACTTCATTCACCTCCTCCTAGTAGCATGTGGCATACTAGTAGAGTGTTTTGCTTTCCATTTGCCAGAGGGTCAATAGTGATCCGATATTAGGGATGTAAGTGGACCGAAGCGGGGGCGGGGGGTGTTGTCTCCATCCCCGTACCCGCTTAAAAAAAATTTGTCCATCCCCTCTCCAACCCCGTTAACGGGTATAAATTTTATCCACATCCCCGCCTGCGGGTAAATTTTTAATCCCTGTCCCCATCTCCGCTTCTCCCGTACCCGCCTAAGCCCAAGCTCAAGCTCAAGTTCAAGCCAACATAATTCAAAATTCTAAATAAATCTAACATTTTAAATAATCCAACAACATTCTAAATAATCTAACACAACATAATGTAGCATAACATATTCCAACATAACACAAATAACAAATGTCCAAAATACTACTTGAATTAATTAACATGGTTTACAAGTTAGTGGATGTAGCAGCCAGGTCGACCTCTTTTCCTCAACAGAAATTTCCCACTATTGAAATTAATTATATGACATTCTTTTTATATTATATTATAATATAATAATGAGGATCATTATAATTCTTGCTTCAGGACCATAAAAAACCATCAAAAATCAGCCATGGAGATGCAAAAATGCACAAAAATCAACCATGGAGACCCACAAAAATACACAAAAATCATCCATGGAGAGACCCACAAAAATGCACAAACCCACAAAGCACATGGAAGCTCTACAACTTACCTGGTTAGCCGATAGTGGAGAGAAAGAGACTTACTGCTCAATCGACAGTGAAAAGTGAAGAGAGAAGATGGAGAGAGATGGTCTAGATGGAGAGCAATTCGATGGAGAGAGAAATGATTGAAAGAGAGAGATAGAGTGGAGGTGGAGGCTTCGAAAGAGATAGACACTCGTTCACTTCACTCGTTTAAATCTTTTGAATCCTTCGGCTGATTGAAAGTGGAGGGCTTGGATTGAGTGGAGCCTGTGGAGGTGGAGGCGACAGACTGGCTTATTAGAAGGACTGAAGGAGTAAGTTAGAGACTTAGAGTTGAACATAACTAACGGGTACATTGGAGGAGGGGAGGGGCGGGGTAGGGGTAAGGGTAGTCCATCCCCTTCTTCATCCCGGTACAGATTTATATGGGTATTCCCGTATATGTCCACCGTCCAATACGTATAGTCTATCCCCGGTACAAACATGACGAGTTTGGACGAATACCTATTTTTCCTCGGTTCACTACCATCCCTATTCGACATCCTTAGGGTGCATGCTCCTTGTGATGAACTTGGTGAAAAATTGACTGTTCAGCTTCTTCTAGGACCCTATACTATTGGGTGGAAGGATCTTGAACCATTTCTTGACGGTGTCCCCTAGGCTCATTGAAAACACCCAGCATAGAAGCTTGTGATCCAAGTGATATAGGGACATTATTTGCTTGTACTGTTGGAGGTGAGCCTCCAGATCGAAACGTCGATCATAAACCTTGAACCTTGGCACCACAAAATTTTTTGGTACCTCAATCTTCAGGATGCTTTTGGTGAAGGGTGATAGAATGGCTTCGTCGTCCGTGTTGTCATTGAGGGTGGACTTGTCTATCCTCATAGATTTTAACTTAACTCTGAGGTCTCTCCCATCCTTATGGTGCCTTCCTTCTTCCCCTCGGCGTCGGGCAGCATGCCCCCCAACTCCTCTATTCTTTACGGAGAGGGTTGACCCTTCCTTGGACTCCTCTATGCGTCATCTCCCAAACAATTTTCGATGGAGGTCATTCCATGCCAGAGGCTTAGTCCTCTTGGTTGGGACCTGCCTATTGGCCCTTGGGTGTTTTGAAGCCTTAGAGCCCCTATTCCGTCACTCAAATGGTTCCTCAAGTCTCCAGCACGCACCACCCTGGTGGAGAGCTCCTTAGATGATCATATACTACGAGATCCGCCATTGAAAAGTGCAAATTCGTCGAGTCGGTGGAGAACGTTAACATTATTCTCCTTTATCTGCCACAACCAGTTCCCCAACTGTTCCTCGATGAGATCATTGATGAGTTGACGGGCTAAGGGCCCGTCTTTATCGTCCCTGGACTCAGTTCGGTTTGGTAGGGGTTGTTCTCTGGAATGGATGGAGAGTTCTTTTTTGACACTCTCAACACAATCCTCTGTTCTTGATACAGAAGGAGCCAGTGCATCGATATTTCTTTGCTGAGGACCCTTTCCTTTCAAATGATTATTCACCATAGTCACTGTCTCAATAAAACTCAATCTCTTCCCACAAACGGCGGCAAACTGTGCGCGGTAATTTTTGTACAATAAAAAAAAATGGACAAATCTCTCATTTGGTGAACACGAGTATTACTTGAAAGCCGATGATCTTGAGGCAAAAAAAAGTGAGAAAGATTCTAAAGAGTGGTGATGAATTACTTTTCCATCTGCCCGCGCAATTTTGGCGAGTCAAAATGAATTTTGCCACTCAAAAAAGAGAGTTCAAAAGACGCCACAGTGTTTTCTGGTGTGACCCTTCGACGATTAAGTCAATACGTGAGAGAGGGGAGGGAAAAATATTGTTCTATTGCTGAATATGATTTGTGTACCTTTTCTTTGAATTTTAGAGAGTTACTTATACCTCCCTGGAGGTGATCATTACTGACAGGTGGGCCCCTTGAAGAAGAGGTCCCCCATTGGCCCATTTGGAAGGCAGTGGGCAGTGTTCCGTCCTTGGACAGAGCACCTTCCATTTTGCGTGAAAGAGGCTCATGCATTTAATGTTTGGGCTCCCGAGCACTTAATACTCTTCATTCTGGGCTTTCTGAGCATTTACTATGTCCCATCCTTTCGAGGGATTATTCATTGCTTGACTATAATGGTTGCGCATGAGTGAGGGCATCTTCGTCTAATGGCCCTTGCTTTTGTGCTCTTTGCCATTTGTAACATCGTCATTGTGTGTAGGTATGTCCCCTCCGCCATTCTGACTATTTTGGAAACACAATTCAATGATTATTGACCAATTTTAACTCTAAGTAACGATAGCCGTCATTTTGACACCTCTACCTCGGGGTCTTAGAGCCGAGATGACGTGTTTGGAAATAGACATCGGGGGATTCAGTCAAGCCAAGGATACGTGTCACTATCTCGACACCCCGAGGTGTCAAATGCTGAGGACACGTGTCACTCACATGTGCCTTGTAGAACCCTTTGTGTCGAGGACACGTGTCTCAATAACAATGCTCCGAGAAACCATCGTACCAAGGACACGTGTCGCAATAACAGTGCTCCAAGGAAAAATCGTGCCAAGGACACGTGTCGTAACTCAAGCATCCAAAGGCTTTTGTGCTGATAACACGTGTTGGTTTCTACTGATGTCTTAGAAATGTCCCATCAGTGTCTTTTAGTCCAAAAGATATCAATGATAACTTTATGAAAAGTTGTGACTATTTATAATGGTATCACCAAAAAGTGTTAATAGTGACTTTATGAAAAGATGTAACTATTTAGATTGATGTCTTTAACCAAAAGTCACCAATTTTATATTAGTAGTCTTTCATGCCTTATTCACGTCACACCTTTTCAATTGTTCCCAAAAGTCACAAAGACTTTAACAACCTTTTCAATTGCTCCCAAAAGTCACAAAGACTTTAATATTTTCTCGTTCACACTTAATGGGTTTTAAATAAATATACCATTATTTTCAACAATCCCCCACATGACTGAAAATTCAATGTATGATAATGTAGACATTGATTTAAGTACAAGTGAAAGGTTATTGCATCTAGATAAGTAGCTAGTGGTCTTGAACTTTATGTAGTGGCAAACTATCAAATTTACTTGGCTATCCAATGGACATGATATATTTGAACTGTCAACCGTTTATGTAAACCAAGACAATAGAATTCACACAGTGACCCTTCAGACATAGTTGGTTCTCACGTTTGTGTTCATTTTGGCCTTGAATACCACTTGGTTTCATAAGTAATTTTAGAATAATCAACCTACGATTATCATAAAAGTGACCCCTTCTTTACTCACATAGGTAATTTCTGATTAAGAGTATCCTGCTATACTCCCCTTGGACATTTCCAAATCACAGAATATCATTAAAAGTGTTACTTACCCTAATTCTCACTGTAGATGTGCACTATATCATCATAGGAATGGGAATGAGTTTTAAAAAACCTCCTCAATGCTTACTGAGTTACACATAATTTGGTTGTCCATTTGAACTTAGATCTTGGGATCTTCAGTCAACTAAGTTGGGTTGCCATAATGGTGACTCTTGGTTAAATAATAGGCTTTAAGTTCATTCCCCTCGATGAACTTTTCACTTGCTCTCTAGTCAAACCTTTTGTAAGTGGATTCGCTATATTATCCTTTGACTTCACCTAGTCAATGGATATAATATCATTAGAGAATAATTGTCTATCGGTATTGTGTCTACGACGTATGTGTCTAGACTTACCGTTATACATACAATTCTGTGTCATTCTAATCGTAGATTGGCTATCACAGTGAATGCATATTGTAGGCACAGGCTTTGACTAATTTGGAATATCCTCTAAGAAGTTACGAAGCCATCATGCTTCTTCTCCAACTTTATCTAAGGCAATGAACTCAGATTCCATTGTAGATTTAGCAATACATGTTTGCTTTGAGGACTTCCAATTCACAGTTGCACTACCTAAGGTAAAGATATATCCACTTGTGGATTTGAATCTTTAGTATTAGATATCCAATTAGTCTTGATATATCCCTCGAGTACTGCTAGGTACTTTGTATAGTGCAAACCATAGTTTTAAGTATGTTTTAAATATCCCAAAACTCTAATAATTGCTTTCCAATGGTCTTTTCCGGGATTACTTATATATCGACTTAGCTTACTCACTGAATGTGCTATATCTGAAGGGGTACAATTCATTATGTACATTAAACTATCAATTATACGTGCATATTTTAATTATGATATGTTATTACCCTTATTCTTAGGAAGATGAATATTAACATCGACATGTGTTCTCATTGGTTTTATCTCATACTTTTTGAACTTATTGAGTACTTTTTCAATATAATGAGGTTGAGATAGCATGAGTCTATCTGATGTTCAAGAAATTTTAATTCCAAATATAATGTCAGCAACACCTAAGTCTTTCATTTCAAACCTATTTGTAAACATCTGTTTGGTAGCTTTAATGACCTCGTTATTGCTGCCTATAATTAGCATGTCGTCTACATAAAGACATACAATAATGTATCCACTATAATTGCTCTTAACATATACATATTTGTCACACTCATTTATTTCGAACCAATTGACAACATTGTGTTGTCAAATTTTTCTTGCTACTGCTTCGATGCTTGTTTTAAACCATACAAAGATTTAACAAGCTTGCATTCTTTCTTCTCTTGTCCATTAGCAATGAACCCATCAGGTTGTTCCATGTATATTTCTTTTTCTAATTCACCATTCAAGAATACTGTCTTTACATCCATTTGATGTATTTCAAGATCATTCAATGCAGTTATAGTAATTAACATCCGTATGAAAGTAATTCTAGTAATCGATGAATAAGTGTCAAAATAATCCAATCATTCCCTTTGTTTATATTATTTGACTACAAGTCTAGCTTTATACTGGTCAATGGATCCATCGGCTTTCATCTTCCTTTTAAAAATCCATTTATAGCCTAAAGGTTTGTTATCTGGTGGAAGATCCACCAACTCCCATGTATAATTTCTCATAATGGATTCAATTTCAGAATCGATAGCTTCCTTCCAATAAGGAGTTTAGGGGGAGGACATAACTTCTTTGAAATTTTGAGGATCAGTTTCTAATAGAAAGTTAGAAAATTAAGACCAAATGACTTCGAAGTCTTTGTTCTCTTGCTGCTTCTATGTTTATCTTCAATGAACTCCTCGTTTTGACTATTACTAGGGGTAGCCTCAATTGTTCTCTTTAATGAATTTGATTCATGTGACATATTAAATGAAAAATTATTTTCAAAGATTGACGTATTCCTTGATCCTATAATAGGTTAATATATCCACATCGGGAATTTCAGATTTGTGAATAAAATATTGATATGCACTACAGTTATGGGCATAACCAATGAATACACAATCAACGATTTTTGGTCCTATCTTGACCTTTTTATGTTTAGGAACCGCCACTTTTGCTAGACGCCCCCACACTTTTAAGAAGTTTTAGGAAGGTCTTTGACCTTTCCATAATTCATATGGTGTCTGACTAGTTTTCTTATGAGGCATATTGTTAAGAATATAATTAGTAGAAAATAAGGCTTCCCCTACAAGTTTTGGAGTGCACCCAAACTTGACAACATAGCATTCATCATTTTTTTCAATGTTTGGTTTTTGTGTTCAACAATGCCATTTGATTGAGGTGAAGAGGGAGCAGTCATTTGGTGAATGATTCCATGTGTTGCACAAAACTCGTCGAAAGGAGATTCATATTCACCACCCCTATCACTTGTTAGTGCCTTTATCTTTCTACTAAGTTGATTCCTAACTTCATTCTTATAATGGTTGAACATATTAATAGCCTCATCTTTACTTCTAATTAAGTAAACATAACAGTATCTTGTGCAATCATCAATAAATGTAATAAAATATTTTTTAACACCTCTTGTTTGCACAAACTTTAAGTCACAAACATCATTGTGAATTAATTCAAGAGGTTCGATACTTCTTTCAATTGACTTGAAAAATGTTCTGGCCAACTTTGATTCCACACAAGTCTCACATTTATGATTTGGATCAATAGACATCTTAGGGAAATCATTTAAATTAATTAATCTTCTAATTGCATCATAATTAACATGTCCTAGTTTAGCATGCCACACATTATTAGATTTAAGCAAGTAAGAAGAATTCATATCATTCTTATTATTAGAAGATGTGGGTACAAAAATCATTACATTGAGCTTAAAAAGCTCATCATTCATGTATTCCTTCCCTACAAACATCTCATTCTTAGTGATTACAAATTTTTCGGATGCAAAGACTAACTTAAAGCCATTCTTGCTAAGCAAGGAATCAGACACTAGCTTCTTGTGAATATCTGGGACATGAAGCATTTCGTTCAAGGTGAGTTCATTGTCGGAAGTCATCTTGAGTATCACCCTGCCACTTCGTTCAACCTTAGAGGTAGAGGTGAGTTCATCATTTTCTAACTTTTTATAAGTAGAGAAGATCTATTTGTTGGAGCAAATATGTTGAGCAACGCCGGTGTCCACCCACCATTCTTTGAGATTGCCCACCATGTTGCATCTGAAACAACTGCGGACAAAATTCATGTCGTTGACTTCCATAGAAAGCTTATCCATTTTAGTCATGTTTGCTTGAGCATTGGGCTTCTTAAAATTCTTTGGCCTACGATAATCTTTTGAGATATGCCCTAGTTTGCCATAGTTGTAGTATTTGCCCTTGAATTTCTTTGATCCTTGATTTGGACCTTCACCATTGTGTTTCCTTTTCTTGTTAGTCTTGGTTCCACTTTCAATTATGTTAGCCTTAGATTTCATGGAATTAAAAACTCCATTTTTCTGCTTGGATTTACAATTATTCTCCTCGATCCTCAAACGAACAATTAATTCTTCAAGTTTCATCTCTTTGCGCTTATGCTTGAGATAATTATTGAAATCTTTCCATAGTGGTGATAGTTTCTCTACAATTGAAGCCACTTAAAATGACTCACTAAGAGACATTCCTTCAGCATGGATGTTATGAGAGATTACTTAAATTTCTTGAACTTGGGAGATAACAGTCTTAGAATCCATCATTTTGAAATCCAAGAATTTACGGACAATGAATTTTTTCGTGCCGGCATTCTCGATCTTGTACTTTTTGTCCAAGGACTCCCAAAGTTCTTTTGCATTTTTGACTACACTGTACACATTGTATAATGCATTGTCTAACCCATTGAAGATATAATTTCTAAATAAGAAATTTGAGTGCTTCCTAGCATCCACAACAACCACATTTTCCACATTTGTTTCATTCTCATAAAATGAGGGAACATCTTCTATAAGAAATTTGGCAAGATTAAGGATGGTGAGATAGAAAAACATCTTTAATTGCGAACGTTTGAAGTTTGAGCCATTGAACTTCTCGAGCTTCTTCCCATGAGACACACTCACAGTTGTAAAAACAACTGTTGTATGAACAACATAATCATTTGAAGTTGTCATTTTTATTACACAAACAGAAGCGATAATTTAATACTAAAATATGATAGAATACACAATTTTGATTTGTGATAGGCATAGTAATTAATAAAAACAAAACAGTAACAAAATATAAAATTTTGTTTTAGACTTATAACAATACTGAATCTAATTATAAAACACTAAATCTGTCTTAAGATTGCAATAGAAAATATGTATATCATTAGATTATATTAAACTATATAAAGTCTAACTTATGCACTAATCTAAACAAAATGTATAGAAATCAAAACGAGTGTACTTACATTGACGCAGAACAACACGAATAGTAAAATTCAGAAAACTAGAAATCTAGAAATTTCAATAATAAAAATAATCCGAGCCCTGTGTAATCACAGTTTCCTTAAGATAGATTTGCTCCCTCTCGGTGCTTAAGGTTGATAAACTACCGTCTTCCAAGATAGAACAAATTTTGTTCTTGAAAATGCAACACTTCAATCTCCAAGACTCCAACGACCACAATTCTGTGTTTATATTTGAACCGAACTTAAATTAATAATGCAACAATATGGACAGAGAGAGAGCGAGAGAGAGAAAACAGACTAAATATTTAATTCAGTATTTTGGATAATTGAGAGAGCTAGAATAAGAGAGCAATTCTTGAATTGTTTAATGGTATGTTTTTTGAGTGTAAAGAATCACCTATTTATAGACTCTCTAGTGACTTTTCATAAAGGGTGTAACCATATGTAATGATATTTTTTAATTCAAAGGGTATCAATGGTGATTATATGAACCAATTGAAATGGTATCTTTTAGATCAAGAGATATCAATGATGACTTTATGAAAAGTTGTGCCTATGTGTAACAGTGTCACCAAAAGATGTTAATAGTAACTTTATGAAAAAATGTAACTATTTGAATTTGTGTTTTTAACTAAAAGTCACCAATTTTAAATTTGTAATCTTTCATGTGCTATTCACTTCATACCTTTTTAATTGCTCTTAAAAGTTACAAAGACTTTAACAACATTTTCAATTGCTTCTAAAAGTCACAAAGACTTTAATAATTTCTCATTCACTACTTAATGATTTTTAACTAAATATATCATTATTTCCAACAATTAGAACCCTTTTTTGTAAGATAATTAGTGCACGTACATTGCAAATGAACTATTTTGAGTCTAAAATTTTGTATATTAAACTCGAAACTCACACAAATAGTCTCTTTTAAGTTCCAATCTCAAACCTCTGGACGATGGTTGCAGCAATAAATCAAAACAAGTGAACATGCCCCAAAAGAGTGAATAAAAGAGCTCCACAAAATTGCATACTCAATTATTTCCAAGAAAATAGAAAGTTGACAAAAAGGAATTGAGCTTGAATTGTCCTCTAGATCTAGTTACAACTCTACAGGAAAAACCATTCGAAAAGTTGATAGATCATCAAATTGATATTCCTTTCAACCGTTTGCTATTTTCTACTTCACCATCAATTGTTCATCAGCAAGAGCAAGGATGTCAGCATAAGAGTGATACCATCTACTCGCATCCCAACCCTGAAAAGAAACCAGAAAATAAAGAATGATCTTGTCTATAAGAAGGTTAGGCAAATAAAAATAAAAAAGAAAAATAGAATTTTCGGATCAACTACATTTTGGAGTTAAAAAAAATAATTCACTAGAATTGAGACCATGACATAAAAAACTCATAAATAGTCTCGTATCAAAGCCACGAAAGCAATATCAAAAGCCAATCTAGAAATTAAAAATAAAAATTTACGAAAACGTAAATATTAGAACATATCTCAATACAACATAGAAGAGGAATATTTAAACGAAAAAATTCACCGGAATTTTGGCCGGAGAAGACGAACAACAACCGCAAATCTTTTACTTAAGATATGTATATATTCACTTTTTTGGAGAGAGAGATTGAACCCCATAATTTATAACAATGCCACACCAAAAATTTTAAAAAAAATAGGAAAAACATTAATACCCAAGACATATTTTATGACATAGATGAAGATGAATATTTAGTCGGAAAAATCACTGAAATTTTAGCTGGAGAAGACAAACAGCTGCCGCCGGAGAAGTATGTGTCGTTCGTCTGTGTTGGAGTGGGACCTAACTTTTGTTTCTAAATATTTTTATTATTCTTTTGGTTTGATTTAACCCGTTAGCTGGTAAAGTGGGACCCAATAATTGTTAACCAGGTAAAAAAGACTCTTCACAAGATCAAACACAAGTGCAGTAGGTACGGGTATTTAATAACTGGTTATTAGTGTTTGATTTAAAAATAGATGATGTGTCATTATATGAGTGATTGCCTGTAAACTAAGCGTTTATAGGCCGATTGTAAAGAATTTACTCTCATCTAAAAAACCATAAAATTAGGACTAATGGTATTTGGACTAATAAATTTGTTCTAATTTGTTGACTTAAAGATATGATTTTAGTGAAACTATTAAATCAACATCAAGTATCAATATTTGATAGAACTCATAGTCAATCGAAAGACCATAATAAATTAGGTCATAATAGCATGACTCTAAAATTAACCTTAATAGATAATTCAAGTGGTAACAGATACGAGTTATATGTTTTGAGTTCGAATTTTGACAATTTTTTAGAATTAGGCCATGAGGCGCATGTAAATTGGCCTGAACATCTCTGATCATGAAATAAAAAAAAAACCATAAAATCACAAGGGTATCAACCTCAAGAATCAAGGTCAATGCATCCTTATAATTCAGTTGCACTACTTGAAAAACCATAAAATCATAGGGTTTATCTCATATTTCTTGAACTTATCAAGTATTTTATCAATATAATGAGATTGTGATAACGTGAGTCCATCAAACCTTCTAGAAATTTTAATTCCTAATATAACGTCAGAAACACTTAGGTCTTTCATTTCACCTATTTGTCAACATCCGCTTGTTAGCATTAATGACATCGTTATTGCTGCCAATAAGTAGCATGTCATCTACATAAAGACATACAATAATGTATATACTATGAGCACTCTTAACATATACATATTTGTCACACTCATTTATATTGAACTCATTTGACAACATTGCTTTGTTAAATTTTTCATACCATTGCTTCAGTGCTTGTTTTAAACCATACAAGCTTACATACTTCTTTTCTTGTCCATTAGCAATGAACCCATTAGGTTGTTCCATGTATATTTTTTCATCTAATTGACCATTTAAGAATATTGTATTTACATCCATTTGATGTATTTCAAGACCATTCAAAGCAGCTATAGTAATTAACATCCGTATGGAAGTAATTCTAGTAACTGGTGAATAAGTATCAAAATAATTCAATCATTTTCTTTAATTATATCTTTTGGCTATAAGTCTAGCTTTGTACTTGTCAATGGATCCAACGGCTTTCATCTTCTTTTTAAAGATCCATTTACAACCAAAATGTTTGTTACCTGGTCGAAGATCCACCAACTTCCATGTATGATTCCTCATAATAGATTTGATTTCAGAATTGATAGCTTCCTTCCAATAAGGAGCTTCAGGAGAGAACATAGCTTCGTTGAAACTTTGAGAATCATTTTCTTATAGATAAGGTAGAAAATCAGGACCAAATGACTTCGAAGTCTTTGTCCTCTTACTACGTCTAGGTTCATCTTCAATGAACTCTTTGTTTTGACCATTACTAGTTGTAGTCTCAATTGGTCTCTTTAATGAGCTTGATTCATATGAATATTAAATAGAAAATTGCTTTCAAAGAATGACGCACTCTTTGACTTTATAATTGTATTAATATACACATTAGGAATCTCAAATTTATGAACAACAAATTAATATATACTATTGTTATGGGTATAACTAATAAATGCACAATTAATGGTTTTTGGTCCTATCTTAATCTTTTTAGGTTTAGGAACTGTCACTTTTACTAGACACCCCCACACTTTTAAGAATTCATAGGAAGGTCTTCGACCTTTCAATAATTCATTTGGTGTCTTATTAGTTTTCTTATGAGACACCTTGTTAAGAATACAATTACCAGATAATAAGGCTTCTCCCACAAGTTTTGAGGTGCTCTTGAACTTGACAACATAGCATTTATCATTTCTTTCAATGTTCGATTTTTGCATTCAACTACGCCATTTGATTGAGGTGAATATGGGGCAGTCGTTTGGTGAATAATTTCATGTGATGCACAAAACCCCTCGAAAGGAGATTCATATTCACCACCCCTCCTAGTGCCTTTATTTTTCTGCTAAGTTGATTCTTAACATCATTCTTTAACCCTTGAACATATCAATAACTGCATCTTTACTTCTAATTAAGTAAACATAACAGTATTTTGTGCAATCATCAATAAAATTGATAAAATACTTTTTACCACTTTTTGTTTGCACAAACTTTAAGTCACAAACATCACTATGAATTAATTCAAGAGGTTCGGTACTTCTTTCAATTAACTTGAAAGATGTTCTTACCAACTTTAATTCTACACAAGTCTCGCATTTATGATTTGGATCAATAGACATCTTAGGAAAATCATTCAAATTACCTAATTTTCTAATTGCTCCATAATTAACATGTCCTAGTCTAGCATGCCACATATTAGAAGACTCAAGCAAGTAAGAAGAATTTATCTCATTCTTATTATTAGAATACATGGGTACAACAGTCAATATACATGCCCAGTTGAGATGTGATATGATTGCATTGCGATGCCGAAGGACACGATCTAATAGATCGTTGTATCGAGTAGTTGGATCATAGTCACTTACCATAAAAATAGCTGCATGCGCAGCAGCACCAACTATGAGAAATCCACCAATCCATATGTGATGTGTGAACAATGACAGTTGAGTACCATAGTAAGTAGCTAGATATGGATAAGGGGGCATGGAATACATATGGTGAGCTACAACAATGGTTAAAGAGCCTAACATAGCTAGATTAAGAGATAATTGAGCATGCCATGACGTTGTTAGGATCTCATACAGGCCTTTATGGCCCTGACCTGTAAATGGACCTTTATGAGCTTCTAAAATATCTTTTAGGCCATGACCAATACCCTAGTTGGTTCTATACATATGACCTGCTATCAGGAAAAGAATTGCAATAGCTAAATGATGGTGTGCTATATCGGTCAACCATAGACCCCCAGTTACTGGATCTAATCCTCCATGAAAAGTAAGAAAGTCTGCATATTTTGACCAATTCAAGGTGAAAAACGGGGTTGCTCCCTCAGCAAAACTGGAATAAAGTTGAGCCAAAAGATCCCGATTCAAGATAAATTCATGAGGAAGTGTTATCTCTTTAGGATCTACTCCAGTGCTTAGAAATTGATTAATCGGTAAAGATACATGTACTTGATGCCCCACCCAAGCGAGAGACCCAAGTCCTAGTAGCCCCGCTAAATGGTGATTCAACATAGATTCTACATCTTGAAACCAAGCCAATTTTTGGATCAATAGACATCTTAGGAAAATCATTCAAATTTCCTAATTTTCTAATTTCATCATAATTAACATGTCCTAGTCTAGCATGCCACATATTAGAAGACTCAAGCAAGTAAGAAGAATTTATCTCATTCTTATTATTAGAAGATATGGGTACAACAGTTATTATATTGAGCTTAAAAAGCCCATCACTCATGTATCCCTTTACCACAAACATTTCATTCTTTGTAAGTACAAACTTGTCATATACAAAGAATAACTTAAAGCCATTCTTGCTAAGCAAGGAATTGGCCAGTAGATTCTTGCGAATATCTAGAATATAAAACACTTCGTTTAAGGTGAGTTCCTTGTCAGATGACATCTTGAGTATCACCTAACCACTTCCTTCAACCTTCGAGGTAGAGGAATTTTCCATATAGAGTTGTTCAGCATTCTCTAATTTTTTATAAGTAGAGAACATCCATTTATTGTAACAAATATGCCGATTAGCGCCAGTGTCTACCCACCAATCTTTGGGGTTATCCACCATCTTGCATTCTGAAATAACTACAAAGAGATTCACGTCGTTGCTTTCCATAGAAAGCTTGTCCAATTCAATCATGTTTGCTTGAGTATTAGACTTCTTGAAATTCCTTGGCTTACGACAATCTTTTGAAATATGCCCCGGTTTGCCACAATTGTAGCACTTGCCCTTGAATTTCTTCGATCCTTGATTTGGACCTTCACTATTTTGCTTTCTTTTCTTGTTAGTTTTAGTTCCACTTTCAACTATATTAGCCTTAGATTCCAAAGAATTAAAAAATCCACTTTTCTTCTCGGATCTGCGATTATCCTCCTCAATCCTCAAGCGAACAATCAATTCTTCAAGGTTCATCTCTTTGCGCTTATGGTTGAGATAGTTCTTGAAATCCTTCCATGGGGGTAGTAATTTCTCCACAATCGAAACCACTTGGAACGACTAAGAAACATACCCTCGGCATGGATGTCATGAAGGATAACTTGAAGTTCTTGAACTTAGAATATGACAGTCTTGGAATCCACCAATTTAAAATCCAAGAATTTACCGACAATGAACTTCTTCATGTCGGCATCCTTGGTTTTGTAATTTTTGTCCAAAGACTCCTAAAGTTCTTTTGCAGTTTTGACAACACTATACACATTGTATAATGCATTGTCTAACCCATTAAGGATGTAATTTCTACACAAGAAATATGAATACTTCAAAGCATCCACAACAGCCACCTTTTCCACATTAGTTTCATTCTCATCAACTAAAGGAACATCTTCCTGAAGAAACTTTGTAAGATTACGGGTGTTGAGATAGAAAATTATCTTAGATTGCCAGCATTTAAAGTCCAAGCCATTGACATTATCGGGCTTCTTCCCATGAGACACACTCACCATTGTAGGAACAACTGTTGTACAAACAACAACAGGAGAAACATAATCATTTGAGGTTGTCATTTCTGTTTCACAAATTGAAGCAATAATTTAACACTAAAATCAATAGTCTAACATAATACACAATTTTGATGATAATAAGTATAGTAATTAATCAATGTAAAACAATAACAAAATACAAAATTTTGATTTAGACTTATAACAATACTTAATCTAATTATAAAAGGAAATGTGTCTTAAGAATGTTATAGAAAAGAGGTATATAACTAGATTATATTAAATTGTATCAAGTCTAACTTATGCAATGACATAATTGAACTTATATCTATATACTATTATATGCAACTCAATCAAAATAGAAAGTAAGCAAAATCAGTGCACTTACAGTGACACAGATCTACATGAACAATAAAATAAGAAAACAGAATATTCAATCCAACCCTTGTGAAATACAATCTCCTTAAGATAGATTTGCTCTCTCTTGGTGCTCAAGGTTGATGAGCAACTGCCTTCTAAGATAGAACGGATTACGACTTTTGCAAAAATAACACTTCAATCTCCAAAGACCAGCAAACACAACATATATTTTTATACTTGAACCAAACCAAAAGAACAATACAACAATATGCAGAGAGAAAGAGAGAAAAAATTCTGAAACTAGAATCCAGAATTGGGATGGATTGAAATGGCAATGAGGCAATCTATTTATAGACCCTTTATGCTTGTTTGGATCATCCGAAGAGTCACAAGACGCCTCTATTTGATTTGAAAAGACGCACCATCAATCTGAATAGAAGTGAAATGAGAAGACATCTCAATATTGAACAACCTCTACACAACATACTTTAGCACCATAATAAATTTAACGGGCAAAAATTTAAAATCCAGTTGTATGTTTAAATTTCAGTTGGAATATGGTTTGGTTCGACCCACAGTCCACACCACACATATAACTTTGTCCAAAAGGATTATATATTTTTGCCTTGGCAAGCCCAAGCCCGTCCCATGTTGTGGTCATGGCAGGCGGGTGGTGCATGTGTGTTGTTACTAAGGTAGTGTAGGCACTCACTCTGCTCATAAATGTGTGGTATCCCTTGGGGCACAACCCATAAGGCAAACTAAGAGTATATTAACTTACCAAAGTGTTGGTCTTCTACCAATGTGGGACAATCTTTATTCTACTTTACCTATCTTAGTTTATTTCAACATTTCAAATGAGTCACTTTAAGACATAATTTTTCATTCAATATTTAATAGTTTTAGACAAATAAATATACGACGTTCATCTACTCGCGAAGGAGAACGTGTTTAAACTTGGTCTCACCGATTTTGAGGTGTGGGTCCCACTTTTATTCAAGCCTTAAGTTGCTCGAATAATCTTGTTTAAAACCATATTTTTCAACATTTCCTCCAATGTGAATTGGATAATTAATTGGGATCTGATAATAATGAGTTTTCAAATCCAAATTTAATATGTTTAACTAATGGCTTAGACTAGTTAACTAAGAGAAATGATTTTTTAGAGTCCTAATTTGATAGCAAATTCTTCCATTGCTTCCATGGGTAGGTTCTTACATCTTACTCATTTGTCCGCCACTTGAAACACCATTTATTATCCAACTTGCATGTGTTGAGCATGATTCATCATGAGCCAAGAGCCATGCTTACCCATTTTGTCCCTAAATGGAGTAGTTTCACTGTATAATCTGGATAAATTTGAAATTTTATGAAAAATGACAAAACGGTAAATTACCGCTATAGTTAGGGTTGAAAACTCAAATTTTTCTAGAACTCAGATGACGAAACGGAACTCACCGTGTCAATTTTCGTAAAATTCTAAGATAGTCGAATTTTTTTTGCATTTTTCGAGGCGATCGGATGTTGTGTGACTTCATAAACAAACCTGAGAATTAAATTTTAAAAAGTAGAAAATAATTTAAAGAAAATTCATATAAAAATATTTTGAATTTAAATCGAGATGGAATTTAATCAATTCGGGTCAAAATTGGCCCCGAAAAAGGAGAATGGGGGTGAAATAAGGACTAAGCATTTAAAGGGTATAAATAGGGAGAAAAATCATATTTTTCTTCATACCCATCAAATTTTCTAAAAAATCAAAAGAAGAAAGGGAAGCTCTACTTTCTCTCTACGATCTACAGAGTTTCGTTAGTCGAATCGACTTAAACTAAGAACAAAAGTTGTTGTCCTTGTTGAGGGCTACGCAACCATATCGAAAAGGATGAATTTGGGGTGAAATTCCAAGGACGGAATTTTGGGAAAACTAGGATTTGAGCTTAAATCAGATTCTTGGAGCTTCCTATGACACCCCAAAATTTGGGTGGCTGTAATTATCCGATTGATCACCCATCGACCCGCGGAATACTTGTGGATATCATGTAATTCGATACCACACCGTTATGCCCCATTTCTCGGGATCTATAACTTAACAAAATTTGGGCAGAGTCTCTTTTAAACGAGGAGCTCTACCAAAACGCAACCTATAAAATATTGACCACACGAGGTCTATCCATCCATTCACAATTGTATAGTATCGAATACTACTATAATCATCATCAGTACATACATTTATTCGTAAAAGAATAAATGTCCCAAAAAAGTCACATATACATGCCTTTGTAAATATAAACAAGTTTTTGTTACAAAAATTATATAAGGCCAAAAATAAATATAAACAAGGGACTAAAATGTCAAAATAAGAGCCACAAACCGGCTTTGTCGTCAAAGCGGGCCCATGACCTCGCCTTTGGTGGACGCTTGTGCAATACCTGAAAAATGTTCCCATAAAGGGTGAGCCAACGCTCAATAGGGTAACTCCTATAGAGAATACCTCTCAACATAAATGCCTATGGAATGTCACATGCAATAATAATTTGATGCATTCATTCTAATATGTCTATTATGATCGAATGTCATAAATTATGTCATGTCATGAGATGAGACTCACGCAAGCAATACCAACCCCAAGCCCCATCTTGAGCTCCCATAACACATGCAATGTCATGCGTATGTATCCGGGCATTCCAAAGCCCCATTATTGGTGTTATGTACACTCAATGATTAATTAATTCATTTTCTTGTGTCTTTGTGGGGAGGTGATTTATGGTATTACACCAATGGGACACCAATCATCAACGGATCTTCAGGACATCGCACCTGCGACTCCGTTTTCGCCATTACACTTTTCTAGAATTTCACCGCTGAAAAGTGTATAAACCAAGTAAGCGGGTCTTGCACCCGAGGGAGAATCTAGCCCTTCTTGCTGTCCCCAACACATTTATTCATTTAATTTTTCGTGCGACTCAACCAAACTTTGGTGTGACTTTTTCGAGCCCACGATCAACCACCTATGTGGTGATTTATTTCATACCATGCATACACTCCCAACCATGTCAATGCCCATGAATTTAGTGCAACCCATGCATAATGCAATACAATGTCCATTACATAGTGAATACAATATAATGACATTTTAACACGATCTCAAGCATGCTATGTAAGATAATCAACTCAACTAACATATTTGTATTCACCTAAGCATTTAATCAAACACCTAAAGAGCACATGAATTTACACAACTAGCATGCTATGACTTTTAACATGGCAACATGTTTATTAATTATATAAACATAAGCACAAGTCCACCAAAATAATCATATGTTAAATAATCTTTTAACATATATATTATTTCATAATCACATAACAAGCTAATAATTTTATTAAACTTGATATACCATTAAAACATAAAATAATGCTAATATACAATTAACATGCTTTAAACCACTAACATTAACTTACACCAAGTTAATCGTAATAGGATTTTTATAATTATAAAGTTAATTATAAATCTTATATTTGACCCACTAGTTACACCAGTCAAGACCTAACATGTGATATACACCCATAGCCTACCCATTCCATATGCCATATTTTAAGTGGAAATTAAATCTAAATAAGAGAAACTCTATCTCTCGTAGCGTGAGCCCACTTACTAGAACTCCAAGGAAGCCCAAATTTAGCTTCCTAAGCCTTAGGCCTAGATTATCGGCTTTGATATTCTTTCGGAGAAAAATACGATATTTGGTACAGTTGCATAGCTCTCGCTGAGTAGAATAACTTTAATTCTTGGTCCGAAGCGATTTAATGGTCCAATTTTCGTAGATCTGAAGAAGAAGAAAGGATTAAAATAAAAAAAAAAAAACAAAACTCTTTTTTCTCTCTCACTCACTCGGCACCGGCTGGAGAAAGGAAAAAGCGGAAGACTTTAGTCTTCCACACACATTTATATATATAGTATAAATTTACCTTTTTTAAAAAATTTTTTTACGTTTTTAACCCTTATACTAACTATTAATTATTATGTCACCCCTTTAATTTAGATTTTTAATAATAATAATAATAATTTTTAAATTTTTTTTTTCGGGTTTTACACTTCTTACCGTTGTTTTACGCTTCAAGAGGTAGGATTTTCTTTTCAATTAGGTTTATTTTCAACCTAGGATTGTTATATGGAATGAGTGGGGTGTTAGAGATGTAATCTCATATATAGCACTTGCCTATGGTTGTGAATTTGATGAAATGAGTATTGAAAATGGGTAAATTTAGTTCTAACATGAATTGGTATTTAGAAATTGCTAGCTTGTAATTTTTTGAAAAATTGTGTTATGTGGGCATGCTATATGTTTATATTACGTCTATATGAATTAAGTATATTATATGCATAAGATTATGTTATAACACGCTTAAGAATTGTTGTTGGAGATAAATGTTGATATATGCTTGATGATATTTTGACATTACAATAATTTATGGTGATTATATGCTCATGATATAATTGATCATGAAAAATATTGTAAAGTGAATGAGATAGTTCATATGGTGCTCATAACATATTGAACATGGTATTAGTATTGCAATTATACATTACATTGCATATGCACAGAGACATCGCATTCATGGACATTAGGCATGAGTGTGGGTGTGTGTGCATGGTTGTCATCAAACACCACTCTTGGTGAATGATGAGTGGGCTCGGTAAGGTTGGATAAAGCCCTGGCTGAGTCGCATAGGTTGCATTAAAAATTGGGTCGAAGTTAGCAAGAAGAGCTAGACTGTCCCTCTGGTGCAAGACCCGATTACTTCGGATACACACTTCATTGGTATTGAGTCCATTAAGTGTGTCGGTGTATGCGGAACTATTGGTGGAAGTCCATAAATGTTGTGTCAGTTGGATGACCATTGGTGGAAGTCCATAAATATCCACTCCAAGAAAGACCCGAAGAATTTAATGGTTATTGGATGTGTAACATCAATGGCGGGGGCTTGGGAGTAACACAAATGGCATTAACATGTGTTAAGTGAGTCGGTGAAGGCTCAGGTTGAAATGCATGCGTGAGTCTCATCTCATATTATAGCATGAGATGGTGATTTCTAACATTGAATTGCATATTCTTGATTGGAGTGTTGTTACTTATTGAATTGTGCATGTGAACATTTCATATGCATCTAGGTTGGGCAAGAACCTCTTTTGGAGATACCCTATTGAGCGTGGTTTACCCTTTATGGGAAAATATTTTAGGTGCGGGATATACACCGGTGGATGACTCTCATCCCGGGTCTCAAGGGTGAAGAAAAACCAAAATGTGGCTTTTTCTTGTGCTTTTGTAAAACTATTATAGAAGTTTAGTTTTGGGCATGTAAATATATGAAGTTGATTGTAATCGAACTTGTATGGACTATGTTATGTGAAAACTTCATTATACATGTGTTAGGTTGATATATAATGGATTGAAATGGATTGAAAATCGAAAACAGATGAAATAGGCAAAACTGGGCACACATACTGGTAGACCTTTTTGTTTTTATACTGGTAGGTGTGGCCAAGTAGGTAAATTCTACCGGTAGATTTAGCCGGTAGAACTTTTTCAATAGGGTTCTCCTACCGGTAGAACGTTACTATTCCTACCGGTAGAAGAATTCTAGTTGGTCATTTCTACCGGTAAAATAGAGACTTCTTCTACCGGTAGGTTTTCCTAAAACTTTAAATTTTAAGAATGTTTTACTATGCTTCCGAGCTTTGAGTCTTTTTATTCAAATGGTGTAAATGAACAATAATTGAGTATGAATCGATATATATTGGACCTCGGATGGGTCATGTGATTGAAGTGTATACAGGTTGTGCGTTTGGGAGTGTCCGATACAAGGGAGACTCTGCCCAAACTTGGTGTTGTTGTGATCCCGATAAAGGGGATGTTGTGTCATGGTGTCAGGTTATGCGGCATTCACTGGTATTTTTGTGAGTTGATGGGTGATCAACGGGTTGACAAAGGATTTTCGATTTTAGGGGTGTCACATTCACTATGCCTTGACTTGAGAATCGTGAATGTTTCTTGTCTTTAGTAATCGAGACAGTTGTCACTGAAAGTAGCTCGATAACCCTATCTTCCAACCATTTCTTAAAAATGAGCCAAATATTCTCTTCTATGCATGAAAGCTTTGGTGATGGTAGTCATTTTTGGGTTTTGATCCGTTAAGAGTCACAAGGAGTTTGCTGCTAGTTGGTTGTGGAATGTTGACTAACCAGAGAAGTGGAAGTATGGTTAAACAAAGTTGAAAAGTCATCTCTCTACTTACAAAATATATACAACTTCCATCAATTTGTGTATCATAAGATTACATGTGAAGAGGGAGAACATGATTTTCAGGCTACACCGAAAGGATTCTTCGAATGTATCAAATAATTTTTAGGTTTGCGATAATGACCACATGTATGTCAAAAATAATATTTTTAATTCGGTATTACGGGTATGTGAAAGTCATGATTGTTCTAGATCATGTGATTAATATTTGATAGTCTTTCGATCAAATAAAGTTTACAATCTATGGAAAAAAGTGAATACAAAATGGAATAGACCTAGTCGCTAATAAATTGAATATAGAATGAGGTGGACTCAATAATTTTATATTAAGAAGTTCAATGAAATGGAAATGGACATGGTCTTTTTTCTTGTTCTATAAAAAATTTGGACTTAGTAGTTTTTATGATTTATCGCTAATAAAGTGAATATGGGCTCTTTTTTTTGTCATAGTGGAGCATTTTAAGGTGACACTGTTGTTATATTTGAAAACGACCAGAGCTTCCAATTTTGAATTTCAAATATGTTCAATTCCTTAAAATATGAAACCAAAAATATAATAAATTAAATCCAAAAAAAATAGGACTGCCAAACTAACAGACCCTCAAATAAGAAAAATAATATTTTAATAAAGAAAATGTTTGAAAATCTGTCAATGAGTACCTAACTAAAATACAATTCAAGTCAAAGGTACTTATCTACAAAAGATTTTAGTCAATATATTTTTTTTCACAATTTAGTAATTTAAAATGTACTTGCTCACAATTTTCCATAAAAATATTGGATCAAAATTATCTCATGATTTTAAGCGCTGCTGGAATGGACAGAAAAAAAGCCCATAAAAGATAATAGTAGAGTACCCTACTGGAATTTATTTCAACTATATATTTTATTTTGAATGATTTGTAATTAGTAATTTAAAAATAATAAAATAATAAATAATTACAAAAATTTACATGTGATAAATGTTTAATAGATGAAAAACAAAGATACGATTTCAATTAATTATATTTCATACCCACATATAAAACCAGCTTTTATGAACACATATTGAATGTAACAGTGATACCACGTCACCATTGATGACATGGTATCACGAATCAATAATAAAACTCCAAATGAATAAGGTGAGAAAGAGTGGAAGTTATTAGCTTATATAGCAAATTGATTATTATTTTTTATGGGGTCCAATTACTCTTTTGTTCTAATATTAGTGAGTAGTGAAACCACATCACATTATCATGTGATATCACCGTTGTGATCGATATTTTTATCAAGCATCAGAAAGATCATGACCCAAGGATAAGGCGTCATCTCAAGCAGGGCTTATGACCTGGCCCCATTTATAATGTGGGTGTTTGAATTTTTTTAGTCTCATTCAACCATTTTGATATCGTATCAAA
>CAUOFW020001181.1:964577-1091644 GCA_963454935.2 Ilex paraguariensis | reverse complement strand
CCTGAACCTCATGCTGCTCAAGCGTTCAAGCTGTCCCTGCTGCCGAAGTTCTCCTCTTGCCCTGCTCTGAAGCTTCCCAAGCTTTATCGCTGACTCGCCCTCGGCTGAAGTTCTGGAGGTGCCTGGAGCCCGATGAAGCTGCTTCTCTTTTTCCCCTTTTTTGATTGTACCCTTTGCTTTCCTTTTGTAGCTTTGGGGACGCAAAGCCCCTATTTTTTGGAAATAAATAACTAGTCTTTTCCTTCTTCGTCTTCTTCTGTATACAGTAGTGTTTTGCTTTTCTTTACTTCTGTGTAGAATAAATCATAAGTGTTTTTGAACTGTCCTCGGGGCGTGCTGGCCCGTTCCAGAGGCAGATCTTGTATCAACCCTGGGGACTGGAATGCTTGGTTGTCGCTCCCAGGACCATTGTTCTTTATGGATGCTTGTTCCTGCATTCGCTTCGGGGACAGGAGTCCTTGAACTCTGTCCCCAGGGCCGCATCCTTGCAGGAGGCTTGCTCCTGTATGTACTTCGGGACGAGAGTCCTTGGAACTCTGCCCCCAGGGCCATACCCTTGCAGGAGGCTTGCTCCTGTATGTACTTCGGGGACGAGAGTCCTTGAACTCTGTCCCCAGGGCCATACCCTTGCAGGAGGCTTGCTCCTGTATGTACTTCGGGGAAAGAGTCCTTGAACTCTGCCCCCCAGGGCCATACCCTTGCAGGAGGCTTGCTCCTGTATGTACTTCGGGGACGAGAGTCCTTGAACTCTGTCCCCAGGGCCATACCCTTTGTCTTTTGTTTGGCGAGTTCTGAGAGAGAGTACTTCAAAAGTAATACTTCTTCAAATTCATAACATTCCATGGTCGTATTACAGGTCTTCCACTCATATCTTCTAGTCCATACGACCCGGCGCCCCCGATTGATATTACTTTGTAAGGCCCTTCCCAGTTAGGTCCCATCTTTCCCTCTGTTGGATCCCGGGTATTGGCCGTTACCCTTCTGAGGACCAGGTCGCCTATCCGGAATTCTCGAGTCTTGACCCTCCTGTTGTATAGTTGGGAGATCTTCTCTTGATACTTGGTTATCCTCAAGGCGGTTTCCTCCCTTCTTTCTTCCAGTAGGTCCAGATCCAATCCCAGTTGATGATCATTTCCCCCCTTCATCGAAAGCTTGGGTCCTTATGGTCGGAAGCCCTACTTCGAGGGGTATGATTGCCTCCATCCCGTATGCCAGGGAGTAGGGGGTTTCGCCCGTCGATGACCGAGGGGTTGTCCTGTACACCCATAAAATGTTTAACAGCTCTGTCGCCCACTTTCCCTTGGCTTTCTCCAACCTCTTCTTGATCCCATTGATAATTGTCTTGTTGGTGGCCTCCGCCTGCCCATTGGCTTGAGGGTATGCAGGGGTGGAGTAGAAGTTACGGATCCCGAGATGCTCACAGAAAGACTTGAAGCGCCCGCCAGTGAACTGGGTCCCGTTCCGATACCAGTGCACGAGGAATCCCAAACCTGACGACTATGTTCTCCCAGACGAACTTTTTGGCGTCTATGTCTCGGATGTGACTCAACGGCTCCGCCTCCACCCACTTGGTGAAGTAATCTGTGGCCACGATGAGGAACTTTTTATTTCCCGGAGCTTTAGGCAGAGGTCCAACCAAATCGAGCCCCCATTGGGCGAATGGCCAAGGGCTGGTGAGGGGGTGTAAGTCCCCCGCAGGTTGCCTGATCGCAGGGGAGAACCTCTGGCACTGGTCGCATTTTTGGACATATGCCCTCGCGTCCCTTTGCATTCGCGGCCACCAATACCCCTGAGACATAATGCGGTGCGCCATTGATCGCCCCCCAGAGTGCCCCCACTATTCCTTCATGCACTTCGTACAGGAGGTCTTGCACTTGATCTTCTCGGACGCATAGCAAGTAAGGTCCTGAGAAAGACCTCCGTAAAGCTTCTGATCCGAAGAGACCCAAAATCTATGAGCCTTTCAGCCTTATCTTTCTAGCTTCCCTTGGACACTCCGGGAGATCTCCCGTTGTTAGGAATTTGACAAAGGGATCAATCCAACTGAGCTGCTGGGGCGCGTCCTGGATGACCATCGCCTCGAGAGTATGATCAATGCAGGATGTGGGAAGATACTCAATGGTGATCTGCGCGACTGGGAGGAGTCCACTGCCGAGGCTAGACAAGCCAGGGCGTCGGCATGTGTGTTCTTGTCGCGACCCTCCTGCTTGATTTCAAATCGGTCTGACCTTTGGATAACGGTCGTTGCTGGTGATGGTACGCCTTCATCCTAGGGTCCCTCGTTTCGAATTCCCCATTGACTTGATTGACCACCAGCATGGAATCGCAATGCACGATCAAATTGGTAACTCCAGTCGCCTCAGCTAACCGAAGTCCTGAGATGAGTGCCTCATATTCCGCTTCATTGTTCGATGCCTTGAACCCCAGCCGGATGGCCTGCTCTGCAATAATCCCTTCTGGAGAGGTCAGCAAGACACCGATTCCGGACCCCTTACTGTTTGATGAACCATCCACACATAAAAGCCATGGCGATCCTTCAACATTTGTTGGAGATGCTAAGTTGGGAGAGGCGGTCCTTCTAGAACAGGATTCTCCCCCGAAAACTCGGCTATGAAGTCTGCCAGTATTTGACCCTTTATTGCAGTTCGGGGTTTGAAATGAATGTCGTGCTCCCCCACTCTACGCCCATTGGAGATCCTTCCGGAGAGTTCAGCTTTCCTCAAAATTGCCTTCAAGGCTGATCAGTTAGGACAGTGATTGGGTGCGCCTGGAAGTAATCGCAGTTTCCTTGCAGTGGTGACCAAGGACAGGGCCAGTTTCTCTAGGGGCAGATATCTGTCTCTGCATCCAGGAGCGCCTTGCTGATGTAGTAATCGGCTTCTGTCGGTGCTCATGCTCACGGATAAAAGTACTCCGCTTACTGCAAACTCTGAAACTGCCAGGTATAGGAACAACATCTCCCCCTGGATGGGGACGGATAAGGTTCGGAAGAGTCCTCAGGTATTCTTTGATCCCAGCCAGGGCGTCCTCGCACCCCTGGCTCCACATACTCTTCCCAGCACATTTGATTGCTCCAAAGAAGGGTTTGCATTTATCCGAGGAGCGTGAGACGAATCGGTTAAGTGCAGCCAGCATCCCTGTGAGTTTCTGGACTTCTCGGACAGTGCGAGGGCTTCGGATATCCAGGATTGCTTTAATCTGATCTGGGTTGGCTTCGATTCCTCGCTGACTAACCAGATACCCGGAATTTTCCCGACTCCACTCCGAAGACGCACTTCGCTGCATTCAGCTTCAACCCATACTCCCTGAGAGTGGAAAGGTATCCGCCAAGTCTGTAAGATGATCACCACTCCGTTTGCTTTTTACCAGCATGTCGTCTATGTAGACCTCCATGGTGTTGCCGATCTGCTCTCTTGAACATCCGATTCATCAATCTTTGGTATGTTGCCCCGGCGTTCTTCAATCCAAACGCATCACTTTATAACAATAAACTCCCTTCGGAGTGATAAATGCCGTTTTTTCTTGATCCGGGGCATAAAGAGGGATCTGATGATATCCTGCTCGAGCATCCAGGAAGTCCATTCGTTCATATCCGGCTGTGGCATCTACCAGCTGGTCCACCTTCGGCAGGGGGTAGTCGTCCTTGGGACATGCCTTGTTTAGATCTGTGAAATCCACGCAGACACGCCATTTCCCCCTTTCTTTTTTGCACATACTGTATTGGACAGCCATTCTGGGAACTGTATCTCTCGAATGGCGTCGGCTCTTAGGAGTTTGTCTATTTCCTCATTGACCGCGTTGGTGTGATGCGGGGCCATACGTCGTGGCCTCTGCTTTACTGGCTTGTGAGATGGGTCAACATGCAGCCTGTGAGTAATTATCTCGGGTCTACTCCTGTCATTTCCATTTCGTTCCAGGCGAACACGTCTGTATTCCCTCTTAAGAACCTGATCATCTCCTCCTGTTCGGCTGCGGGCATCGAGGTCCCAACTAGGAAATACTTCTCTTCTTCTCCTTCAACCAAGGCACCTTCCGGAGGTCTTCAACCGATCGTTCAGCTGGGTCCTACCCGGGGGTCATCCATCCCCGGACGCCCGGACTGTAATTGCTATTTTTCTATGATCTCTTCCGGTGCTCGCCCCTTCTCCTGGCTGGACGCCCCGGCTCGGACGGCCGAATAAAAACAGTTCTTCGCAGACGCTTGATCCCCCCGAATCTCCATGACGCCCTCTGGCGTGGCGAACTTCAACTTCTGGTGGAGAGTGGAGTGCACCGCTCCCAACGCGTGCAGCCATGTTCGCCCCATAATCACGTTGTAAGGAGAGTCCGTGTCGATCACCACAAACTCTGTGTCGATGACGAAGGGACCAGTGGCGACCGGTAATGTAATTTTCCCCACGGGCAAGGCGAAAGAGCCGTTGAACCCGATGAGGGGTGTCCTGATTTTGGTTAAGTCTTTGGGGCCAAAGCCCATCCGCTTCAAAGTCTCGAAGTACATCACCTCCGAGGAGCTCCCTGAATCTATCAAGATTCTCTTGACATCGAATTTCCCTATCTTTAGGTTAAGACAAGGGCGTCGTTATGAGGAATCACCACGCCTGTCAAATCCGCGTCAGAGAACGTAATGCCAAGCTCACCCATCCTGGCCCTTTTACTTGATGGCCCCACATCTCCCTCGGCTACCTTTCTGGTAAAAGCTACCCTCTTGAGGTCGGATTCGAGCTCTTTGGACGTGGGGCGCTCCAGTGGACACACATGGATGACGTCTATGACGTTGTCCGGTTCCTCGGTCGGGGCAAGGGCTCGTTTCTCTTCTGGCCTAGGCTCTATGTATTCTTTCAGGTATCCATCTCGGACTAAGCTCTCCAAGAATGACTTGAACACCCTGCAGCTCTCGGTGCGATGCCCGACATCCCGGTGATATGAACACCTTACTTTTTGATCACGGGTGGAGGGGTCGCTTTGCATCCTGGGCGGCCATTTGAAGAACGGCTCGTGTTTGATTTTATGGAGCAACCTGAAGATGGGTTCCTTGAAGACGGTGTGAACTCCTCTGGACGAACCCCCTGGATGGGGTAGCAATCCCTTCCGGGGAATATCTTCGCGCTCTTTTTCCTTTCTCTTGGGTTGGAGGGCTCGGCCTTTGTTGCTCCCCATCTCGTCCTCGACCCTTGAGTACTTGTTGATCCGGGCCATCAGTTCCCCCATATCCGAGGGAGTCTTTTTGGTCAGGGATCGGTACAGGTCCGTGTCCCTCGCCAAGCCGAGCCGGAAGGATGCTGCTGCCATGACCTCCGAGCATCCCTCGACCTCATTGACTTCTTCCCAGTATCGGATGGCGTACTGGCGAAGAGTCTCGGATTCCCTCCTCCTGAGGGTCAGCAGTGATCCAATGTCCTTGGGGCGCTTACTCCCCGTGATGAATCGGGTTAGGAACTGCCTTGTCAATTCTTTCCAGGACCCAATACTGTTTGGGGGAAGCGCCTCGAACCACCTCATCGCAGAGTCTCATAGGGAACACCCGGCATAGAAACCGTTGGTCCGAATGATAGAGGGACATCATCTGCTTATATTGTCTGATATGGGCATCGGGATCAGATCGCCCATCATAGGTCTTGAACCGTGGCACGACGAACTTTCTTGAGACATCCATCTCACTGATTTCCCTCGTGAAGGGTGTTTGCATGACTTCGTCCTCGGCCTCGTCCTGGATCGTCTTACCCTTTCTTCTGGAGTCTAATCGGGCTCTGAGATCTACTTCTTCCCTTACGGGATGCCTCCTGAAGTCTCTGGGTTCGTCGGTAAGCCCCTCGTTTCCTGGGCGTCGTGTAGATTGGGTTGAGTCCTCCTCGGATTCATCTCCCTTCCTCCGTCTGGATAAACCTCGCCGGAGGTCGTCCAGGGCCAATGGCCTTGCTTTCCTGGAATGGTTGTCAAGATGGCATTCGCCGGCTTTGGGTCGCTTCGGGGCCCTGGAGCTTTCTGCTTTGTGATCCAGGTGGTTCCTTAGATCCTTTGTCTCCGCCTCATGGACGGGGAGTCCTCGGGAGAGGAATGAATCCCTCGACCCTCCGCCTGAGGCAGCAAACTCGTCGAGCCGGCTAAGGACGTTTACATTGTCCTTTCTCCAGCTGACGTAATCTATCGCCAAATTTCTCTTCTATCACCTCTGCCAGCTGACGGGCCAAGGGGGCTGATCCTCCTGACCTGATCCCCATACTGGTTTGGGGGGTTACCCCCCTTGACCGAGTAGAGGCACTTTTAATCGTACTGGTCCGATCCCTCCCTCCGTGATGGCAGGGAGCTTGCAACTCATGACTCCTTTGGTAGGGTCCCTTCCCTTTCTGTCTGGTGTTCACCATGGTCACTGTTCTTTATAGAGAAAAGATTAGGAAAACTACTCGTTTCCCACAGACGGCGCCAGATTGTGCGTGCAAGATCCTGCACAATATAAAAAATATTGGGAATACTCTCTCCCCTGGTGAACTTTGAGTGAGCCGGTTGAGTGGCCAAACACACTGCTTGAAACAGCCTACAAGGAACGGTGGCAACCTGGAACGGCAAAGGAAGATCCTGGGAAAGGAAGAACGATCTTGTACGTGTGAAAGGTATTTCCTGGAACAAAGGAGAACAAGTTAGAAGGGCGCCGGAGTGTTTTCCGGCGTATCCCCTCCGACGGTCTAGTCAGTCTTTGAATGAGAGAGAAGAAGGAGAAAACACTGATAAGGATATTTTGTAGTAGTGAGTTTTTGATTGCATACCCGCTTTGCCTTTTGGGAGGAGTATTTATACCTTAGAAGCTCATGATTGCTGTCAGTGTGGTCAGTAGGTGATCATCAGGCACAGGTAGCGTGTGTATTGATTTGATGAGGAATGTCTTCTCTAATTGATTGCTCGGGGTCCCGAGCAATCAATGCTGAGCCGTCGGGACGCCGACGGTACAATATGCTCCTTTCGGGAAGGATGCAATAAATGCTCTGTAATAGGAGCATTTATTGCCTTTCATATCCGAACCTTACCGCATTGAATGCGGTCTCGTCAACAGAAGGGTGCAATTAATTTGTTTGCTTTCCCAAGTCGCGTGTCAGCGACGGCATGCGGTTTGTCTGCTTCTGATGTGACATTATTTGCCACGCGTCCATCCCTTATTGGCTGTGACGTCGGTATTCCAGCATGTTCTGACATTACTTGTGTTAAGACGAGGTCATGATGAATAGTCTAGACTGGCATAGGCTGATGTCCCGTACGTCAGTAGCTTTATCCGGGAGTAGAGGAAGCGTCCAGGATGGAGTGACCCTCGGCACCGAGGAAAGACTCACCTCGGGGACCGAGGGCGGTATGTTTCCGAGCTACACGGTGACCGAGGACACGTGTCGTTGTAAAATGCACCGAATATGTGATCCTATATGAGAGGTACCTCGGGGGAGAGGACGCTTTTTGCCGATGGTGCTTGAACCCGAGCAACATTGTTCTAGAAACCCCGAGGACACGTGTCTTCATCATAGGGTTTTTCAGAAGAGTCCCATCACTTACTAAGAAACATGGTGCTTGATGACAGGATCGGACAGCAGGGAACATTTGCTCTATAAATTGGATACAGTTCAGTCTGATCTATCTACCACAGACATATACCAACTCAGTCATCATGAGTGGCCTTGTTGAGAAATTCTGTCTCATTCTCTTTTTCCTACTTGTGTCATGGTTTGTTTTGTCTCACTCAAAATCAATCAAACCAGAAAAACCATGCAAGAGGATGGTGCTCTATTACCATGGCATCATTTTCAATGGCACAAATGTAGCAAATGCCACATCTGCCAAAGCTTCAAATGAAACTCAACTGACTCACAAATTTGGGATGCTGGTCGTGTTCGACGATCCCATCACGAAAGATCACCATCTTCTTTCTCCCCCAGTCGCCCGAGCTCAAGGCTTCTATTTCTATGACATGAAGACTACTTATAATGCTTGTTCTCCTACACTTTGATATTCAACTCGACCAAGCATAAAGGTACTATAAATATTATGGGTGCAAATATGATTGACTCGGAGACTAGGGATCTTTCAGTGGTTGGAGGAACTGGAGATTTTTTCATGACAAGAGGAATTGCAACGCTTCGGACTGATACTTTCAGGGTAATGCTTATTTTCGCCTCCAAATGGTTATTAAGTTGTATGAATGCTATTGAAAATAGTTAAAGGAGCTCAAGCTCGATGATCTTATTAGAATGATGCATGTGTGAATGTAATCTCTTTTTGATAATTCATCTATTATCGAGCTTTTTGCCAAACCCAGCCTGACGTGTGCAAAATCGATTCTATGCTTACCACGCAAACCATGTTCATAATCAACAGTCTGCTATATAAAAATGTAGTCCCCAATAAGTCCCAATAAAAACAGTCTCCATTTTTCCCTTGAAAGTTTTAATTTCAATGTGCGGTCTTTAAATGCAAATTCCAGATGCGAACAAAATAGCTCCTTTCCTTGCAACATTGAAACCTCTTGTTGGTTTCTTCACGGGCTAGGTATGATTGTACTAGTAGATTGTTTTTCTAGCATGCACAGGCAAAATGGATAGACACTACACGTAGGTCTTCCCCATAACAGGGATGTAGCTCGGGCGAGTTGGACGGGTTGAGAGATCAACTCTAGCTCAACTTTAGGTATATAATCTTTAACTCTAACCCAAACTCTACCTCAATCTGAGGTATTCAACCTGAGTACTGTCCGAGTTTAGTTCGAGTAAACTCGGGTTACTTAATTTGGGCTGATTTGGGGTTAAAAATCGGGTTAGGCTTGAGTTATTTAATTTGGGTTGATTTTTGGAAGAGTAAATTTGATTTTTTCAAGTAATATGATATGAAGGGTGAGATGAAAACGAAGGAGAGGGAATGAGAGAGGGAAGAGTGACGAGTGAGAGAAGGATCTGAGAGTCATGGAGGGGTAGAGGTAGAGACCTGAAGTGAAGTGAAAGTTTAAATTCTAAAGAGTGAAAATAAATACTAACCCTAATTAAATATATTTATGTATATTTGGGTTCAACCCAATTTTAATATTCGGGTTGAACCCGACAACCCAAGACTTACCTATATTCAATGCGAGTTAGAGGTTTTTTACTCAGGTCCGACCTATATATTAAAAATTCTAACAAAAATCCTGTTTTTGGTGAGTTGGACTCAGGTTAAATTCAAGTTGATTTGCCTAAGTTACACCCCTACCCATGAATGTCCTTAATTATTAATTAACATCTTTTGGCAAATGATGCTGTCAAAGGATTAGAACCATACTGTAGAGACCAAATGATAATTTTCATTCTTGTGGGGATCTAAATCTAAGACATTAGATAAAGCCAACTTAAACGACTAAATGAATAATGTTTCGAAGGTAGTGCAAGAGTGCCATCCTTCATAGCATTGTTCGTATAAGTTTACAAGTATCTAGATCGCTTTTGATGGTGTGAATTAGTTTAAATGAGCAGAAGTTAGGAGTTATTTTTGTCAGCTTGGACCTGAGTTATTAGGCTCGTGAGGATTGTGAGAAGTACTGCTAGGGGTTTGGGATGACTTAGACAATGAAAATATAGGGGTTCACCGGCTCGGGAGCTTAGCTAGTCTACTCTTCAATGGAGATTTTGCTCTTGTTTTAATGGTGAGAAATCGAATTTACAGTGTGCCTTCTCATGTAACTAAGTTTTTCTTGCCTTCTCTCGGAAGCATTGTACAGTATGTATATAGTATAATTTTTATTTTTATCCCTAAAGGATCTACAGTGAGATCCTTGTTCTTAATCCACAGGATTTTTCTTGATTTTAGGAGGGGATCTTGGGTGGTTTAGAATCTCACGCCTTGATCGCTGCTCTTTTGCTGTTCTGTGGATTCCTCTTACAGGTCAGCTGTTCTTTTCTTGACTGCTCTGATGTTTCATCCGAGAGGGACTCAGGACTTGGGCTTCAGATGTCTGAGCTCCCTGTCTGACTTTTCTTCCCAAGCTCATTCTTGGATAAAATTTCTATTCATGTATCATCAGCTTTAATACACATCCCTTTCAAATTTTAAATGACAGATTACCCATTTCTTGAGTTCATAATCTATTATAGACTCAGGAAGTTCAGTATAAGTATATTACAGTACAGTGGAATGTGGATCTCACTCTATTATAAGATCCAAGTTGGATAAAATCTCTCTGTCGAATTCTATTATTGCTTTTGTACGCAGTATCGACATTACTTCCATACGAGCACACGTCTTAAACAACTTATCAGTATTATAAGTGACGTGTTGGATAAGTTAATTGACAATTTATAATATAAAATAAAATAAATTTTAATAAATTATAATTTCAAATAAATTCATACAACAATGTCGTTTTTAAATCCATCTTATTCTCCGGTCCTCCCTCAAACTCACTGGCCCCACTCCTTTGTTAGAAACCATGTCGCTCGCCCATCTAAGAGTGTCCATGGGCCGGGTTACTCACGAGTCCTGTTACTTTGCATGAAAAAAATAGGCCCGAAGCCTGATATACCTACCCGCGCCCAAGCCCAAAATCCTTAAAAAGAGGACTTGAGTTTGCCCCAAACCCATTACCCGGCCCGAAACCTGGCCCAAGAGCCTGCCTGTTAGCTTAGCCCAATCCAACTCTCATTTGAAAAAAAATTATACTTTTAGACCATTAAATTTAAAACTTTGAAATAAGTATCCCAATATCGAAATTTGAAATTTTAAAAATTTAGATATTATAAATAATGTATTATTTTCTTTTCCATGTATTAAGTATATAATTTTTAAATGGTAAAATAATATAAATGACAGATAAGTTAGTAGGTGTCAACCTAGTTGAGATTTATTTATTCTTTGGATGCAGTTCATTATTTTATTTATATTTATTTTGACTTTATGTTTGATTCAAAAATATAATTTACACAAATATTAAGTTACAAAAATATTTATTATTTTTAAATAAATATATATATAAAAGCTCGCAAACAGGCCCGCTCAGCAAGCCCGTCCACAGGCCTGCCAAATAGGCTCATGGGTTGGGCTGCGGGTAGCCTACCTCTACCCGATCCGACCTGTTCGATACCTCACTTGAATAAAGACTTAGGCCTACACTACCTAAGTCCGGCCCGACAAAAATTCGCAGGCCTAGCCCAGCCCAGCCCATGGACACCCCTACCCCCATCTCATCTCTTCCTTCTTTTTCTTTTGGGTTAATCTCATTTTGCACTCTGAAAGGTTGTTCAAATTTTAATTTGCACCCCAAAAATCAAAAATCTCAATTTGTACCCTCAAAAATAAAAATTTGTATTAATGAACACCCCAAAGATCAAAAATCTTAATTTACACCCTCAAAAATAGAAATATGTATCAATGTGCACCTAAAACTAAATTGATAAATTATACCTAGATCCCTCATGTTTGTTACTTAATCATTTGAACCCCTTCACATTTAGAATATTACTCATATATCTCATGACGTTTGTACATGTGTAAACATAATCACTTTTCGTTGATATCTGTTAATATAATCGTTAAAAAATATGATTTTATCCTAATAAAAAATTATAATTTCATATTACCTTTTATTTTGTGGATTCAATATACTCTAAAGTTCAAAATCAAACTTACCATTTGAATGTCTAATAGAATGTAGATATTTATATAAAGAAAAATATGAAAAATATTATATAAATATCTACATTTTATTAGATATTCAAATAAATTTTGAACTTTAGAGTATATTGAACCCATAAAATAAGGGTAATATGAAATTATAATTTTTTATTAGGATAAAATTATATTTTTTAACAGTTATATTAACAGATATCAATGAAAATGGGTTACATGTTGTACGTGCATAAATGTCATAAGATGTAGGAGTAATATTCTAAATGTAAAGATGTCCAAATGATTAAGTGACAAGCATGATGGGATCTAGGTATAATTTATCAATTTAGTTTTAGGTATATAATGATACAAATTTCTATATTTGAGAGTGCAAATTGAGATTTTTTATGTTTGGGGTGCACATTGATATAAATTTCTATCTTTGAAGGTGCAAATTGAGATTTTTGATCTTTGGGGGTGCACATTGATACAAATTTCTATCTTTGAGGGTGTAAATTGAGATTTTTGATCTTTGGGTGTGCACATTGATACAAATTTCTATCTTTGAGGGTATAAATTGAGAGTTTTACTCTTTGAGGGTACAAATTGAGATTCAAACGATCTTTCGGGGTGTAAAATGAGATTAATCTTTTTCTTTTTCTCCTCCGCTCCTTACTCTCTCTCTCTCACACACACACTAGCGCCAGCGACATCGCCAGAGCCACCGCCACCGCCTTCCTCTTCTCCCAGGTATCCTCTTCTTTTCTTCTTCTCTCTCATACACATACATGCAAATTACACCCCCCAGCTCGCCCCTTCTGCGAACCCCCCCCCAAAAGGCTCTTCCTTTTTGCAACCCTTCTCACCCAAGCTCTCCCCTTTCTACGCAATCCCCATTTTACCCCCTCTGCGCAACACACACCCACACTCTCTCTTGAATTTTGTGATCTCAGTTTGATGATGTTCAAATGGACACCCAATATGCCCTCTCTCTCTCTCTCACACACACACACGCATTTCATGCAATAAACTTACTACGTACACACAGTAGAAAACAACACACCTTTCTTTTCTCTTTACACACCACCCAGCACACCCACAAAACACGCATTTAGCATGAGTTTTGATTTTGATAGTGTTTATCATTGAGTTTTGTGAATTTGAATAATAATTTTGTTAGGTTATGTTTAATTTGATGTGAGTGTTGTAATTAGGTTTGATTTAATGCAAAGAGCAATATATTTAGTTGGTTGAATTGGGAGATTGCATGCCCTATTGGATGGTGAATCATTGTTTAATGTGTTTTGCTTAAAAGTGCACACCAATTGTTTTTTTTTTTTTTGCTCAATAGCATTGGTACTGTTTCCATCCTCTAATTTCTTACTAGCTACCAAGCATAAATTTGCTCTCCTAGAACCTGTGCATCCAGGGCACCAAAGTTAGGGGTGAGAATTACTTGAGCTGATTTTATTTGTAACCAATTTCCTAGCTTCCGTTTGTTGTGTTTTAAATGTTTGTTAGCTGTAGTGTTGTTATTGGTGGTGTTTGGGTAAAAAGTTTTTAATTGATTAAGATTTTGATCTTGTAGGTGGTCAGATTCTCTTTATTTTCTTTCAATTTTTTGTGTGCCATGTGTGTCAGATTTGATTTAGCTTTTCATAGATTTTATATTTATATTTTGTGCATTATTGCAGTAAAGAAAATTGAAAATCTGACGAGAAAGCCGAAGAGTGAGTGCATTCTTACTTTTCACTTTCTCCCAATTATTTGTTCAAATCCAACTATTTGCCCCATTTTGATTGCAATATTTGCATTTGAATTTGCATTTGTTCAATTATTTAGTTTAGTCAAATGTACTTTGCCTATGTTATTCTTTAACATATCGAGTTCAAGTATTCAGACTTTTCGTTTTACATGTCATGTGTTTGGGTGTGAACTTGTTTATTTATAAAAGTCCAACCATAAGATTTTATTCATGTTTTGTTATGCACCATAAAAGGAATGGTCAATCAATATACTTCTCACTGGTGAGCCTGGGATAATTGTAATCTATTTTGTGGTTGATTCATTTGTGTTAAACTATAATTGTTCGAGATATATTGTTGAGTAGTAAAAATAGTGGTGCAAATTAATTTCAACTTTGTATAATTAAAGAACAGAAAGGAAAAAAAAATTGCTTTTGAAATATTTAGATTAGCCCAACTTAATCTAAAGGTCAAATTCATTTCCCCAAAAATTTCCCCCTATTTGTGTCTTATCACCCTACCGTCCCTTTCTCTCTATACATTCTCATCTCTCTCTCCTCTCCCTCTAGCACCATTTCTCTCCTCTTGGAGATTCAAAAATTCCGGCAACTCAATCTATTGTTAGTCTCTTTCTCTCCCCTTTTCTTTTCTCTTTCTCTTTCTCTTTGAAAAATCCGGCGAATTAGTCTGGTGACTCAATCCAGCGACTACTATTTTTTAAACCTGAATCAAGAGAGACTCTTTTTTAAACTCAAATCTTTAATGGTGAAACTATACTCTACTTTAAAGGTCTCTTGATCATATTGTACCTTCATTTAAATTTGAGTTTCTCTTCATTTATATTTGAGTTTTTCTTCCTTTAAATTTGGGTTTATCTTCTTTTAAATTTGACTTTCTTCATTTACTCAAATTTACGTAAGGTTTGAATTTTCATTAGAGATGGTCTAAGGAGAGCTCACACAAAAACATGAGGGCCAAAAATTTTTGGAATAAAGTGTAATTTGCCCCACCAAAATTTGAATACCAATCGAATATTTGTGACATTGAGTAGTATATTTATGAAAGCGCACAATTATCCATAAATTATGTTCATTGAGTAAATCAGGACCCAAGAGTCATGTATATCCTTAGTTTCGGCATGGATGACTTTCCTTTAATTGAACCGAAAAAGAAATTAGTCGAAGTATGCGTAAGTTGCTCTGGATATTTTTTATCGTTAAACTAAAAAAAAAGGAAGAAGAAATCATGTGTACAAGTAGATTTTGAAATCATGCTCATATAAATCAAAAGTCTCTTGTAAGAGTTGAATTTTAAAATCTCAAAGTTAATAACACATGATGTCTTCCATCAAAGTTATCTCGACCAGTGAAGATTTTCTTTCTTGAAATAAACGATAGAAATTTATATTACGAAGGAATTTTTGAAAAAATGAGACGCCTAATAAAATTTGGTGCCAACTCCAACCATATAACTACATTATCCATAGAAAAAACATGAGAAGCTAACTTGTGAACTACTTTAATCCCATTACGGCGGACAGTAGAAATTTCAAACAGACGGAAAACTCCTCTCTAAACATTGAATATCGGCAAGAATTGCGCCATACCCTCCAAAATAATCTCTGGCAACTCTTGTTGTCTAGCAAATCGAAGCGCCATTCTTGCTGCAGTGGTTTCCACCATTCGGAAGTCGCAGCAGATGGCCAATCTCTTGGACATGGCCCCAACAAAATATCCCCTTTTCATCTCTAATGAGTACTTCCACCCCCAAGACATTTTGGGCTTCATACACAGCAGCATCAAAATTGACTTTGAACATACCAGACCTCAGAGGACACCACGACTCAGCGGACTCAAGCTGCGAAATGGAACGGAGAAGAGCTACTGTCATATGATACTGCCTGCGCTGTTCAGCAGCAACTCTGGGCACCTCCGAAGGATCTTCAACCAAGCTCTCGAAAATTCTAAGGTTTCGGTTTCGCCAAACAAGCCAGCATTGAGTAAGGAATAATGAAAACTCTTCTGATGTAAGGCGCCGATGAGCTTCGCGAAACCAGTGATCAGGACCTGTGATGGTGAGATGAGCTATTGCCACCAGTGAGCTGTGCTGCCATGCTGCTTTGCCCCAGGGACACTCCTTGAGGCAGTGGATCAAGGTTTCATCAGCTGCTTTGGCACACTCCACAACCTCTAGTCACTGAGATATTCCTCCGTTGTAAATTGTCCGTCGTTGGTAGAGCATTGGAGCAAAGACGCCATGCAAGGATTTTTAATTTTGTTTGGAATTTTTTGATTCCAAATAAAATTTCAATTCAAATGTCCAGCACTAGAAGAAGAAGACTAGGTCCTTTGACCTGCAAGCTGTAACCCCCGGTCCAAGCACACTGCGTACCAAGAACCTCTCATTGGAGCGACCAGTGAAGTTTTATATTACTAGCAAGTCGATAACGATCCAAGCACTGGCGTAACATATTAAAAATTGATGTAATTCTATTAAGTTAGTGCCATACTCGATCGGTACCTTTAATTTCAAAAGCAATACAATTTCATGTAAACCACGAATGTCATTCAACTCGGATGAGTAATCCGAGATGTTTCAAATCTATCACAAATCATCAGATTCATGATGAACGAATTAGATGATACCATTTCATGACTTCAAAATATGATTTATATCTTATGTCATGCTCAACTTCTTCCATCTAGTTAATGCATATGATTCTGCGACACTCTGATTCACTACCATCAAGTCAAAGTGCACTATCACACCCTTGAACCATGGTTACAAATTAAACTTGTTCTTTTTGTTGGATCCACATAGATGTTCATGTCTCAAACCCTTCAGTGTCTTCAACCCAGTTGGCTGTTCTGCATACCAATTAGGATTTAATCATTTGGGCATATTCCCTCACTAGGAGACATGGTGCTTAATGACAAATCAGACAGCTGGGAATATTTGCTCTATAAATTCGATACAATTCAGTCTGATCTATCTCCCACAGACATACCAACTCAGTCATCATGGGGGGCCTTGTTGAGAAATCTTCTTTCATTCTCTTTTTCCTCCTTACATCGTTTTTTGTTTTCTCTCACTCAAAGGCAATCAAACCAGAACAACCATGCAAGAGGATGGTGCTCTATTACCATGACATCCTTTTCAATGGCACAAATGTAGCAAATGCCACATCTGCCAAAGCTTCTAATGCAACTCAACTGACTCACAATTTTGGCATGCTGGTCGTGTTTGACGATCCCATCACCAAAGATCACCATCTTCTTTCCCCCCAATCGCCCGAGCTCAAGGCTTCTATTTCTATGACATGAAGACTACATATAATGCTTGGTTCTCCTACACTTTGATATTCAACTCGACCGAGCACAAAGGTACTATAAATATTATGGGTGCAGACATGATGGACTCAGAGACTAGGGATCTTTCGGTGGTTGGAGGAACTGGAGATTTCTTCATGGCAAGAGGAATTGCAACGTTTCGAACTGATACTTTTCAGGGTGATGCTTATTTTCGCCTCCAGATGGATATTAAGTTGTATGAATGCTATTAGAAATAGTTAAAAGGAGCTCAGCCTCTATGGTCTTATTAGAATGACGCGTGTGCATCTAATCTCTTTTTGATAATCTATTTATTATCTAGCATTTTGTGAAACTCTAGGGAAATCTAAATTGAAACGTTTAAGTTTGAATCATAGTAATTCTTTTAGACTAGATCATGAGAGATTTATCTCTCGTGAATATGTTAATCCCAACGTGAATGTTCTATCTTTAACTATATCAGAGAGGGGATTGGTGGAGGTGTACAACAGTTGATCTAGACACTTCTGACCGTGGAACAAAAAAAAAAACCCAGTCAGATACGTGCGAAATTACTTCTATGCTTCTTATTGGAAAAGGAAAAGATCTTCACACCACTCAAACTATATTCACAATAAAGAGTCTGCTGAGTGGGAGATATTGATCACCATCTAATGCTAAATAATGATTTTTGAAAGTTGTGAGCAAAATAGCTTCACTAAACCAGACTCTCTTGCGACATTGAAACCTCAGAGTTGGCATCTTGACGGGCTGCCAATAATTCTACCTATAAATGATAGATTACCCATTGCTGAGTTCATGATCTAGAAGGAAGTTAAAGTGTAAGTATATTACGGTGGAATATGGATCTCCCTTTATGATAGGGTGCAATTCGGGCGGGTTGAGCGGGTTAGACAATCAATCTTCTCTCAATCCTAGGTATATAATCTTAATCCTAACTCTATCTCGGGTTGATAAACCCAACCTAGTACTGCCCGAGTCGTATGCAAATTTGGTCCTATCAGTTCCAAAGCACAATTAGAGACTGAGAGACCGAGAGAGACTGAGAGTGAGTGAGGGTGAGAGGCTGAGAGTGAGTGATGAAGGTCTATGGGAGGCGCTAAGATTAACCCTAGGTGCCATAAAAAATGTATTTATACAATATTAATTTGGGTTTAACCCGAGGTCCGCCCAAATTGAATTCGGGTTGAGATTTTTTGACTCAAATTCAACCCAAGTATTAAAAACTCTAGTCCAAGCTCTAATTCTTTCGAATTTGGCTCTGATTGAAATCGGGTTGTCCAACCCAAGTTGCATCCGTACTCTATTATAAGACTGGAGTTGGGAAAAATAAAAACCTATTTGCCGAATTCTATTATTGCTTTTGTACTTAGTATCGACATTAATTCCATACTAGCACATGTCCTTAACAACAACAGATAAGTACTATAAGTGACGTGTTGGATAATATAACTAAATTCCACATTATTTAGGTGTTTTGGCAATTAGCATATAAGATACCTCCAGATACGACATTAGACGAGCCAAAGAGTTTGCTTGATGATCGATGATGAATCCCTCTTCTCTCCTCCTTTCTCTTTGATTACATCATCCAACAAGAAGACAATGGGGAATAATTAGAGGGGTTTAGACTATGCTAGGGGAAAGTATCTAGTTTTGACCAATCATGAAGTTTCACATGTAAAGTTTTTTTATTTGTTTTCGTGATCAATGGCCTCAAATAACAATAAATAACTCGAAACAACATATATATTACTGAAAAGTGACATCTGATTAACACTATAAATTTATTCTTAATCAGAGTTATGAATCAAGTATGCATCAAAATCTAGTGAAGATCATAGTATAAGGTTTTGTACGCAGACATAGAGGTTTCTTGGATTCTATATACAGTTGTTACATTAAACTAAGCCATATATCCTGCATAAACAATGAAGAAGAACAAAACTAAGATATGTTATTTCCTGATGATTTTGTCTGTTACTGGTTTCGAAACCTACATTTGTTTCGCCTTGTTTTGTTCTTTGTTGGTCTCTTTTGTCTTGTCGCTTCTCTTCTAACACACTTTTTCAACTAGTCCCTCATTGGGGGTCAGTTTGCTTACGGTTTTCAAGGATGACCCTTACCTTATTCTTTTCTATTACTCTCTCTCTCTCTCTCTCGCTCTCTCTCTCTAGAATTTGAATTCATTTGATTGGTACTACCTTAAGAATGAAGCTTGATCACATATCCAAAACCATAAGTGTTGCTTTGATCTATATAAGAAAATGTGCTTAGTATGTAAAGAAAGCTAATGTTACCTTACAGTTATTTGATGATGTATAAAAATGAATTTATACAAAATCAATCAAGAATGAAGTAAAGAGTACTCAATACAATCAAACATAAAAATTAGGTGGTTCGGTCTGGATGACCTACTCTACTAGACATGACGACGGTGGCCAAAACATTTTATTTCTTGAGAGGTGTGGTGTCTTGTAATGCCCCGTATGTATAGGTGGGACTTACAATTTATATGAGAGTTTTCATGGCGCCCTTGAGCAGATTTTGATGGAAGCACCATTGCGGGGAGTCCCAATTAAGGCATACCCTTGTGACGGAAGTGGGTGGCTCCATGATGTTGACGTAATGGACGAAGTAATTAAGATTTGCGATGCATATCCTGATTCTTTTCTTGAGATAGGGGTGTCACATGCGTTATTAGTAGACTGAGTTTTTTACGATAATGAGTTTGGTTTAAGCTAGGTTGCATATATGATGTGGCCTGATATGTATTTTTAAACTGGATTTCTGAGTTAAGTCCGATCTATAATTATAGATTAGACCTAATCTCGGGCCGTCACTACACAATTTTAAAACTCATTTAATAAACTTTTTCATCTCGAATAGCCTTGTTGGATTTGTTAAGCTCGTGGACATGTACATAACATTATATACATACAAAAGAATCGAGTTTGATACCAAACACAAGAAACTAAAATAAAAGTTTATGAAAGAGGCAAGCTTTAGTAGTTTACATCAGTTTGTATTTTATATTTGTACACAGATGATATTCTTGCCATTGTAATTTTTACATCATTAGTATATATTTTCTCATCATTAGAGCGCATGTTTTGATACAACAGTAAGATTGCTCCATTGTGATCCGGAGAAGTCACAAGTTCGAGTCGCAGAAACAATTTTTCTACTTATAAGGGTAACATTGCGTACATCTAACCTCTCCCAGACCCCACAATGATGAAAACGTCATGCATTGGGTACACTCTAGTATAGATTTTCTCATTCTTCTAAGTTTGATTAGAAGATATTGTTTTTGTCACATCTCTCAATTATCTTTTACTACTTGGATCATAAGATAACGACACTTGACACAACAAATGCCACCGATAAGCAAAATATGCAAGCTAAAGGGATGGCCAGACAAGCTTGAGAATAACAAATTATTCAAAAGGGGTATTGCTATTAGCACTCAACAAAATTGTTTTTGGACATTGCATTCTGTTTTTTATAATGATTTCGTTGTCTTTAACAATTATCAATATTTACAGAAATTGTTTGGTCGAATTCAAATCAGAAGTGACGATTGGAGAAAACAAAAGAATAATTTAATTTTATCATTCCAATAATCAAAAAGAGTAACGGTCAAGGTCAATGACTCTTAGAGAGTGGTATTAATTTTTTGGAAGAGCAGAATCTTGTAAAGAGTGGTTTGACGCGGTAATTATAGAGACTAGTGGATCAGATTTCAGGGGAAGTGAAACCCGATGTGATTCACACATGAAGGGGAAATTGATGAATATTGCACGTGTGAGAATTTTATATTGAATAGAAAAATAAGTTAAAATATCTTAATATCTTGTTGGGTTAAGCGGGGATTTGTGTTGGGTCTTATCAGGTTTGTGTGAAAAATAGGCCTCGAAAACAATCCGAAATATGCTTCTTTCGGGTTGTGGCAGCGACTATTGTTGACTTTGGGTGAACCCCAGCCCAGGCCCATAGTAGTACAAATTCTAATGCAAAAAGGCCCATAAATCATCATCTTCTGTGGGCCCACAAACAGCAGGATCTACATTTTGGTAATACCCATGTGTAGGGCTGTCCATGGGTCTGGCCGGGCTCGGCCCACGAATTTTTTTTTTGATCGGGCTTAGGTAGTATAAGTCCAAGCCTGTACTCGGGCGAGTGACGGGCCGGGCCGGGCCAGGGTTTATGAGCAGACTTTCTAGGCGGGCTTTGTTGGGCGGACTTGTTGGGCCCTATTGAAAAAATATACAACATTATTTAATTTATTTGTAAATTATATTTTTGAATTAAAAGTATAGTCAAAATCAAAATGGATAAAAATTAAATAGTGAATAATTTTAACAAATGAGTAGAAGAGAAATTGCATTACTATAGAATGAGTACATCTCAACTAGGTTGACACCTACTCACTTATCTATCATTTGCACAATTCTAACCATTAAAGACTTTTGTACATAAAAAGGTAGAATATTTAATACATGAAAAAAAATACATCAGTATTAATATCTAAAGTCCCCACCTCTTAGCATAAACATATATGTTTGATCAAAAAAAAAAAACATATATGGGCGGGTATGGGCTTCGGATATGTGGGCGGGTTATTGGGCCGGGCTTCGGCGGGGTAATGGGTTTAAGGGTAAACTCAAGCCATTTCTTAAAGGATATTGGGCTTAGGCTCGGGCGGGCCAACTATCGGGCTTCGGCCTATTTTTTTCGGGCCAGGTAATGGGACCAGTGGGTAACCCGGCCCATGAACACCCCTACCCTCTTGGGCTAGCTCTCCCACTTACCACCGCCCAAGTACTTAAAGGTGATAATTTTTGACATGATATGAATACGATACGAATACATTGGTTTGGGTTGACTATTTTTTTATACAAACTCGTGTATTACACGACCCGTCAACATGAATTGTTAATGGGCCGTGTTCAGGTTTAACCCGTTTAACACTAATTGACCCAAATTGACCCGTGTATTTAATTGGGTTGACACGAACCCGCCTGACTTGTTTTGATCCGAATTGACCCATCACTATATAATGAACTTAATTATTTCTTCCAAACTCTAACTTCATTTTCCTATTTCCCTCTGTCCAGACTCGCCTCTCTCCTTCCCTCTGTCCAGGTTAGCTCTCTCTTTCGCTCTTTCTCTGTCTCTCGTTCTTTCTCTGTCTCTCGATCTTTCTCTCGCTCATACACCATGAATGTCGATTTTAAGTGTGATTTCAACATTACAATGATTTCACCTTTAGGTTTTTTTAGAGCTTTAGATTTCACTGCTAGACTGACAAGATTTATGGTTTGTTGACAAAAGGGGGGGTTGAGAAAAAATTGTTTTCAATTACTTTGGATAATGCTTCTATAAATGATATCATAGTTGATATGCTTAAGAATCAACTTAATTTGATAGATGCTTTGCTTGGTGATGGTGAGTTTTTTCATATTCGTTGTTGTGTTCATATTTTATACTTGATTGTGCAAGAGGGGTTGAAAGAAGTAGATTTAGCTGTGGAAAAAGTCAGAGAGAGTGTCAAGTATGTAAAAGGTTCTCAGGCAAGAAAATAAAAATTCTTAGAGTGTGTTGCACATATATCTTTAGATAGCAAAAAAAGTTTGTGGCAAGATGTTCTTACTAGATGGAACTCAACATATTTGATGCTTGCAAGTGCAATTTACTATCGTCGTACCTTTTTTCATTTGCAACTTGTGGTATTCTAATTTTAAGAATTGTCTATCTCAAGAGGAATTGATCAAAGTTGAAAAGATTCAAATGTTTGTAAAAAATTTCTATGATACTACTGTTATCTTTTCTGGCTCAAAGTACCCCCACATCAAACTTGTACTTTCAGCAAGTTTTCAATATTCAATTGACTTTGAATAGAGAAATGCAAAGTTTGGATACTTTTATGAGAAGAATGTCTAGTCAAATATATGAAAAATTTGAGAAGTATTGGTTGGATTATAGCATTATATTCTTTCCTTATTGTCATTTAGAAAATTGACAAGTGTAATTGAAAGAGCTGGTGGAAGATGTTATAACTCCGACTTTGAACAAAAATGAGGAGGATGCGTTGGTACAATATTCAAATGTGATTGTGAGTCTTGATTGTTGATGTGTGTGAGTCATAAAACCTAACTCTTCTCAATCTTATGTGTTTGTTTTTATTTTTTGTCACAATAACCATTCTATATTTATTGGGGTTAAAAGCTTAACATGTTTTTTGGCAGGATGTTGGCCAGATTTAGGAAATGAAGAGGATTTGAAAGATGCTTGTAATATTGCTTTGAGATATTTGTAAATTTTTTTGAATATTTATAATGTTGTGGAGATTTGTATTTGTTTTGGGATATTTGTGATGTTTTTAATGCCTTTGTATTATGTAAAATAGGTCTAAATTTTTTTCTTTTTTTGTTGGGTCATGTCGGGTTGGGTCATGTTTATCCGAACATGACCTGTGTAAATCTTAGGTCATAGGTCATGTCGGGTTAATCGTGTTTCGAGTCAGGTTGTGTTCGTGCCCATATGACCTAACCCGTTTAGATCGCAGGTCGTGTTTGGGTTAATGTGTTTTCAACCCGAATTCAACACGACACAACTCCAACATAACACGATACGATTGCCACCCCTACAAGTACCTACCTTTAACAAATTGGCATATCTCATAATTTATGGCATCATTGGGCCGTGACCTTCATTTGAAGCTTTATAGTTTATCATCTTTTTAAGTTAAAGCATATTATTTTAAAGTTAAAATTGATCCTAAAATATTAAGGTCGAATTTGCAAATAAGAATCGACCCCAACAACTCTATTTTATTGTGACTTGACCCAACTAAAAAAAATCATTATAAAACCAAATTACTTAATAAATTTTGGCTCAATATTGATGATATGTCAAATATGCTTTAGTTTGAATTCAGGAACTCAGATCATGCGTACCCAGGTCGGGAGTCCAAACGCTTTGGCTGACCATGAAGCACGAGGTTAGATCTCATATCCCTGCAATTACATCTCAAGAGGGATAGCACAGAAAACAGTTGGCTTTCACTCAAACGCCACCCAAATAGTAATGGTCGTATATCATGGATGAAGAATTGCAACTTCCCCAACACCCTCCACAACTGTTGTATGATTGTAGCAACAGTTACAAAGAGGATGCAAGGATTTCGTTGAAGAACAAGCAAAGCCCTAAATCAACTATAAATAAGGGTCATAATCCTCAACGGAAGAAAAACAAGCCATTGTGTAATCCCCTCATTATCAATATATTTTGTAGGAATAAGAGACTTTCTTGAGAGTGGATTAACTGAACTCCCAAACTAGTGAACTACTATAAATTTTATGTGTGTTGATTCCACTCTCTTGAGCCATTTCTTAAGAGCCTAGAAACTCAAACTGAGTCACTCAGTGCCCATCAATTTTCCATCTTTGCTCTGTCGTGCTAGATACATCATCAAATATAAAAACATTTTTTTAGTATCAGTATCTTATCTTTGAGAGATATCTCCATCTACAAAAAAATGTTACTCACATAAAAATAAATAGTTATTCGGGTCAAATAAGTGGCGAGACATAAATAAGTAAGCATGAGTTTGAATTTTCATTAAACACATAAAAATTGAGTTTAACTGACACTTGTGATGATTTGCGAATAATTGCTTGCATGCATTTGATATTCACATCAATTTCGATTTTGCACTGCTAAAAAAATAGAACAAAGAAAAGGATATGAAAAAAAAGGTCACATATGATTGTACTTTATGTTAAAGTGTGTTGGTTTCTATTTCATGCTGACTTGGATTGGTGGACTTGGAGATTGAAAATCCATTAGAATTTTTCTAATAAGGGTGACCTGCCATTACAAAAAAAAAAAACTGGTTATATTGGGCTGCCACAAATTCAAAATCAACAACTACCTACCCCAACCAATCTCCCACTAGAATTGAATAGAAAAATTTGCAGATAAAAGATAATTAATGAAGGGACCATGATGTGTACTATATAGAAGTGTTAAACAGCCTAACTTTTCTGCCGGGGAAGGGGGTGGATGGTGAGGATTTGGCACAAAGTGCAAGTGATACCGGCATAGAGGAATATAGAATAGTATGCAAAATAAAAGAACAAAATAATAGTTCAATCCACAAGATTATATAATTTACAAAGAATTAGATATTCACAATCTTGATCTCTTTTTCGTAATTCGAACCTGTGATACATAGTTTACAATGAAATAGGTTTTTTTTAGAGTGGATAGTTTTTTTTTTTCTTCAACGGTCTGGGATGTTTGGAATAGTTTACGTACATCTCGACTAATTTCTTCCCTAATCTGGTCAAAGGCTGGCCATTTACGCAGTGACTAAAATATTCATGAAGGATAAATCTTTCATTGTCTGACTCCAATGTATTGTTAACATTCAAACTCAAGACGTGTAAGTGCAAAATATACAACTGTTACTCTAACGATAACAAGCAAAAAGACGACTGAAAATGCCCCAATTCAAGGTACAACCTTGATCTAAATGGATTTGTCAAGCTTGACTGACTTCAATTAGTTGAACTTAAACAAGCTTCAAATTAACCACCTTCAACTCTGTTGCGTGTTGGTTGGGCCACTCCAGTGGCCATAGCTATGCCTTATCAACTGATCAAACTACTAAATTTTCAGCTCTAATTCCCATATTTGTTTCTTATATGCTTGTTAACCTCGGAGTAATTTCATAGGATTAATTTTAGGTGTTATGAAAATTCAATTGTACAACATGCCTGGGACATTTCATCAGCCAATTTAGACTGAACAAAATTTCTAATTAGGTTGATAATTAATCTTGAATTTGGTTGTTGGAAACACCATGAAAATCTTCTGAATGTATTCAGCCAAGTTGCTAATATCTACAATGCTTTGGGTTGCTTGAAATAAGAGCCTTAGGATATGTGTGTGTGTGTGTGTGTGTGTGTGAGAGAGAGAGAGAGAGAGAGAGAGAGAGACTCAAAGTTGGTCAAGGTGTATGGTAGTAGGTGACAAGAATGAAGTTGTGACTTGCAGATTTATGTACTGATTTGTATACTTTTTTTATTGTTATTTACAATAGCTATCAATCCCATGGGGCAACCACCTTATCCCAAAAGGGTTTTTTTTAGAACAGAATCATTTAGAGCAAAAGATTAGTCCAGAAAGCCTAAAAAATTACACCCACTCATGCACTTCTTTAATCCCAATTAATTTCTTGGTTTTTGTGCTAATCACGGAGTCTTTCAAAAAGATGTTCCAAAGATAATACCATGGTATTAAATCCATTTTTTAATCCGAGAAAAAAAAAAGGAGAAATTATGAGGTGATTTGTGCCTAACTTTGGACAAGTTTTATGCAGTGGTTAATTGCCCCATTTTGCTTCTCTTTTTAATGGCTTACTATGCAGCATAAAAAGCATATTGAGAGACTGATCTCATAACTTGAACTTGTGACATTTATGTTAGAGGAAAACATTTTTGGTGATATGCCATCAATCCCGAAACAGTAATACTACACTGACTAAATGTTGAGATCAAATTTGAAACTCAAATGACATGACAACATATTATTTGGAGTCTTTATTGGGGCTCAAATGACATGATACCAAATAAAAAAACTCAAGTCAACTGCCATGTGATTTAGACTCCAAATTTGATCCAAAAATTTGGTTAGTGTAGCATTACTCATCCCGAAATTGATATACTTTTCTTCACTACTATGCTTCAAGTAATGCAACTCTGGATATGAAAACCGACTAAAACCCCTATATAAAGAGCTGGTGTATAGAGCAAAGTCACTACATAAGTGGCACAAACACATTCCATTGTGTTTGAATTGTCCCCTTTCCCTTCTTCTTACTCACCAAAGAAATAGACAATGAAGAATTCAAGAAGTTCCATTGCTCTTCTTCTCTTTTTCATGTTTCTCTCCATATCATTTGCCTATCCAGCCAAGAAGAAACAGTATTTTTTTTCCCTACATTCTAACAACGAACAAAAACAAAACAAAATCGAACATAGTAGATCGACTTTTGAAAAAGACTTTTACTGTCGAGATCAGATGAACACAGACGTTGAAGAAGACTCATATAACAAAGATCAGTTTTTTTTTTGAACAAACTGCAGAGACGTTTGAAGACTTTTTGTGTTACTGCATAAACTTTTTGTCTTATTATAGAGATCAGTTAAACACAGACTTTTACTGCATACAAAACTGCTCATTCAAAATTCAAAAATTAAATATAACAAATATGTAATCTTTACATATTTGTTTCTTCAAATAACTATCAATGATAACTGCATAAATTAAGTAATGGTGTTTAAGTAAAAAAGATTTAATTCTTTTTACTTTTGTACCTAAACACAAAAATTTATAAAAATTGTATTTAATATAATAAACTACTTATCCATACACTTTTACCTAAATAATTCTAAAAAATTATATCTACACTTAAAAAAAAAAATTAATAGGTTTGAGTGGCTTGTAATAAATCAAAGATTTGATTTTTTTAATAAATTTTGGTAGATAGTGGTGGGTTCAAATTTTTTTGTCTTAAATGAGCTTAATTTTTTAATTCTTTTGAATAAATAAAATGAGCCTACTATTTTTATCTTAGATTTTAGGTAGGCACAAATAATATATTATATAAATATATAATATATATATCTAACTAATAAAAAAAAAATTGAAGGGAGCACTAGTCCACCCTAGCCCATGCCTCTCGCCGTCCTTGGTTATGGATCCACTATATTTTCTCCAAAAAAAAGAAAAAAGAAAAAATTGACTTTTCTTTTTAGTAAGCAATAAAAAAACTCGTGATAAACAAAAGAAGCAAAAAACAAAGTGGGGCGATTAGTGTACGTTTTGATGAGAGTTATCTTACAAACTACTATCATTAGTATTAGACTTGTCATTAGGTAATATCCATTGTGATTTCAGTGGCATTATGGGCATACCAAATAATTTCGCGGTTCGATAAATAAGGAACATTGAAAGGCTTTGCTTCTCAACCCCTCGACTCATCTGTCTTTTCTCTGTCGTCTCCTCAATCTCCGGAACCCTTCTCCTCTCTCTCTCTCTCTCTCTCTCTCTCTCTCTCTCTCTCTCTCTCTCTCTCTCTCTCTCTCTCTCTCTCTCTCTCTCTCGCATCCACAGAACATCACAGTAAACCCAGACAAAATCCTACCATCCATCGAACATCACAATTGTGCATGCAAGATTTTGCACAATATAAAAAATGATAACAGATCTCTCCCTTGGTGAATTTCGAGTGAGCCAGTTGAGTGACCAACCACGCTGCTTGAAACAGCCTGCGAGGTCCGGTGGTAACCTGGAACGGCAACGGGAGACCCTGAGGGAGCGGAAGAACGATCCAGTAAGGCTGAAGGAGGTTCCTGGAACAAAGAAGAACAAGTTAGAAGGGCGCCGGAGTGTTTTCCGGCATATCCCCTCCGACGATCTAGTCAGTCTTTGAGAGAGAGAGAGCAGGAAGGAGAAAACACTGAGTGCGTATTGTAGCAAAGAGTTTTTTGTTGCATACCCGTCTTGCCTTTTGCAAGGAGTATTTATACCTCAAAAGCTCATGATTGCTGTCAGTGTAGTCAGTAGGTGATCATTAGGTACAGGCAGTGTGCGCACTGATTCTGATGAGGAATGTCTTTTCTTCTTAACTGTTCGGGGTCCCGAACAATCAATGTTGGGTCATCGGGATGCCGATGGTACAATGTACTCCTCTCGGGGAGGATGCAATAAATGCTCTGTTTTAGGAGCATTTATTGTCTTTCATTTCCAAGTCTTACCGCATTGAATGCGGTCTCATCAAGGGAATGGTGTCATTAATAGTTTGCTTTCCCAAGTCGCGTGTCAGCAACGGCATGCGATTTCTCTGTCTTCGATGTGATATCATATGTCACGCGTCCATCTCTCATTGGCTATGGCCCCTGCATTCCAGTACGTTCTGACACTAATTGTGTAAGACGAGGTCATGATGAATAGCCTAGACTAATGACCTGTACGTCAATAGTTTATCCTGGAGTAGAGGAGGCGTCTAGGACGGGTACACCTCGGCACCGAGGAGAGGCTCATCTCGGAACCGAGGGAGGGATACCGACCGAGGTACCATATCAGACCGAGGCCACGTGTCGGTTGTAGAACATACTGAATGCATGATCCTATATGACGAGTACCTCGGGGGCGAGGACCTTTATGCGCCGATGATGCTTGATCTTATCAACAATATTTTTTGGTAATACCGAAAACACGTATCTTCATCATAAAATATTTCAAAAAAAATCTCATCAACAATAAACCCAGACAAATATTTAAACGCCAATGAGTGGAGTACTCATGTGACAAACTTAAGCCGCCAAACAACTCATTTCAATCCTTCTAAGATTCAGGTGGGTTTGGACTCATCCCCCTTTATATCTGTCTCGTATTTTCATGTTTTTTACAGGCTCACACGAACACAAGTTTCTCTTGTGGTTTTTTGCCAATCACCTATATGAAACAAGTTTGCAAAATAAGGAAATTTTGATGTAGTCTCGGCGTGGATGACTGCCACTGCCACTGTCACTGCCTTCCTCTTCTCCCAGGTATCCTCTTCATTTCTTCTTCTCTCTCTCATACACACGCAAATAACACCCCCAGCTCGCCCCTTCTGCGAACCCCCCCCCCCCCCCCCCAAAAGGCTCTTCCCTTCTGCGACCCTTCTCACCCAAGCTCTGCCCTTTCTGCGCAACCCCCTTTGCGCAACCTACCCCTTACACACGCACAAAAAACGCACACCCACACACTCTCTTGAATTTTGTGAACACAGTTTGATGATGTTCAAATGGACACCCAATATGCCCTCTCTCTCTCTCACGCACACACACGCATTTCATGCAATAAAGTTACTACGTACACACAGTAGAAAACAACACACCTTTCTTTTTTCTTTACACACCCAGCACACCCACAAAACACGCACTTAGCATGAGTTTTGATTTTGATAGTGTTTATCATTGAGTTTTGTGAATTCGAATAATAATTTTGTTAGGTTATGTTTAATTTGATGCGAGTGTTGTAATTAGGTTTGATTTAATGCAAAGAGCAATAAATTTGGTTGGTTGAACTGAGAAATTGCATGCCCTATAGGATGGTAAATCATTGTTTAATGTGTTTTGCTTAAAAGTGCACACCAATTGTTTGTTTTTTTGCTCAATAGCATTGGTACTGTTTCTATCTTCTAATTTCTAAGCTACCAAACATAAATTTGCTGTCCTAAAACCTGTGCATCCAGGTCACCAAAGTTGGGGATGAGAATTACTTGGGCTCATTTTATTTGTACCCAATTTCCTAGCTTCCGTTTGTTGTGTTTTAAATGTTTGTTAAAATTGATAGATTTTGGTTTGATTTTGCTTGGATAGCAGTTGTTATTGTTACCCTAATCCATGCTTTTTCCTGTTACGCCATTTGTTGTTGTGAAACATTTTTACCAATGGATTAATAATTATTTATTGAAGAGTAGTGCATTCCTTTTGCATGACCATGCCTTGCATCTATCAAACATATTATGTTATAGGCTTTAGATGTTCATTTGCAATCTAATAGGCCATGGCTAAAGACATTTTTCATTGGCAAGTGACCATTCTTACTATTTACTTTCTCCCAATTATTTGTTCAAATCCAAGTATTTGCCCCATTTTGATTGAAATTCCAGCATTTGAATATTTGCATTTGAATTTTGCCTTTGTTCAATTATTTAGTTTAGTCGAAGAACTTTGCCTATGTTATTCTTTAACATATTGACTCCAAGTTTTTAGACTTTTCGTTATACATATCATGTGTTTGGGTGTGAACTTGTTTATTTATAAAGTCTAACCATAAGATTATTGATGTTTTGTTATGCACCATAAAAGGAATGGTCAATCAACATACTTCTCACTAGTGAGCTTGGTGTGTTCACAAAGTCTGAGGTAATTGTAATCTATTTTGTGGTTGATTCATTTGTGTTAAACTATAATTATTCGAGATATATTGTTGAGTAGTAAAAATAGTGGTGCAAATTAATTTCAACTTTCCATAATTAAAGAACAAAAAGGAAAAAGAATTTGCTTTTGAAATATTTAGATTAGCCCAACTTAATCTAAGGGTCAAATTCATTTCTCCAAAAATTTCCCCTATTTGTGTCTAATCACCCTACCGTCCCTTTCTCTCTATACATTCTCATCTCTCTCTCCTCTCCCTCTAGCACCATTTCTCTCCTCTCTCTACTGCTTCTAACTTCGACGAAATTTTGGTGATTCAAAAATCCAGCAACTCAATCTATTGTTAGTCTCTTTCTCTCCCCTTTTCTTTTCTCTTTCTCTTTCTCTTTCTCTTTCTATTTGAAAAATCTAGCGAATTAGTCCGATAATTCAATCCAGCGACTACTATTTTTTAAATCCAAATCAAGAGCGACTCTTTTTTAAACTCAAATTTTTAATGGTGAAAGTATACTCTACTTTAAAGATCTAATGATCATATTGTACCTTTATTTAAATTTGAGTTTCTATTCATTTAAATTTGAATTTCTCTTCTTTTAAATTTGAGTTTCTCTTCTTTTAAATTTGACTTTCTTCAATTACTAAAATTTAGATAAAGATTTGAATTTTCATTGGAGATGGTCTAAGGAGATCTCACACAAAAACATGAGGGCCAAAAAATTTTGGAACAAAGTGTAATTTGCCCCACCAAATTTGAATACCAATCGTATATTTGTAACATTGACTAGTATGTTTATGAAAGCGCACAATTATCCATAAATTATGTTCATTGAGTAAATCAGGACCCAAGAGTCATGTATATCCCTAGTCTCAGCGTTGATGAGTTACCTTTAACTGAATCGAAAAATAGATTAGTCGAAATATGCGTAAGTTGCTCCGGACACCTCTTATCGTTGAACTGAAAAAAAGAAATCATGTGTACAAGTAGATTTTGAAATCATGCTCATATAAATCAAAAGTCTCTTGTAAGAGTTGAATTTAAAATCTCAAAGTTAATAACACATGATGTCTTCCATCGGAGTTATCTTGACCAGTGAAGATTTTTTTTTTTGAGGTAAATGATAGAAAATTTATATTACGAAAGAATGTTTGAAAAAATGAGACGCATAATAAAGTTTGGTGCCAACTCCAGCCATACAACTACATTATCTATAGAGAAAACATGACAAGCTAACTCGTGAACTATTTTAATCCCATTACGACGGACAGTAGAAATTTCAAACAGACGGAAAACTCCTCTCTAAACATTGAATATCGACAAGAATTGCGCCATAAGGATCGAAGGACCTCACAATCAATGAGGGACTTCTTCACTCCAACTGAATCACCCTCCAAAATAATCTCTGGCAACTCTTGTTGTCTAGCAAATCAAAGCGCCATTCTTGCTGCAATGGTTTCCACCATTCGGAAGTCGCAACAGATGGCCAATCTCTTGGATATGGCCCCAACAAAATATCCCCTTTCATCTCTAATGACTACTCCCACCCCCAAGACATTTTGGGCTTCATACACAGCAGTATCAAAATTGACTTTGAACATACCAGACCTCAGAGGAAACCATGACTCAGGCTGCAAAATGGAACGGATAAGAGTTACTGTCATATGATACTGCCTGCGCTGTTCAGCAGCAACTCTGGGCACCTCCGAGGGATCTTCAACCAAGCTCTCGAAAATTCTAAGGTTTTGGTTTCACCAAACAAGCCAGCGTTGAGTAAGGAATAATGAAAACTCTTCTGATGTAGGGCGCTGATGAGCTTCTCGAAACCAGTGATCAGGACCTGTGATGGTGAGAGGAGCTATTGCAACCAGTGAGCTGTGCTGCCATGCTGCTTTGCCCCAGGGACACTCCTTGAGGCAGTGGATCAAGGTTTCATCAGCTGCTTTGGCACACTCCACAACCTCTAGCCACTGAGATATTCCTCCGTTGTAAATTGTCCGTCGTTGGTAGAGCATTGGAGCAAACACGCCATGCAAAGATTTTAATTTTGTTTGGAATTTTTTGATTCCAAATAAAATTTCAATTCGAATGTCCAGCACTAGAAGAAGAAGAATAGGTCCTTGGACCTGCAAGCTGTAACCCCTGGTCCATGCGCACTGCGTACCGAGAACCTCTCATTGGAGCGACCAGTGAAGTTTTATATTACTAGCTAGTCGATAACGATCCAGGCAGTGGCGTAACATATTAAATTGAAGTAATTCTATTAAGTTAGTGCCATACTTGATCGGTACCTTTCATTTCAAAATTGATACAATTTCATGTAAACCACGAATGTTATTCAACTCGGATGAGTAATCTGAGATGGTTTCAAATCAATCACAAATCATCAGATTCATGATGAGCGAATTAGATGATACCATTTCATGACTTCACAGTATGATCTATATCTTTCGTCATGCTCAACTTCTTCCATCTAGTTAATGCGTATGATTCCTCGACCCTGTGATTCACTACCCTCAAGTCAAAGGGCATTATCACACCCTTGAACCATGGTTACAAATTAAACGTGTTCTTTTTGTTGGATCCACATAGATGTTCATGTCTCAAACCTTTCAGTGTGTTCAACCCAGCTGGCTGTTTTGCATAACAATTAGGATTTAATCATTTGGGTATATTCCCTCACTAGGAGACATAGTGCTTAATGACAAATCAGACAGCTGGGAATATTTGCTCTATAAATTCGATACAATTCAGTCTGATCTATCTCCCACAGACATACCAACTCAGTCATCATGGGGGGCCTTGTTGAGAAATCTTCTTTCATTCTCTTTTTCCTCCTTACATCGTTTTTTGTTTTCTCTCACTCAAAGACAATCAAACCAGAACAACCATGCAATAGGATGGTGCTCTATTACCATGACATCCTTTTCAATGGCACAAATGTAGCAAATGCCACATCTGCCAAAGCTTCTAATGCAACTCAACTGACTCACAATTTTGGCATGCTGGTCGTGTTTGACGATCCCATCACCAAAGATCACCATCTTCTTTCCCCCAATCGCCCAAGCTCAAGGCTTCTATTTCTATGACATGAAGACTACATATAATGCTTGGTTCTCCTACACTTGATATTCAACTCGACCGAGCACAAAGGTACTATAAATATTATGGGTGCAGACATGATGGACTCAGAGACTAGGGATCTTTCGGTGGTTGGAGGAACTGGAGATTTCTTCATGGCAAGAGGAATTGCAACGTTTCGAACTGATACTTTTCAGGGTGATGCTTATTTTCGCCTCCAGATGGATATTAAGTTGTATGAATGCTATTAGAAATACTTAAAAGGAGCTCAACCTCTATGGTCTTATTAGAATGACGTGTGTGTGCATCTAATCTCTTTTTGATAATCTATTTATTATCTAGCATTTTGTCAAACTCAAGTCAAATGTATATCAAGACGTGGTGAGTTTAAAATTTAGCAACTTTATTGAGTCAGATCATAAGAGATTTGAATACCCTAATCTCAACGTGGATAGTCTATCTTTGACTAGATTGGAGAGGAGATTGGTGGAGGTGTGCGTAAATTAATCCAGACACTCCTGATTGTTGAACAAAAAAAAAAAAAAACCAGTATAGATATATTACAGTGGTGAAAATGATTCTACGTATAATTCTACGTATAAATGATAGATTACCCATTCGTGAGTTCATGATCTAGAAGGAAGATAAAAGTATAAGAATATTACAGTGGAATATGGATCTCCCTCTATTATAAGACTGAATTTGGAAAAAAAAACCTGTTTGCCGAATTCTATTATTGCTTTGGTCCTTAGTATCGACATTCGTTCCATACTAGCACATGTCCTTAACAACAACAGATAAGTACTATAAGTGACGTGTTGGATAATATAACTAAATTCCACATTATTTAGGTGTTTTGGCAATTAGCATATAAGATACCTCCAGATACGACATTAGACGAGCTAAAGAGTTTGCTTGATGATCGATGATGAATCCCTCTTCTCTCCTCCTTTCTCTTTGATTACATCATCCAACAAGAATACAATGGGGAATAATTAGAGGGGTTTAGACTATGCTAGGGGAAAGTATCTAGTTTTGACCAATCATGAAGTTTCACATGTAAAATTTTATTATTTGTTTTCGTGATCAATGGCCTCAAATAACAATAAATAACTCAAAACAACGTATATATTACTAAAAAGTGACATCTGATTAACACTGTAAACTTATCCTTAATCAGAGTTATGAATAAAGTATGCATCAAAATCTAGTGAAGATCATAGTATATGGTTTTGTACCCAGAAATAGAGGTTTCTTGGATTCTATATATAGTTGTTACATTAAACTAAGCCATATATCCTGCATAAACAAAGAAGAAGAACAAAACTAAGAAATGTTATTTCCTGATGATTTTGTCTGTTACTAGTTTCGCAACCTACATTTGTTTCGCCTTGTTTTGTTCTTTGTTGGTCTCTCTTGTCTTGTCACTTCTCTTCTACGGTTCTACCACACTTTTTCAACTAGTCCCTCGTTTGGGGTCAGTTTGCTTACGGTTTCCAAGGATGACCTTTACCTTATTCTTTTCTTTTACTCTCTCTCTCTCTCTCTCTCTCTCTAGAATTTGAATTCATTTGATTGGTACTACCTTAAGAATGAAGCTTGATCACATATCGAAAACTCTGTGTTGCTTTGATCTTTATAAGAAAAATGTGCTCAGTACGTAAAGAAAGTCAATGTTACCTTTCAGTTATTTGATGATGTATAAAAATGAGTTTATACAAAATCAATCAAGAATGAAGTGAAGAGTACTCAATGCAATCAAACACAAAAATTAGATGGTTTGGTCTGAATGACCTACTCTACTAAAAATGACGACGGTGGCCAAAGAATCTTATTACTTGAGAGATGTAGTGTCTTGTAATGCTCCTCGTGTATAGGTAGGACTTACAATTTATATGGGAATACAGTTTTTATGGTGCCCCTGAGCGGGTTTTGATGGAAGAACCATTGCAGGGAGTTCCAATTAAGACGTTACCCTTGTGAAGGAAGTGGGTGGCTTCGTGATGTTGACGTAACAGATGAGGTAATTAAGATTTACGATGTATATCCTAACTCCCTTCTTAAGATGGAGGTGCCACGTGCATTATTAGTAGATTGAGTTTTCTATGACAATGAGTTTGGTTTAAGGTAGGTTGCATATATGATATGTATTTTTAAACTGGGTCTCTGAGTTAAGTCCGGTCTATAATTCTAGATTAGACCTAATCTCCGGCCGTCACTATTCAAGTTTAAAACTCATTTAATAAACTTTTTCATCTCGAATAGCCTTGTTGGATTTGTTAAGCTCGTGGACATGTACATAACATTATATACATACCAAAGAATCGAGTTTGATATTAAACACAAGTAACTAACATAAAAGTATATGAAAGAGGCAAGCTTTAGTAGTTTACATCAGTTTGTATTTTATATTTGCACACAGATGATATTCTTTGTCATTGTAATTTTTACATCATTAGTATAAATTTTCTCATCATTAGAGGGTAAGGTTTGACGCTACAGTAAGATTGTTTCATTGTGATTTGAGAGGTCACAAATTCGAGTTACAGAAACAACTTCTCTGTATATAAAGGTAAGAATATGCACATTAAACCCTCTCAGACTCCACAATGATGGAAACCTCATGCACGAGATACACTCTGGTATAGATTTTCTCATTCGTCTAAGTTTGATTAGAAGATATTGTTTTTGTCACATCTCTCAATTATCTTTTATTACTTGGATTATATGTTGAAAGTATATCATAAGATAACGGCAATTAGACACAACAAATGTCACCTGATGGGTCAGGCCCAAGAACCCAACTCATGTTATAAGCGTGACCTGAATTAATGGCTTAACTCCAAGAAATTCGCCAAGTCTAATCCAATGTAGTCAATCCGGTCAAACTTATCAAACTCAAAGAGTTACATCAACAGGGAGCACGCAAGGTCATCCAAGCTTTCATTCTCGCCGCCTTAGAAAGAGTCAACCTTTATCTCATCATTTGACCGAGTCTTATAGAGAGTATTGTAACTATCTCACCCATTGAGAAAAAATCGACACCTCCGTCGAATCAGCTATTTAATTATTATTAAGTTACTTCAATTCGTTATGACTGTCAGATTAGCTATTTAACTACTATTAAGTCGTTTCAATCCGTTATGAGGCGACTATAAATTGTAAGTCCCGCCAACACTTGGGGAACATCATACGCAATCGAGCACATCTCCCCTCTCCCTTTCATAACTTATAACTCTCTGCTCTCTTTATACACTTGAGGTAATAAAATACCCGGCAACCCTAGCCATTCAAAGTGGATTGAAACCACTATATATCTTGTCTTGTTTTTGTCTCTATTTCTCACTTATCAATTACTATATTTTTTATTATTTAATTAACAGGTGGTGTACAAACTCAATTTGTACATCATGGCCACCGATAAAGCAAAAATATGGAAGCTAAAAGGATGGCCAGACAAGCTGAGAATAACAAATTATGCAAAAAGGGTATTGCTATTAGCACTCAACAAAATAGCTTTTGGACATTGCATTCTGTTTTTACAATGATTTCGTTGTCTTTAACAATTATCAATATTTACAGAAATTGTATGGTCCAATTCAAATCAGAAGTGACGATTGGAGAAAAACAAAAGAATAATTTAATTTTATCATTCCACTAATAAAAAAAAGTAAAGGTAAAGGTCAAGGATTCCTAGAGAATGGTAATGCAATGACCCATAAAGAGCAATAAAGTTTAAATTTTTGAAAGAGTGAAATCTTGTAAAGAGTGGTTTGACGCCATAATTATAGAGAGTGGTGGATTGGACTTCAGGGGGAGTGAAACTCGATGTGATTCATACATGAAGGAGAGATTGATGAGTATTATATGTGCGGGAATTTCATATCAAATAAAAAAATAAGTTAAAGTATCCTAATATCTAGGTTAAGTGGGTTTGTCTTGGGTCTAGTCATGTTCATGTAAAAAATCATTTAATCGGTACATAATTCGTTTAAAGTTAATGTTAGATGGACTTAAAAAGTAGACTTAAAAATTAGAGTTGATAATCTCAACCATTGAAGAGGTGGTGAGCCCCAATAAATGTTGAAACCCACAGTGAAATTAATAGTTGAGATTATCAAGTCTAGTTTTTAAGTCTAGTTTTTAAGTCCATGTAGCATTGCTCTTCGTTTAATTATACGAGTGAAAGTCTACAAAATCCACACGATTCATTTATTAAACGGGTAACACGACACATCTCGTTTAACATGTTTAATAAGTTTTTATTATTATAATAAATATAGTAATTATTAAAAAAATTAGTTGATCTAAGTATTAAATTGCATATATTATTCTAACTAATAAATTTTTTGTATAATTATCAGTTTATTATTATATTAATTTTATCTAAATGGGCTGATATATCTCACCCGATCATGACCAGTTTAATAAATAAGTCTAACATGTCCACCCATTAACCATTTGCACCCATTAAAACTTTATTCAAACCCACCTAAATATGAGTTTCGGCCATATATATATTAGGGTCTTGAAATCAATCCGAAATTCTCAAGACATTTTATTAGTAGTGCTTCTTTCGGGTTGTGGCAGTGACTATTGTAGACTTTGGGTGAACCCCATCCCAGGCCAATAGTGGTACAACTTCTAATGCAAAAAGGCCCATAAATATCATCTTCTGTGGGCCCACCGACAGGAGAATCTACTTTTTGGTAATACCCACGTGGGCTGGCTCTCCCACCTACCACCGCCCAAGTACCTGGGTATTGCTCATAATTTAGGATCTTTTGAAAGTCGATATATTAAATTAAACATAATTATAAAAAAATATACAAAAAAAAAAGAGATTTTGGAAAGAAGTATAGAAACAAAGATGTAATTGCTCATTTTATGAAATTTTCTTTTCTAAAAACTGTAACAAGGAATTTATCTTAACAGCAGAAATTTAGGGATATTTATTTTCGAATCTCGTCATTCTAAAATTTAATTTCCTAAAACGATTTTAGGAATATATCTTAATTAATTAATTAGATACACAATGATAATAGTTAGCTGCTGAAATTTAGGAATATTTATTCGTGAAGCGCTTCATTTTCAGAAAACGTTTGAACTTCTTCTTCCTCTCCAAAAACCATTTTATGTTCCTCAGGAATAAGCCTTAAAATTGTTCCCTGAACATCTATAGGGTTTCATCTTCGAAGGAAAAAACCTATTGTTCAGCTCATTTGATGTAAAATTGTCAGCAACATCTATTTTTTGAAGATTTGTTCGTCATTTAAAGATACATACGAACTTCGGCATTTGAAGACCAAAATCAGTTGTTGAAAGTTGTTCATTGGTCTGTGTGAAATACAATGTTTTTGCAATGTGTATTTGTCATATTAATTCATTGTGTGTGAATAAACTGTATGTATCTTCTAACTGTTAACTGTGTTTTCTCATAGTATATCAAAGACAGTATAACAATACATTGTAACAAAGACAGTATTCAATGGTTTTGTAGATGTGATAACAAATTCAAAACAGAAATGGAATGCTTGGATGAAATTATATGCAAATATATGTTTGACAAACTGTAATAATACAATATTTTATGTATGTGACGCCCCTAAAATCGAGAGTCATTTATCAACCGTTGACCACCCGTTAACCCGCGAAAATACTCATGATCTTCGCACAACCTGACGTCACGTCAATAACATCCCCCTTAACCAAGATTATAACTCACACGTGTAACATGTGTGTATTTTATCATTTAATCAATCGTGGTCCAACGTACCACATTTCATACTCCATTATAGTCCATTTATATCATTGGAAATAAAGAACTCATAGCTCAAAAGGTTGGTAAAGTAATTTTAAAATTTCAAAATTTTGGATAGAGTACCTGTGTTGTGTACCGGCATTGTGAATCTTCTGGAAAATCCGTACCAGTACGGCATATCGGTACGCTCTACCTTCTGGACAAGTCTGTACCGTTACTGTCAATCCACTGGAAAATTTGTACCGGCACGGATAACCCACTGGACCTCGTCGTACCGGTATTTAGTACCGGTACTCTTTGCCCACTTTTGCCTATTTCACCTACTTTGCATTTCCAATCCATTTCAATACCATTCAAAAAATGCTTAATAAGGTTTTTCACATAAAAATTATTATATACATGTTCTATTAACTATAATTTCATATGATTACATGCCAAAAAATATAATTCTCACAAAATTTATACAAAATGAGCTATCAAAAGCCACAAGTTGGCTCTCTTCATCTTTGAGGCTCGAAATAAGCGTCCTCCGCCTGTGTGAACCTCGCACCTGAAAAGTTTTCCGTATAGGATGAACTACGCTCAATAAAGTATCTCCTACGGAGGCTACTCCCCGTCCTAGATGCATATGACATATACACATGAAACAATCAACAATCATAATCCATTCCATACAAGAACATGTCATTCAAGATGAAAATTTCTATCATGTCATGTCATGATATGAGGTGATACTCACTCATGCATCTTAACCCGAGTCATCACCGACTTCCATAACACAATGCAATTGATGTGTGTAATTCATTTGTCATTGATGAAATACATCCAATGATTTCTTGAAATAAATTCATATTTTTATAAACCGAAACATTGTTGGATGTTTCTTATCGAATGAATACTTTATAAAACAAAATCATGTGTCTTTATTGTGTATTAGATTTTGGAGTCACACCGCTGGCTCTATACGCCATTACATTTTTTTGGAATTGCACCACAGGGAAATGTATGAACCAAATAGCTGGGTTTTTCACCCGAGGGAGAATTTATCCCTTCTTACTATACCCGACATAAGTTTTTCATGCAATCATGTGACTTAACGGGATCTTCGATCCAATCTTCCCGAGTCCACTTATCAACCACCAAGTATAGTGATCGATTAAACCATGCAACTACACACCCACACTCATGCCTAATGACCATGAATATGATGCCAAAGTCATGCCCAACGTGTAATGAATGTGAAATGAGAAATTTTAATATTTATATCATACTCATATGTAATGAATGTCACATGGATTATTTCTATCACATTCCAACACTTATATTTTCAATTGTGAATCACATCATAAGTGTATGATTTCAATTTACCATAACATCCAAGCATGTTATTTCAAGCTCATCAAAATATCACTTCAATCATTCAAGGCATATGTTTTTGTAAAAGCATAACATGCCCACTTTTCATCACATAACACAAGAATCACCATAGATAATCTCTACATATCTAATTCAAAATAGAATGTATTTTTTTCATTTCTATACTTATTCCCTCATTTTCATAACGATAGGCAAGTCTATACACCTAACCACTCCCTATGGACACCATAGGATGAAAATAAAGCAAAATAGAAGGGAACCCTATCTCTTGAAGCGTAAAATGATGTGTAGAACCTTCAAGAACACAATACCACTCCAAAATTTTGATTTTTCTAAAATCTCCTCTTTGGATCTTTGATGAAATCTTTTATTTTTGGTACATAGACGTAGCCCTCGTCGCAGTGATCGACTTTAATTCTTGGTCCGAGTGATTTCGACCAACGAAACTCCATGAATCGAAAAGAGAAAGGTAGAAATTTATGTTTTTATTCTTCTCATTCTTCCAACGTGTGAACTAGCTGATATTGGGAGGAGAAATATCTGATTAATATCTGAAAATCAGATATTTCACCTCTATTTATACTCTTAAATTGTGCGGTCCACATCGCGCCGCGCGTTTCCTATTTTTGGGTCCATTTTCAGCCCAAAAGGATTAATTTCATTTCGGTTTAAGTTCAAAATAATTTTATTTGAATTTTTTTTCAATTATAAGGAAATTTTATAATTTTTATTTTTGGGGACGTTTGTGAGGTCATCCGACATTTAGTTGTTTCGAAAAATGTGAAAAATTCGATTATCTCAAAATTTGATAAAAATTGACTGAAAAACTCAATTTCGCGATACGAATACAACAGTGAGGTCTGTTGCATCATTCGAGCTTTATAGAAATACATATTTTAATTCCGCATTATAGTGATAAATTACCGTTTTGCCCTTTTTCGGAAAAATTTCAAATTTATCCGGGTTTTACAATGTAAGTGTATTGTTACAATGTTATGATGTTCGCATATTAAAAAACAGAATAATCACCTTTAAAATGACAGACATAAACCTAATGGAGTCATAAATTCAAACATTATAATTGCTTAGATTAAATGATAATGATGAAATAATATTTTTAGACTTGCACTGATAAATGACTTTCAAGTCATAGAAGAAGAAGATAACAAAAGATATTGTTACAAAATTTAAAATTCAAACCAATCGATTTATCCTCAAAATAAGCAGAAAAATCAAATAATCAAATCTTCCATTAAATTAGAAAATTTTTAACGCATACATTTATCCTAAAAAATATTGAACGATCAAATATTCCATTAAATTTGGAGATTTTAATGCATACATATAATCTAAAAAAAAAATCAATTTCTAAAAATAAATCGCATGAATTAAGGGAGGACACAAATGTTAAAGAAAAATTTAAAAATTTCAAATTATATACTTGGACACAAATAAAAACTAAAATTAAAGACTTTTTTTTTTACATTTTTTTCTATTTACTTTTTAAAAATTAACTCCAATTTGATGTACCCCTTCTAATTTACCGCATAATTTATGACCTCATTAGGCCATGACCTTCATTTGAAGCTTTATAGTTTATCATCTCTTTAAGTTAAAGCATATTATTTTAAAATTAAATTGATTCCAAAATATTAAGGTCGAGTTTGCGCCTCAAAAGGTCTTAATTCTTGTAGTGATTTTATTGTGACTTGACCCAAATAAAAAAACTCATTATAAAACCAAAATACTTAATAAATTTTGGTTTGATACAAAATATTTTTTTGGTATCGGTATTTTATTTTTGAGAGATATCTCCATAGACAAAATATGTTACTGATATAAAAATAAATAGTTAATCAGGTCAAACAAGTGGCGCGACATAAATAAGTAAGCATGGGTTTGACTTTTCATTAAACACATAAAAATCGAGTTTAACCGACACTCGATATTGCTTGTGTACATTCGATATTCACATCAATTTAGATTGTGGTCTGCTAAAAAAAAAAAGAGCAAAGAAAAGGAAATAAAAAAAAATGTCATATATGATTGTACTTCATGTTAAAGTGTGTAAGTTTCTATTTCATGCTGACTTGGATTGGTGGACTTGGGGATTGAAACTCCATTAGAAATTTTCTAATATGGGTGACCTACGAGTACAAACAAATAAAAGAAAACCGGTCATATTGTGCTGCCACAAAAATCAAAATCAACAACTACCTACCCCCACCAATCTCCCACCAGAATTGAATAGAAAAATTCGCAGATAAAAGATAATTAATGAAGGGACCATATAGAAGTGATAAACAGCCTAACTTTTCTGCCGGGGAAAGGTGGTGGATGGTGAGAATTTGGCACAAAGTGCAAGTGACACGGTCATAGAGGAATATAAAATAGGAGGCAAAATAAAAGAACAAAAAAATAGTTTAATCTACACGATTATATAATTTACAAAGAATTAGATATTCACAATCTTGATTTCTTTTTCGTAATTCGAACCTGTGATACATAGCTCACAATAAAATGGGTTTTTTTTTTTGAGCGAACATTTTTTTTTTTATTTGTTCAACGGTCAAGAATGTCTGGAACACCTTACGTGCATCTATCTCGATTAATTTCCTTCTTAATCCGGTTAAAGGTTGACCATCTACGTTGGGACTAAGATATTCATGAGGAATAAATCTCTTATGGTCTGATTCCAAGATATTGTCAAAATTCAAATTCAAGACGTTTAGGTGCAAAATATAAGACTGTTACTTTTACAATAACAAGCAAAAAGAGGACAGAAACTGCACCAATTCAACGTACAACCTTGATCTAAATGGATTTGTAAAGCTTGACTGACTTCAATTAGTTGAACTTAAACAAGCTTCAAATTAAACTCCTTCAACTCTGTTGCGTGTTGGTTTGGCCACTCCAGTGGCCATAGCTATGCCTTATCAACTCATCAAACTACTAAATTTTCAGCTCTAATTCCCATATTTGTTTCTTATATGCTTGTTAACCTCGGAGTAATTTCATAGGACTAATTTTAGATGGTATGAAAATTCAATTGTACAACATGCCTCGAACATCTTATTAGCCAATTTAGACAACAAAATTTCTAATTATTCAATTGTATGACATGCCTCGAACATTTTATTAGCCAATTTAGACTGAACAAAATTTCTAATTAGGTTGATAATTAATCTTGAATTTGGTTGTTGGAAACACCATGAAAATCTTCTGAATGTACTGAGCCAAGTTGCTAATATCTACAATGCTTTGGGTGCTTGAAATAAGAGCCTTAGGATGTGTGTGTGTGTGTGTGTGTGTGTGTGAGAGAGAGAGAGAGAGACTCAAAGTTGGTCAAGGTGTATGGTAGTAGGTGACAAGAATGAAGTTGTGACTTGCAGATTTATGTACTGATTTGTATACTTTTTTGATTGTTATTTACAATAGCTATCAATCCCATGGGGCAACCATCTTATCCCAAAAGGTTTTTTTTTTTAGAACAGAATCATTTAGAGCAATAGATTAGTCCAGAAAGCCTAAAAAATTACACCCACTCATGCACTTCTTTAATCCCAATTAATTTCTTGGTTTTTGTGCTAATCATGGAGTCTTTCAAAAAGATGTTCCAAAGATAATACCCTGGTATTAAATCCACTTTTTAACCCGAGAAAAAAAAAGGAGAAATTATGAGGTGATTTGTGCCGAGGAAAACATTTTTACCGGCGCAATGCTATTGGGATCTAATTTACTGACTTAATTCACTATGATCTTTAGATTGACTATGGACTCCATCAAACATTGGAACTTAATGTTAATCCAATGGTTCCAATGAAACACGTCATTAGGTCAACAAATTATGTCAAATTTTTAAGTTCAAATAGCATTTTTCTTTTTAGTGATATGCCACCAATCCCGAAATTGATATACTTTTCTTCACTACTATGCTTCAAATAATGCAACCCTCACAGCAGTGGTAGGTAGGAATTTTCATCCCTAAGAAAATCTTAATAAGGAAAGGATCGCGAAGATGCCATGTGAATCAAACTCTACCCTTTATTTTGTACCACAAACTCCGGATATGAAAACCGACTAAAACCCCTATATAAAGAGCTGGTGTATGGAGCAAAGTCACTACATAAGTGGTACAAGCAAATTCCATTGTGTTTGAATTGTCCCCTTTCTCTTCTTCTTACTCACCAAGAATAGACAATGAAGAATTCAAGAAGTTCCATTGCTCTTCTTCTCTTTTTCATGTTTCTCTCCATGTCATTTGCTTATCCAGCCAAGAAGAAACAGTACAAACCATGTAAACAGTTGGTCCTTTTCTTCCATGATGTTGTTTACAATGGTCACAATGCTGCCAATGCTACTTCTTCCATGGTAGCTGCCCGGGACGGGGTAAACTTAACCAACTTAGGTGACCAATTCCATTTTGGAAGCATGGTGATCTTCGATGATCCGATCACTCTTGACAATAATTTCCACTCAACCCCTGTTGGACGAGCTCAGGGCATGTACTTCTACGACACAAAAAACACTTACACTGCGTGGTTAGGATTTTCGTTTGTTTTTAACTCCACGGACCACCAAGGAAGCATAAACTTCATAGGGGCTGATCCACTGATGAATAAGACTAGGGATATTTCTGTGGTGGGTGGCACTGGTGATTTTTTCATGCACCGGGGAATCGCGACTCTAATGACTGATTCATTTGAAGGCGAAGTGTATTTCAGGCTCCGTGTTGATATCAAGTTTTATGAATGTTGGTAAAGTTGAAGATGCAAGTTTTTGTGAGTTTTTAGAGTGTTACACAAGCTTGTGTGTTTTGTATTATGCCAAGGGAGTAAATTTCAGGAATATAGCTTGCATGATTGAAGTGAATAAACATTGAAGAATTGGAAGTTTTTGGCAATTTATCTATTAAATTTTGCAGTTTTACTGAAAATTACATGTATTTTCGTTGAAGCTAGACCTGAAGTGACACAGGCTAAAACTAAAATCTGAACTTTTCCTTTCCTTTCACTTTCACTGTCCATTTAGTGTAACAACTCATGAAGAATTGTTAAATTTAATATGTTTGTTACAAATAATTTAATGATGGGTTGAATATCATTTTGATTCGATCGCCTTGATACCGTTGGAGTGGCACAAAGTTGTTACCCTTAAAAGAGGAATTGGTAGGATATGATCCAAATCTCCATCAATTCCCTTATTCAGCTGTTGTCCTAGCACTCTATGGTTAATTTCAACTATTCCACTCTTAGCTTATTGTCAAGTTCTATGGGCTTGACTCATGGGCACTACAATGACCAATTGGAGAGAGAGAGAGAGAGAGAGAGAGAGAGAGAGAGAGAGAGAGAGAGGTAGGAGTCCAAGGGTGGTCCCACTATCAAAGTTTTTGGATTGAAAAAGCACATGCACATGGAATTTGAACCAAAGTCTTTACCGTATAGTGATCAATTTCATGATTGCTTGTAGAATATATTTCAAATTTGAGCAAGCTGTGTCGGACCCCCGGGGCCGGCCCAGCAGTATCGGAAAAAAAAAATGGGATTTAGGCTCCAAAGTTTTAGAAGATTCCATGATTTTAGATATATTACTAATCAACAAAAAAAAATTAAATCTATTAAATTTTAATTTTTTCTAAAAATTAAATTCAATCAAAATTTTTATTGCTATAATTTAGGTTTATAATTCAATCTATAACATTAAAAACTTAAAAATTTTAAAAATTAAAAAAAATACTCAAAAATCAACTCATATTTATTCTCACCTACTTTTTTTCTCTCTCCCGTAAAAAAAAAAAGTTAAAATCTATTTTTCGACAATATTAACACATCTTTTTTTTGTTTCCCTTCACATAGCAAATTAAAAATAAATTAATTTTGTTAAAAAAAATAATATTAAAAATAAAAAAAACCTTTATTTAGTATTTCTACTTTAAGTCTTAAATTGGTTTAAGCCGCCCTGCTACCCGGTACCATAAAGATGCAAACTTGGCCACATTACATTCCTCTAAGATGATAAGATATTTATACATTATATACAAGTGGGTGAAATGTAATGATGACTAAACGATTTTGAGTAAAATTTGTGCATCTTCGTTTTGTATAGATGAGTGCATTTTTTTAGTGTAGCTACTTAGTAGAGATAATTATAAGTATATGTATTTTATACTATGATTTTCTTGGATTTTTCAGCCTATGGGTTTTTTTCTACGCAACTTTTCAAATTTAATAGTGATTAGTTATTGACTTCTGACCAAAAGAATGAGCTGGAATTGCACTGTCAGTCAATTTTGCTGCATATATTTTATTTTAAGGTGGAGGTTATACTAAGAATAATCATAATAATATAAGAGCTTTTTGACTAAGCTTCTTTTAGTTTTAAATGAGCCTTTAATCACATTGGAGCCAATAATTTCAACAGTTAAAATTAAAGTAATCTAGTAGGTTTATGGAATTGTACAGCAGGAGACCTCTTTTCTTCATGGTTTATGGGAAGGGGGACTTTGATAAGTAAAGTATTGACAATTTGGCTTGGTGTTGGATGTTAAGATCATATGCAACTGAAGATGATAATTGAAAGTATAACTGGAGTGGTTGGCACCTACTCTTACCTATGTAGTGACCTCTTACGTCGCTTAATCTAGACCTCTAGGTAGGGAAGTAAGGGGCTAGTCACCCGGATTGAGAAGTTGGTCATTTGGACTAGATCTGGGTGGTTAGTCCCTAATCCCGTAAATATGTCTTGTGAGGCGAATTGCCAGTTCTTAATACCTAAAGCAAACACACCCTTTGAGTATTGATAGGTGGACATGCAAGCTCAGCATTGCAGCTTGTTTGACAAAAAAGATATAAGTGGTAAGGCATAAGCTTAAAAGTGTTTATCTTCACACCCATTTGCATCCAAGAGAGGTTATCAATTTCCCCTGGCTTTGGTACCTAATTAACTCTTTGGTGGCTCATTTTTGCCACAATCATTTACACAAAAAGGGACTTCAAGGTTTAGTGAAACCAGTATAGAACAGATTGCAAGATGTCACATTCCAATCAAACGCAAAAAACGAGAAATAATTGAAGTAGTGGAATACGAAAGGGAGCCTGTGGTGTGGTTATCCGGGACTATAAAGGAGGACTACCGAAGGGAGAAGCAAGAACCTTCACGGAAGCTGTAACAGTGAGAGGAGGGCTTCAACGCTGCCATAATTGAATCTTACTCACAGGGTCCTCATAGATTGGATAACCAAGGGTCTAGAATGGATGCAAAGGGAGATAGAACCCATAGTAAGAGACATGTAGCAAAATGCATCCTAGATACCTATGGTTCGAGTTGAGAAAATTAATAGAGCAGCCAACATGGTTGCACACACAGTGGCAACTAAAGCGCGAGAAGGGACCCTACCTTCTCTGTGGCTTACTGATTCACTTCCACTACTGAGAGTGCTCATGGAGAGGGAGGCTAGAGTGGGTGTTGGTTAAGTTCTAAGTTTTTATGTAATCAAGCTCTCTAAGCATTAGTGGTATTAATGAAAGTTGTTACTTCTTGACCGAAAAAAAAAAAAAAAGATGAAAAATCGATGCTTAATAACTCCTTAAAAATAGATCTAATCGATTGTGAAATTCTCTATTGATCGAAGACCTGTACAGATAAGCTAACCCTCTATAGTGGTGGAGTATCATTCAGTTGTTAGAAACATATGGTCCCAAAAGCCCAAATGCAGCCAATAATTATGCTAGTCTTAGACTTGAAGCTAACAAAAAGAAGCAGTTGGATAGAAAATTGGTTTAGTGTTTCCCAAAGTCATGAAGCATGATGCCTTGAAATCTAAGCTTTAGCAACTATTTTTTGAATTGAAAAGACTTGATGGTTTCAACCTTCCACACTCAAACAAGCATTCTCTTGTTTTCTGAGAGCTAAAGATTACCAGTTTGAGCTCTTTACTCTTCTTCGACCTTCTCTTTCAACCTATGGGGAAAATTCACAGGACATACCTTTCCAATGTCAATTCGATATTTCAGCATTGTGCCTTAACACTAAGGGGAAGAAAAAAATTTTTTTTTGGGGGGGGGGGGGGGGGGGGTGTTGGCTCTCCAGAATCGGGGTTTCCTCCTATGTAAAGTGGTTGTGCTATAAGACCAACCTGCAGATCTATGTCTGTTCCATAATCAAGTTGAGTTGGTGAGAAATAGACTTCCATCATTTCCAATTGACAAATTGCATTACTCCAAACAAGCTGGTGACCTGATACAATAATCAAAAATAGATTCCCTGCTGATCTGATCTGGTTGGCAGCTAACCCCACTTCTGCCTTAAAAAGCTTCTACTTCCAAGGGAAAAAAGTTATAAAATGCTGACTAAGTTTTTACATTTGTTCCAAATTACCCATCTTATAAGGACCCCTAGAATCCATTAGAGCCAATCTGATAATGCTTGATGGTAGCAGAATGATTATAACCAGAGTGGTTTTCTGGCTAGTAATGAGAAATAGTTGAACTACTCTGCTCATCTAAACCAAAGTGTGGTGTTGGATTGCTGAAACCTGGCAAGCCTAGCTAGGATGCTGTAGGTTAAGAGAGAAGTTGTTAACTATGCTGCCTGTTTATTTGCACAACCATCTGAACACATGAAAGGTCACTACCCTACTCTAATCGATTAGTTTCAGCAAACACTTATTACTGGTCACTATTTTCACAGACACAAAGAGGCCCCACTCTTGCTTGAAACCAATATCGAATAAGTAGTTTTAACCGAAAAATGGTGATATCCGAGTTGAGTTCTTTTGAACGGAAGAGTTATGGAATTAGTTGGGCGTGAGAGAGATAAAAAACCGAACTTTAGTTGGCAAAGCTTGTGAGAATGTCTAATATTTCTAATTTGCAGTGATCATAGGGAATACTACGGTAAAGCGTAAACCTCTTTAGGTTTGGATCTGAGTGAATGAAAATGAAATGGAATGTTAATTTGTCAATGAAAATCGGAACTTAGCCATCATTAGCCTAAAGTTACAGGACACGAGGGACCTGGAAAGTTGGAGCAAGTATACCCTTATTTTCTTTTGGCCATTTCACCCAATGTCCCCTTTGTACCTTAGTCATTTTTTGACTGTTAAGGGGTCTCTCAGTGAATGGAAAAACAGTCGAGGAATGGAAAAGCACAAGCTTGTAAAACTGACTTCATTACTTTGTTAATCTCAGAGATGAAACCCATGTCCATTGATCAACAATAGAGATATGGATTTTCCAGTAATAACTATAGATAATATCATCCAATTCAAAGAACCGGTGGACACCATTATCCAAATGCACCCAATCATTTTGTCAATCTTAGACTTGAAGCTAACAGAAGGTAACAGTGCCATGGAACATGGTTTAGTTGCTTTCAAAGTCATCATAAAATGCCTTAAAAGCCAAGTTTTGGGAAACTAGTTTACCATTTAGATACACTTGGAAAGCCGTTATATAAGAGATTGGTTCTTGCCACCCTCCACACTGAAGTAAGCATTCACAATTTCACTTCTTGCATTCTCCCACACCCTTACCAATGGCTGTCAAAATCTCGATTTCAGCTCTCTTCTTTTTCTGCCTCCTCCTCAGATCCTCTGCTACGCCTAGAAGGCACATCAGGGCTCACCACCCCTGCAAAAAAATGGTGTTTTACTTTCACGACATCATTTACAATGGCAAGAACTCCAAGAATGCAACTGCTGCAATAGTAGGAGCACCGGCTTGGGGCAACAAGACCATATTGGCCACACAAAACCATTTTGGCAATTTAGTTGTCTTTGATGACCCAATCACTTTAGATAACAATCTACACTCTACCCCAGTAGGCCGTGCCCAGGGCTTCTATATTTATGACAAGAAAGATGTATTCACTGCTTGGCTCGGGTTCTCCTTTGTTTTCAATTCCACTGAGCATAAGGGTAGTATTAACTTTGCTGGAGCTGACCCACTGATGAACAAGACTAGGGACATTTCAGTGACTGGTGGAACTGGAGACTTTTTCATGGCTAGAGGGGTGGCAACTTTGATGACTGATTCATTTGAGGGAGAAGTATACTTCCGGCTTCGCGTTGATATTAAGTTATATGAGTGTTGGTAACAAAGTTTAAGTTTTGGCTTATTTTGTTGTGCCTTCATGTTTTCTTTTCAAAGGTCAGAAAAAAGTTCTATCTTCTCGAGGGATTCTGTTCATAATGGCCTTCTTACTTTTGGCCTATACTGCAATTTTGTTCTAAATTCTCTGCCACTACTTGTATTGGCAGCCACTGGCAACAACTACCCAGTGGTTTTGCCTTCTGGTTAATTTCTGCACCAATCTGCCTACTAAGCTTTGAGTTTTTCATTTTTGAATTTCTCACTCTTTATTCTAGTCACTCTCTTCCTGATCACAAAAAAAAAATTGTAGTCACTCTCTTAAATATCAATACTTGAACCATTCAAAATCAAATTCGTCACGAAAATCTGTTAACAGTCTCTTGATCAAACAATCCAGTGAAGACAATCCAGGGAAAAGAAAAAGATGTTTACTACCAAGGCCAGTGTATCTGATGTAAATACTGAGTGGAAACTAGAGACTCCTTCATGGGTACTTCGGGTTCATCATTCTAAATGATTGATGGATTTCCATAGTGAGACTTTATGGTTTTTGTTAAATATGCCTAAGGATAATGGGGAGTAACTTGGCCAACATCCTGGTTTATCACATTACATTCTATTGGAATTATTTCATATTACCCCAAACATATGTCTCGATTATCTCTTTTGATAGAAATTGTCAACGCGTCAGGATAAGTGAAAAAATCACATAGTTCGAGAGGTAAAATGAAATATTTTTTTATTATTAAATTTATAACAGACGTTAATAATTGGTATAATAATATGAATCTATTAATTAAATAATTGATGGTACAATGTAAAAAGTATAATTATTGAGGGGGTAATATGAAAAAATAATCATAGCTAAGAGGTTAAAGTATAATTTATCCCACAAAAATTAGCAAATTCAATTATGTTCTGAAGCGACAAGGATTTCCAGTTTGAAAATATTTCAAAATAAAATGAATTCTCCACATTATGATAATTTCAAACGAAATATCCTTTTTTTCAATTTAGCCTTTCAACTATTGATTTTTTTTTACATCGTCCCTTCAACTAATTATTTCATTTTGCCAATTTGCAAACGTTTGTTATGTTTTTGGATGGAAATTATTAATGCGTTGGGGCAAAATAAAAAATATTATATAGTTCAGAGGGCAAAGTAAAATAACTATTCATTAAAATAAGTCATAGACGTTAATAATTGAGGCAATGTGATTAATTTCACATAGTTAAGGGTGTAAAATAAAAAATGATGAGTAATATTATTTAGACCTAAAAATTTGATCTAATTTATTGACACAATTATGTGGCTTCAATAAAGTCATTGGATCAACGCCAAATTTTAATATTTGATGGGCCCTACAATTAATTCAAAAATTTTAGTAAATTAGGTCAACAAATTAGATCAATAAATTAGATATCATTAGCATTGCTCAAAAATGATAGTTGAGGTCACACTTGGGGTAGTCAAAATGTAATTTGTCTTTTATTTATTTTTGAGGTCTTGGCGAAGTAGATAAAACGGTAGGCAAGTAACGGTCAAACTGGCGCCCACGCGGGAGAGCTTATCCATAGGCCATAGCGTACCTATCAACTTGTATCATCGCCACAACCAAAGGTTACAGGAAAGAGATAGAAAGAGAGTCAGTGAGAGAGAGAATGCGAAGCACAACGCTCTCTTCAGAGAGCGTGTTATTGAGGGCGACAAATCCACTGCCATTGTCTTATACATGTTCTAAGCCTTTCAAATTCTTCAACTTCAGAAGAAATTCACTTCTCTTTCATCGCACCCCAAGCCTCTTTCTCTCCAGGTAACTTCAATTTCGCTGCTGTAAATATCTCATTCCGCATATTTCTTTTTACTTTATCTTGTGATGTTTTGTTTCCCTGTCAAATTTTCCCAGTTTTGCTCAAAAATTAGCCAATTACTTATCACAATTTTGTGTATTAGCTCTTTGAATGTGTGTGTGTGAGTGAGAGAGAGGGAGAGATTAGCATTATTTTGTTGTGATTTAATGCACTTTAAAAATCACGCCCCATTATTTCGGGTTGGATCATAATCCGGATCAACACAAACTAAACTCCACAAAAAAAACCCAACATATTGGGGTACAGAAAGTTTTGTTTGTGCATTGTTACATAATGAGAGGGGAAATTAGGAGACAAATAATTTTTTAATTTCGTTTGTTCCGTTCAGGTATTCAGGATGGCAATGCATAAACAAAGATGATGGGCGGTTCAGGCACTCTTCATGTAGTGATTGTCCTAATTTGCATGATCAAGTACGTTTTTCCCTTACTATATGCACTTTTATTTGTTTGTTTAGATATTTATTTTTCCCTAAATGCATTATATTTGTTAGAGCCGGCGATAACTTTATTTTTCTTGATACATTGTACATTGATCAAAAAAATTTGTAAAATCATTTAGTCATCTTGTGGCTTAGACTGGATATGCAGTGCTTTGCTTATGATTTTTCCTTTTTCGAAAGGAATGTTCAGTTGTCCTTTAACAAGCTAAGCACAATAAGGCATGACTCACATCTACATTTTATGTTTGTACTCGTACTGCAGCCTCTAGATGCGTTTATAACATGTCATATTGAGCTAGTTTCTTCCCATGGTATTTAGATGCATGTTCTTCCGATGCCAATCTCCTTCTACCAGACAATCATTTCTATATCATCGAGAAACTCTCCACATTGTAAAGTATTTGCCTATTTGGCAGCATAATATCTCATAATGTTTTAACAGGTCCTGTTTGGTGATTTATGAAACCTAGCTTTCTAGGTATTGAAATGTTGGACTTTTATGCAGGAGCTCATGTTCCTTAATTGCAACAGTGGCAAAGCTGTAAAAGTGGTGTACAATATGAACGACTGTAGTACATCAGACAAATCCAGTGCAAAGGATTATTCAAGAAGGAAAAATCACATACCTGCGGATGTCCCAGTTTTAGATACGCCATTCTTTTCTTATCTAAAGTTTGCACTGTTCTGTGGGTTTTTTACTCTTCAAGGCACTCAGCAGGCAGTTGCTAGTTCAGATTTTGCTAGTGGATTTCAGTCGATTTCCTTTCTAGAGGACCTTGGCGATTTTAGCACAGGTTTTGCTTCAGTTAGGAGAATCTCCCGGTATCTTTAATTTTTAGAATTCTTGTCATTGCTTTTTCTTAACACAGAGTATGTTGGTATCTTTTCAGGGTGTTCATGTCTACATTGCAATGTTCGTAGTTAACATGAATTGATTATAATGGGGACATAAATTTAAAAAAACTAAGGTGATTGAGTGATTAGGCAAAAGTTAAGTGGAGAAAACAAGCCAGTCACAACATAATATCCATCTTTCGACATTCTATGAGAGCTCTTTGGAGACATTTTATAAATTTTGCTGGTCAAACTCATACTGATTGTTCTGTACCATGCTTGGAGTCATCTTTCAACTTTCTATGTGAGCTCTTTGGAGACATTTTATATGTAGAAATGCTTATATCTGATGTGCAATGCCTGGCCCAAAATTGATGATTTCTTTTCTTAATTTTTTTTTTTTTTACCTAAGTCACATTCACACAGGCAAGTAAACATTCGCTGACTAATATCATGGGTGCAATTCTTTTTTTGCAGGCATTCTTGCTGATATTTTTCTCTGAACTAGGGGACAAAACCTTTTTTATTGCGGTGAGAGAAAACCTGTTAAATATTGGCAGCTTTGTTGAGATTCTCTCCATAAGTTTCTTCCACTTTCTAGGGTTATTGGATGAACATGCATGTGTATATGTACATCATGATATATAGTTTGTCTGCTACTCACCCTATATCTAACCAAGTTAGCTCAAGGAGATATATGAGCTAACTTCTAAACTTAGTTTTTTCTTCTTCATTATAATGTGTTTTTCATAGGCAATCTGTGGCATACTTAACCATTCTACTTCATCAGTGGCTCAGCTCTATATTCTGAACTGAACTTTGGATGCTTAATGTCTTGAGCAGGCACTTTTAGCAGCCAGGAACTCTGCTGCTGTCGTTTTCATTGGGACTTTTGGCGCACTTGGGTTTGTGGTTTTGCTTATGAATGTTGATTTTGATGGCCTCTTGTATTTGAAGTCTTCTCTTAATAATGTCACAACAGTTATCTTGCATGTATGCATTTTTAACTGTAAGCTACTTTTTGAATTACTGCACTGTTATTCTAATAGAATATTAGAAGGCAAATTTTCTGTGCCTTGGAAAAAGAAAAAACTACTATAAAACTTGTGATACTAGTGTCAACGTGGGCTCCTTTATGGGTCTGCTTATGATGCCCACCAAGGCGATAGTAATGTGTAGTTGTTTTAGTTTCTATTTTTCTTTTTAGTGCTTGTAGTGCATATGAATCGTGTAACTCTTTCTTTCTTAACGGTTATATTCTCACTATGCATATTATTCCTTATGAAATCAATGCACTTAAAAATATCAAAGGGACAACTCACGAAAGCTATATTATATCTTGAAGGATTAGTGATTGTGCCTCGTAAAACGCGTATATTTTGTGTGCTACTCTTAAAATAAATGGATTGGGTTCTATTTGGTTTTAACTCTTGTGACTTTCTGATTCCTTACAAGGAAATGTTCTCTTTCCTTTGAAGGATTATATATTTCACTGGACTCATAGATGCATCTATGTTTCATTTGCAGGGTAATGACGACAATATCTGTTGTTATTGGTCGTACTTTTCACTATGTTGACGATATCCTTCCATTCAGGTTTTACAACCCTTGAGCTTTTCATGTTATACCAGGAATTTGTGTTGGATCTTTTGTTGGGAAATTAATTGGGCATGCTTCATTGATGACTGGGTATCAATCTCAGTTGACATTAATAAAAATGGATACACAATATCCCTAATCTTGCCACATATATTTGAAATTATCACTTTTGATGTCATGCTCTTGCAAACTTGGAACCCATCATTTTTATGACAGGCAACTTCTTTAATGTGACCATTGGATGATGTGTCCAATTACCCTGTATATCCGGTTAATATACAGGCATGACATTGGTGGACCATGCTGTCTAGAACGTGACTTCAGTCTCCTATTCAGTGAATGTTTTTCTGGCGTCTTTCCTAACTGGTCTGAGTATTTGATGATTCAATCACTTCAGCAGATTTGTCCTAATGTAGTCTTCTGAATGGCAGATTCGGTGATGCTGACTTGCCCATTGATGATATTGCTGCAGTTTGTCTTCTGGTACCTTTTGTCTTTTACCTTTAGCTACATGGAAAGAACTAAATCTTTTTCATGTGCTCAAGAACACTACTCTGAACAGAAACCTGTCTTTTGATCGGAAAGCATCACATGTCTGGTGGTTCTAATTGGCTTCAGGTGTATTTTGGGGTTTCAACATTGCTTGAAGCTACCTCCAGCGATAGTCAAAGGGCAGAAGATGAACAGAAGGAGGTGAAATTTTCTGTTCAATGAATCAACGATTTGGAAGCAACCTGACATCAAAATTTTGACATTAGTTTTGACCTTCTAATGATTTTTGCACATCTCTTGAAAAGTGTTACGGGCTGTAGGAGTCTCTGTGAGATTTGTAGGATCCCTTTTCCTATAAGACATTTGTCCAACACCAGTTTCAACAGTTGTTGAAGCAACCAGCATTTTTCTGTTACCCCAATGGGCTGAATGAGAAGGGTTTATTTAATAAATAGTATTTCCAATAAACACCTCTCAAGGCGATGCACCCCAACTACACAAAGTATAGAAAATAGACTCCTTCAACAAGGATCAAAATATCGTTTCGAAACAATCGAAACATCCAAAACGTTTCCGTTTCTAAGGAGACCGAAACAAATCAGTGATAGAATCGACATTGTAATACTTTGAAGTGTTTCATAATGTTTTGTTATATTTCAATGCATTTGCACAATTATTTCGGAATGTTTCAAGTTTCAAGATATTTTGGTATATTTCAATCAATGTTTTAAAAAATAATTCTTAAATTTTTTTTTTTTTTCATTTTGTTTTCAAAATAGGTCGAAACGTTTCCGTTTCCTAGGTGATCAAAATTATGCACCGAAACAAAATTTTGATCCTTGCCCCTCAAAAGTATGCCTTTTTAGTTTCTTCCAAGGGGAGACTGATTATGGTGTTCTATCGTCCACGACGCGATCAACAATATCTCAGTTTTGTTATATGTTTGTAATGATATTATATTTATTATGTGAAGAATCAAGTTACCACTTAGATCTGGAAATTTTGCAGAATATCTAAATTTATTATGACAATTGAGATGATTTCTAAAACTGAGATATTCCTTGTTCTACTATCTACTTCATTTCCCATTTCATCACACAGAAATGATTTCACCAGCAAGTCTGGAGTGTAAAAGGGGATATTTTCTGAACCGCATGTCATGTTTATACCGTGAACCAGGCAGAGTTGGCAGTTTCAGAACTTTCAGGTGATGGTGCTGGGATTTTGGCTGCTGCTAACACAATCATAAGCACTTTCCTGCTAGTTTTTGTTGCTGAATGGGGTGACAAATCATTTTTCTCCACAATAGGTGAGTGATGAAGCTGCAAACCTATTTTTTTTTTAAATTGCAGGCTGATATTACCCCAAATAATGGAAGTTTTTAGTTCTCGTTTTACATATCTAACATCCAAGCTATTCATGGTCCCTATATGGCCACACTTTGCCAATGCAGATCAAAGATGAGCCTATTTGAATGGAAACACTTGAGGAGGTTTTTTCGTTTGAAAGAAAAAAGAAGAGGAGGAGATATTTTTAGCTCTCAAGTGAAAAAGCTTAATGCGTACTGTAGACAAAGTCTATCCTTGAAAAATCATAAAAAAAAAATTAGTCATCACAAACTATTGGGGTCAATCACCAATAAAATATGATGATTAGATAGTGTTAACTTTCGTATCATTGAACTCTTGAAATGAATTGTATAAGTTCATTTGCATTCCATCAAGTCAAAAGGATCCCGTCTCAATGAGAAGATAGTGCACAGGTTTATGATTTTTGTTCCATCAGACAATTGGACTCTGCTAGTTTTTTCTGGTCCATTCAACCATTTTACTGGATGTGTTGAAATGCCACATTCAAAGATTTGGGCAATTGGATCTGAATTATTTAATGCTACACCTCATGTGGTTTACAGGCAGAGGAAAACTAATTTATGAATCAGATAGTGTGATGGTGTTTCAGGTTTTTAAATAATTATAATAGCAAGACAAGTAACTACTCAAATCAAGCTGGCAAGTTGAATAGTATCCTGACCCTTATTGGGGTGAGATTAGCTCATTGAGGGTTATTGTTTCTTATGGAGTTTGGAATGTTAATTTCTTTTCTTTCCTACATTTTGTAGCAACCAAATAAAGCAGGTAAACTCCTCTGCACTACCCCCTCCAATGCCTGATGTATAGGTTTCTGTATCCTTCTCTGGATGCAAGTCTTGCTCAAGTCTTGGCCATCATGTTCCCTACTGACACACGTAATCTTCTTATCCAGCACTTGCTGCAGCCTCTTCACCACTTGGAGTCATTGGGGGAGCACTGGCTGGTCATGGAGTTGCAACTTTGGTAAACTTCAAAAAAAAATTGACTCTGCATTTTGGCAACCATTTTAAAGTTAATGTATCAGCAATAAATTGGAAGTTTCCTTTCGTGATTAAAAAACAAACTTTTATCAATTTTTGCTGAGAAGTTAGATGAGAACTAGGAAAATTAGATTTAATATTTGCAGCCTGCTTTCCAAGAAGAAACCTGCCATTATTTGGCAATGCAGAAAAAATACTAGTTTTTATTCCATTTTAGTACACTGTTCTGGTTCCTTGAAGACCTCTGATTGGCAAGGTTTTAACAAATCATGAGTCTGGACTGGTATAATAGTTAACAACGTCACACTTTGTCACCCATTGGTATTATCTTTTTCCTTTTATTTTCTACAACATTATGCATTTAGGCTGATCATTACTAATGGTGTGTTGCAGCTTGCTGTTTTGGGAGGTTCTTTATTGGGCACTTTCTTATCTGAGAAGGTGAGGTTACCACACTCATTACCCAAAATCATCCATGAAGTGACTAGTTTTTCCTAAGCTTTTAACACCAGTACGGTTCATCTGAGTATGCTGTCCTTGTCTGTGCGTTGCGAACATTGAAAACCAACATTGCAAAACCTAACATCCTATGATGAAACAAATTTAGTTTACATTTAATCTAACACTGTATAGAGTTCTCAACTTGTTAAAATAGCGAGACCTGAAGCCTTATGTAAGAACAGTGAAGTGGATATATGATAATTAGTAACAGATCGGTCCACAGCTGTCCTTAAATACATGTTTGGTTATACCCAGAATTTTGGCCAATCTCCTTCTTACTGTGTGAGCTTCTGAATCTAAGACCTTTTCTTTCCTCGGCAATAAACTGTGAACTAGGCCTACTGAAATTTGTGAAAGAACCATGGGATGAGCCACATGCATCCCAGTGGGATTAAATGACCCCATCCAAAATTAGGAAACTAAAAATTAATGTTATTGGATAGTTTGCTTTCCTAAAGAAATAGGGGGATCCCTCAATATTAAATATTTATAGGGTTGCACAAAATTGTAAAACTAAAGTTGCAAGTTGATCTCATCTTCTTGTAATTCAAGACATGAAAGATCGAATTTTGAGATTTTGTTGAATCCAGAAAATATCTCATGCTATGGTTTATTTGTGTGTGAGAGAGAGAGATCACAGGAGAAGAGGGGACTAATTGTAGAGCGAGTTATTTTTCTTATTTGTATTATGCACATTATTATTTTTTTTGACTTGCTACCATTTGAGCTTTGGATATATCAAAACCCACCGTTTTATAACCAAAATTGAAGCCAGGACAGAGTTTTGCATTTTATCACTTACCCTACTCAAGGAATTTCCTGACTTCAGCACTACACATATGGAAGTTGGCTACCAAAGTGTGAAATACAGCCAACAGGTTACTCATTTGGTAGCTGATCATCTATTTTTTCCCATCAGATATCCACATACAGATCTCTATATATGGTTTATACCGTCTATTAGCTAGATGGCTTGTTAAACTTAAATTGAGCTGCTTATTTTTGCTGCAATGTGTGATTGAGTTACCTCGGCATCTGACTTGCACCAGATGAAGTTCCTTTATATTTACTTTTTTTTGGTTATTCAGGCATGTTACATAGGAAATTATTCACTTGTGCTTTTCTTTGGGCAGGTTATTGCATATATGGGAGGTACCCTTTTTCTCATCTTTGCAGCAGTAACATTGGCCGAGATTGTGACTTAGGGATGAGCACATTTTTTCTTCCTCAGACAGCAAATTTTGTAAGCTTCTATTAAGTCATTCAAACAAACAGCATTTGCTTCTATATGTTGATTACTTCAGATACTTTGATTCCACCTAGAGAATTTATGGTGAGTGGGCAATTTTATATCATATGGCATATAAGTTAGATGAATTGCATGCACTCAGAAAATAAACATGTACATGTTCAAGCTTGAGTCATCTACCACAATCTTCGCCTAGAATTGTTGGGAAGTCTAGAGATAGATTGAACCCCATTGTCTCCCTGAACTGAGATCCTTTAGTAGTTACCTTATTCCCTCGAATTCCCCACCCAATAAATCAGTCACACATGTAACTTCTCTTTTCACTTTTGGAAAAATTGTAGGGTTGGTGACCGAGGTAGCACCCTAACCACAAGGAAGCACACCCCTAACCATGCCCAGCTGCAAGTAAGCATATTTCATCTTACTTGCCTAGCCAGGGAAACCTATATGGTAGCCTATTTTGATAATCTAGAGTCATTACTTTTATGAGGTTCGAATTCAAGACCTAACAATCACCAAACCAGACGAGAGTGGTCCAGTGCCTCTGAGCCACACCAGCCTTACATCGAGTCGTTGGCACACCTATCATAGCAGTTACAAACTATGTCCCTATCGTTTGTTAACTGAATTTTGAAACCTTTTATATTGTATAAAACCTTGAATGCATGCTCTTAAGTGGTGTGACATATCACATTCGCCTATCAACTCTCTCTCTCTCTCTTCCGTCCTTGGCAGCACACTGCAATTCAATCTCTATTCCTTTTCTCATTATATATCCTTCTCTTTCCCACTGCAATCAGCAACATTCCCCTCTCTTCCATCCCTGGCCACCCACTTTGATTCCGTATGCTGTCCTCAAGGATTTATGAGGTGTATAACGCTTAGCTCGTAGATATTTTTTTTTTCTTTTATTATTATTATTTTTTTTTTTTGGGAGGGGGAGGGAGGAAATGGGCTTAAACCCTTGAGGTCAGGAAGATAAACATTCACAAATACAATGAATACCAATGAACTAAAGACCCGTTGATAGATATTTATTAGTATAATCTTTTAGCCAATTTGTTTGAAACCAGAAGCTTTACACTTTCATATCCAAGCTTCAATGACACCCAAACTCGTTCTGTCCATCAAGACAAGATTTCCCCAGATTTTGTCGGAGTACTCCCTCAGACTTTTACTGTTAAAAAGTGGCTCTTGAAGAAGAAAATTTTTTTTTTGTTTATTTTCTGGGTATCATTACAGAACAGAAGAATGTTCAATTTCTTTATCGAAAATGGGATATATAGTCAACATTGGATGGTTGGTAGAGATCAGTACGGTGGAAGAAGAATCAATTCTCTTTGACCTTTTGATTAGTAACACTATATGTGAACCTTCTTAACTAAGATGTCGTGTGTATTTTGAGACCCTCTTACCACCACTCTTTTTGTGAGTGTATCACTTTCATCGGTGAGCTTTTATTTTATTTCAATGTTAAAAAATAAATTCGAATCCCCACTCTCTTTTGCTTTTTTTTGGGTAAATAATCCAATCTCATTCTCAATCGAATAGTTGGCATAACTCTAATGGGTGATTCAGTAGTCAAGTTCTGTTTTTTTTAACAATTAAGAAGTCTGAAGTTCGATATTTTTCACACCTCCTAAGAGTCGGTCATCTTGTTCCTCAGGAGACATATTCTTAAAATTAGTTCGAGTTACGTGACTGAGAGAAGTCAGCGCAAACCCCCTCTAGCCTTTTAGTTGAGAATATAAAAAGTGACCAATTAAGTTTAGTCATATTTGGATCTTAGTCATGTAACTTAAGATTCTAAAAACTCAATACTAAATCTCTCGTCCCTTTCCCCAAATCTACTATATATTAAGGTCCACAAATTAAAATTTTATCTGATCTACATCTATAATATAAAGTAGGGTTTAAATAAGTCTATTCGATGGTTTCAAATTGACTCATCTAATAATCACTAATATCTCTTTCAAAATTATTCACATTGTATCGTATCTTCAGACATTGGTTATCTCTAATTATATAACAAAACATAACTTAGTTGATTTTATAATAATTCTTATATTATTAGACAAGAAATAAAAAAAATAAAAGATAAAATTTAAAACTTTTTTCTTTTTATTTTGATGTTTTGGAGGAAAAACTTGTTTTTATTAAATCATGTTTTGTCATTTCAAAAACTAATTTATTCATATTTGATAATAATGCAATTTATTTTTTTAGTGATAATTAGTCCCTTTATTTTCTTTTTCTTATCAAATGAATCTACTTGCAGTAACTTATGATGATGCACAAATTGATTTTACGCAAAATTAACAGTCAAAAATGTGTAAAGATGCAGTTAATGAGCAATAAATAGACAATCAATAGTAAAACAATAAATAAGAGTAAAATATACAATTTATAGTGGTTCAGTCCGGATAACTTATTCTACTCTCTGGAACGGCAGCATTGGCCTGGGATGTTTTATCGATGAATAGAATCTCTGGGAGAGTATGCTCCGAGAGTATTACAATGGTGTGGAGAGAAAAATAATGTGTGTAGGAAGGTGTAGTGTGTGTAAGAATCTTGTAGAGGTCTCAAAGTCATGCCCTCTATGTGTTGAGGGCTTACATTATATAGATTCACTAAGGCAGTGATGTGAGAAAAGGGGTTTTAATCATTTTGGTAAGTATAATTTTGGTAGGATTGAATCTCCGTATCCCAATAATCTCTCACTCGTGTTCTTATTCCGTTGAAAGATGATCCTGAGTTAAATTGAGCTTCATCCTGAGTATGGGCTTTGAGTTGGAGTGGATTGAACTTGAGTCGAAGTAATTTCAATAATACCCCGCGGAAGAGAAAGAGAAGGATGAAGAAGAGCTGGGGAGCCAGCCCATGGGCGCTACCTATGGGCGGCGCCCTTGTCCTGGGTGCTGGTCCATTCTTGGTAATTTGGTCCTCCTCCTATGGGTTGACCTAGCTCAGATTGAGCTCCTATTTGAGTCCAGTTAATTTCGGGCTCATCAACTTGTACTTGAAAATCCGATACAACATAAAATTTAAATATCACTAAAATAAATTTTTTTAGAATATATGACATCAAAAAAATATAAGCATGTGTATATTATTGTATATGAATAATGTTCAAAATAAAAATTATATTAAATCACAATTAATCAAAAATTAATATCATAAGTGATGTGACAAAAATGAACGAAAAGATATGTGAAGATAAAATTTAATTATTTAATCCTCTTATTATATAAATGGGAAAGTCTAACTTTATGGGGGAAAAAAAATTCACCATCGTACTACTTGTTACTACTTTTTATAATAAAGTTACAATTTTAAAAATAGAAGATACAACTGCTCAAGGAAATGATGTTATCAATACCAGACACTCATAATCGATCACGAACTCTCGATATCGATTTTAACTTTTCATAGTTATTCATACCTTTTAAAATTATAACTTACACATTAAAAAAAGGTATAAATTAACCATAAAAAATGTAAATTTTTTGGTACTTAACCGTAGTCTTTTTTTCCTATATAGATTGGGTGGAAAATATCATCAACTTAGATTGGATTTCGTCCTTGGTACGTCAAAAATATCTGGGTAATCAGGGGAATGGGGCAAACGCGATCATTGAATAAGTAATTTAAAAGCAAAAACCGCCGCAGCAGGCCCACCGACTGTGGACTTCACTACTACTGTATTGAACAAAAAAAATGGGTACGTAATTCTAAATTTTATTATTTTAATAAATATTTTTATAATTTTTATGAGTATTTTTATAATAAAAATATTTATAATTTTTGTGAGTTATTTTACAATAAAAATATTTACAATTTTTATAAATAATTTACTATTTTTGTAAATTAAAATCAATCGCAAGAATCATAAAAATGATAATAATTAAAATATACACAAAAATAATAAAAGACGATAGAGAGACTTGTCCACCGATTATTTATTTAATGTAAGGAAGAGTTATTAATTGTAGCGTCCAAGCAGAGAGAGAGAGAGAGAGCGAGCGCGAATGCACCACGAACGGTGACGAGGCGCTGCCGACTAGGTCTAGAACTACGAATGTAGCAGGAACAACATCCAAGTTCATTCGAAATTTCCTAGGGAAGTCAAAATAACTTACACCCTACGCATCTTGACGTGTCACACCGTGCACTCGCCAACATACCTGACAACAATATTATCTAATTATGGTATAAAAAATAAATTTAAATATAATATTTTTATTTTTTGTTTGATAAAATATTAAGATTTTTATGATTAATGACTAAAAATTTATCAAATAATAATCTACGACTTAGAATTTAGATATGGTAGCAATTTTTTTTAACAGTATCACAATTATATCCAAGAACAATATTATAAAACTAATGCATAATCGTCAATTACTACGATTGGTAATTAATCCAAAGTAATTTGATTATAATTTAGTTCGTGACGATCATACGTAGAAAGTTTGTATTCTTCGGTCATTAATAAATAATTTATTGGACAATACTCAATGCAATTATTACAAAATATACAGATTGTGAAATTAATACTATAATTCATGAATAAAAAAATTAAGTTTAATTCTTTGATAAAAAAGTGTAAAAATTAAATTCTAAAATTAAAGAATTAAATTTTTAATCAAAACCTTAAACCTTCAAATTGAACCGGTTGTGTCATATTATTTTGTATTTTTTAAAGTTATATTATGTCAAAATTTAGTCAATTTAAATTATGTCTATTTATAATTAGGTTTATAAGATATCAATTTTATGTCGTGTATAAATTATATTTAATAAATTTATATTATATTTGATTAAATTTCTATGACTCACTAACTTGAGAGATCAAATAAATTTATCCATAGTCTATTTAAATTTTGTGTTAATCATAAAATACCCTTTTCAAGTTTAAGTCACATTCAATCAACTTTCTCTGATTTTAGTTTCAATAATTTATCCTCTCAAAATTTAAATATTAGTGAATTAAGTTAAGTTGTTAATTTCGAAAGTGAAAAATGACCAAAAATATTCACTCGAAAATCACATGATCTCATAAATATTTTGTCAGAAGAAGAATTAGGAATTTTTTGTCGTGAGAATTTTTTTTCAAATTCGGGGTAATTTTTCTTTTTTAATAAATATGAGATCATGTGATTTCATTTCTATTATTTTTCACTATCGAAACTAACAATTTGAGTTAATTAAAAAAATGTACAAACTTTAAGGGAGTAATTTAATGAAATTCAAACTAGATGAAGTGAATTATAACTTGATCTAAATTTAAAAAGAGCATTTTGTAATTAACACATTCATTAATTTCGTACCCATTTTGGTTTGCGCATGGATGGTATTGTCTTATCAGGCCGTAAGCCACGGCTTAACGTACGCCGATCTTTTTAACATGCGCTGCGTCACAATCCGTTAATTTCTATCCGCAGTTTCCCACACCTCCAAACACCGAACACTCTCTCTCTCTCTCTGTCTCTCTCTCTCCATGTATATATTCATCTTCTTTTTTCTCCTGTCCACCCCGTCTCGTTCGTTGCCGGCGCTCCTTAAGCCCTACCTATATCTTTCTGGTTAAGTTATCAACCTCAAAGGTAAGATATATCTTTGGAATATGTTTCAGATTCGATCTCTGTTTTATCAAATCCTTTTTTATTCCAAATCTATGTTCAGTTTGCTGTCTAACTTCTCCCCGAATTTCTCCGTATCGCCGCTCGATAATATGGTGATTGAGTTTTGATTAATTTTGCTTTTGATAATTATATCTGTGGATCTCATAATTTTCACTTGTCCGGTTACTTTTTGTTTATTGCTTTATCTATCTTTCTGATTAGGCTTTAATTCAGTTTGCTTTGGCATTGACTCCACGCGTGGTTGCTGTGAATCCGAAGGAAAAGAAGGAAGAAAGCTGAAACCTACCACTCTTTGTTGCTCCGTAACCTTGAGAATGCTTAAGGTAATACAGTCGATTGGCCGATAGTAATTGAATTGTTTCGTTTTCCTAATTATTATAGCTGGAAAAAAAAAATACTAAATTGAAGGTCTTTTCTTGGTTTTATCTTGCACGGAACTGTGGAATTTGTTCGTTTGTAAGCAGAAAGACAAATCTATTATGTCTTGATCCTTGCTAAAGTTAAATTTACAGCTTGATTCTTATCTCTTAGCTGTCCTGTAGTCGCGGTATTTATCATATGGTTACAAATATTTTTATTTTATTGTTTCTAGTATACTCAGAACTTCAGTGGGTTTGCTTCTTTTGCTGCATATCGTGATTTATTGTTTTCTTTTCAAGCAATATGGAGCTTTAGCTCAGCTTGCATTTTTCCATTCAAAATTTTTTCTTCAGTAGTCATTCTAAATGTATTTTTAAGTAGGCCGTAAATGCATAGAATTCTTTGTACATTTGGGGTTATATAAAGGATGGGAAAAGATTGTACAAGGGACCTTTTTTTTGCTGGTGATTCTCCTGTGCGTTTTGTTTTTCAACCAGATTCTTTTTTTTATTGGGTCTGATCATATTCAGATCAGTGGATGCATGCAGCCTAGAAATTGCTCTTGTATGCGCATGTTCACTCAATAACATGTGTGATAACTCTTTTTTCTGTGTGATAACTCTTTTTTCTGTGTAATATTTGTTTCATTTTTGTTATTTTGGTTTTGATCTGTCTATTAAATCAATATTATCTTTTCCATCTTTATTTTGCTTTTTCTTTGTTTAGCTTCATTTTATCAGCTAAAACATGATGACATTCGAAATTTGAGTTGTCTGCTATTTTATCAGCTTTTTGGGCAACCAATTTGGTTTATCAAAATAAGATAACTTGTTCATTTGTTGTCTATTTTCCCATCTCCTTATTGTCATCATCTGTCAAATTGTCACTGTACTTGGAAACGTTAGGAATTCATAAGAAGATCTAGGCTAAATACCTTCTGCTGGATCCTATGGACCTCTGTCAATTAGAATCTATCCCCATTCCCCCTTCAGCTTTGCCTGATCTAAGTCCAGTTGAATTGAGGGAAATTCTTTCTGTTCCCTTCCCTTTTCATGTAAAGCAAATATTTTGGTCTGTGACCAGAGATGTCTTGTGGTTTCTGCACCTGAATTAGTCTAATGTTCTCTAATTCAAAAAGTCTGAGAATCAGAAGTCTGGAATCAGCTTATTGGCTGTGTAATTTTTTCAATTTTTATTATTTCCTTGAAGGCTGAATAGATTGCCACTGTGATTAGTCTGAGTGCTGATTGCTTGTCAATTATCCATATGTGAAACTTGCATGCTTCCAGCTTCTTATATATCATTTATTTCATGGAGGTTCCACCTGTCGAGAATCTGCTTGGTTATAGGTGTACAGAAACTACGTTTAGTTCCGTTTAATTTGCAATCTGTCAACCTCAATTCTAGTTGTCATTACTTTAATCAGCAAACGTATTTCTGGCAAACAAGGTGATTTCCCTAGCAATTTGACTTTGTTGAAACAGGATGATTGACTGTTGGGATGTTCCAGTGACGGATTCAAGTTTGTGTAGATTTTTCATTGGTTATTGTTGTTGCTGACGAGTTGGATTATATTGAATTTTTATAGCAAATGGATCGGTGTGACACTTCAGGATTTGTGAGCGGGGGTGGGATGTACTCTTTTAGAGGCATCTAACCCTAGTTTTGTAGTTAATTTCTTCAACCCGGAGGACAGGTGGACTGTGCTTTTGCAATTGAGATTTGGTTTGAATAAGAGTGTTGCATCTTAGCTATTTGCTTCATGGATGCCAGGTTCCAGAATCTGGGTTTTGCTGCTAACCCCTCCTTCAGTGCATTTAAGAATCTGGGCAATTCCATTCGAAGTTGTGGAGCCAGCACAGCCCATTGTGGTGCAGATACTACCTTACGACTTGATTCCCCTGGTTCTTTAATCCCTTTCTTGTCTGCTGCCAAGGGCATCAAACGGAAGTGGAGTTCAATTGATGGATCTATGGACCAGCAAGTTGGGTCTTCACTATGTCTTCAATTGGGCCACTCATCAAGTTCCTCGGACAGCAAGGGGAGTTCAGCAACAGCATGCACCACGCTGTCTTCGGCCAAAGAAACTGATGAGGAGACCTCAATGGAACTTGAATTAGATTTCACTCTTCATCTTGGCAATGAGAAGACACCCAGCTCAAAGAAATCTTATACCTCTAATCTGAAAGAACTGGATGTTCAGCCCAAGGTTGATCTGGAGTTGAGTCTCTCCACCGGGCCTGCTGAATCTGATATCACTAGCGTTCATCTGAGCTCCACTTCACCTCAGGGTGTGATTAAGATGCCACTGTTCCCTGATGGAGCCTTTCATATAGGTGAAGGGCCATCATCACCTTGGAAAACTGGACAATCATTTTACTCATTGCCAACCTCACTGACTGTGGACCCTAATTACTTCCTCAACCAGACCTTTAGAGAAATCAAGCCCACTCGGATATCTCCAGACCTCTCATCAAGCATAATAATGACACCAAAAAGCACAGTCACCTGTACTTCCGGGATAACACAACAGCAGCAGCAGCAGCAGCACAGCAGCAGTACATCAAAAGTATGCCAGTTCAAGGGATGTGTAAAGGGAGCAAGAGGTGCTTCTGGACTTTGTATCGCCCACGGCGGTGGCCGTAGGTGTCAGAAACCTGGCTGTCATAAAGGGGCCGAGGGCCAAACTGCATACTGCAAAGCCCACGGTGGAGGTCGGCGTTGCGACTTCTTAGGGTGTACCAAGAGTGCAGAAGGACGCACAGATTTCTGTATTGCACATGGTGGTGGTCGAAGATGCAGTTATGAAGGTTGCACTCGTGCTGCTAGAGGGAAATCTGGACTGTGCATTCGGCATGGCGGTGGCAAGAGATGTCAGAAAGAGAACTGCACAAAGAGTGCCGAAGGCCTTTCAGGTCTCTGCATTTCACATGGAGGTGGTCGCCGATGTCAATATCTGAAATGCACTAAAGGGGCTCAAGGAAGCACAATGTTTTGCAAGGCCCATGGTGGCGGTAAACGGTGTACTTTTGAAGGGTGTACCAAAGGTGCAGAAGGGAGCACACCTTTCTGTAAGGGCCATGGTGGAGGTAAACGGTGTTCATTCCAAGGTGGTGGGTTTTGCCCAAAGAGCGTGCATGGAGGGACCCTCTTCTGTGTTGCACATGGGGGTGGTAAGAGATGTGCTATGCTAGAGTGCACAAAGAGTGCAAGGGGACGGACTGATTTCTGTGTTCGACATGGTGGGGGCAAGAGGTGCAAATTTGAAGGATGCAGCAAAAGCGCACAAGGAAGCACAGATTTCTGCAAGGCCCATGGGGGAGGGAAGAAATGCTCTTGGGGCCAGCCTGGTTCAGAATTTGGCATAGGCGACGGTCCCTGTAAGTCACATGCTAGGGGGAAGACTGGGATGTGTGCATCCCATGGTGCCCTAGTGCAGGACAAAAGGGTTCACGGGGGTGGTAGTCTGGGAAATATGGTGCAGGATTCACAACCTGGCAAACCTGAGAAGATGAAAGAGGTTGTCTATGCTGATGACATGAGAATTGATGTCATGAACTTGGAGAGCAGTGTTGGCTATAATGGTTCTCGTTGGAAACATTTTGGAGTCCAGCAAGCTAGTCTGCCAGATGGAGGCGGCTCTTCAGTTATGATTCCAGAAGGAAGGGTGCATGGGGGAAGTTTGCTGTCAATGCTGGCAGATAGTTCAGGTCTTGGCTTTGGCAGCGGCAAGAGCATAGGTGGTGGTCCATCTGAACCAGAGGAATCTTACATGATGCCTCAGAGGTGGATGTAATGCAGTTTCTCTACCTACCCTGCACTTTCAATTAGGTTTTGGTGGTCGGTTGAGTTCCTCTGCATATTGGCGTCCTTTGCCTTTCGAGTTTGTCAAGTGGTTTGGTTATGAAAAACTGTTTTATTTCATTTATAAATGGTGGGAATTTCAGGTGTTGCGTCTTACCACTCATGTGGCAATAAACGAAGTCAGCTAGGATTAGAGTTAGCCTTTGAGTACAGGTCATTGGTATTTCTTTGTGAATATTTGGCAATGCCAAGCGAGTTTGGTTCTTGTAAATATGTCTAGTGTGAATCGATTAGGCACTTTATTTAGAATAAGGCTTTTGGTTTAAGATGGTACAAGCTGTTGCATACAGAACTGGGACATTTGGTTTTGTTTTGTTCAGTATTGAAGTCTCCTATGTGAAGGTCTGCATCTCCGTCGGGTTCAGACAGCTGAGCTACATCTTGGACAAGCCAATGCAGTCTTCATGAGGTCAATCTGGTATTCGAGATAACCTAAGCTTAATGCCAATTGTTAGGATTACGATTTGTGTGTGAATAGAGGAAGATTACCTTCTGTTGGATTACCTAAGTACTCCTTCCAATTACAGATTATTCAGAAATACAATAGGCGTGCAAGTGGCATGTTTAGTTGATTAAGCAGTAAGTTACTTGGTACAGCTTTTATGGTGATTGCACTGGATTTCATTTGCCGAAATAAAACCCTGAAATTGGATGATAGCTCCGTTGAATGTCGTTTGATAGTGTTATCTCAAGAAATAAGATGAATTTTGACATGACCATAATATTGTTTTATCGTAACTTGAACAATTAAAATGTAGACTAATAGTGTCTACATATAACTCTCACCCAAATCTAAAGTGAGCCACATGCATGGGGTTGCTTTTTATATTTTTCTTTTAGGTACCCAGTGACAGTGAACAACAGGTTTGTTTCCTAGCGTTTAGACTTAAGACTCTAGGTGGATTTTTGACACATATAAATTATTATAGAAACTTCCCACAAGAAGGCGTTTGTAGTCCAACGGTCAGGATAATTGCCTTCCAAGCAATAGACCCGGGTTCGACTCCCGGCAAACGCATCTCTGCTTTTTATTGGTTCTACTGCTCTTTGCTGGTGGAAGTTCATAATGAAACCAAAATATAGACGGATTGCTCAATAAAAATCTAAATAATTTTATTATCCGAATTAAAATTAAATTTAAAGCATTCATTCGACCAATTCAAATCAAACATTTATTATTAAAAGAAAAGAAAAAAATATTTATTGAGGTGCATAATTATGGGTTAATTGCATTAGAAATTTCTAAAATATGTAGTTTGTCTCTTTTTTGTCTCCAATATTTCAATTGTATCATTTTAATTTTTGAAGTAATAAATATATTTTTATGTGGTCCCTCAGTAGACAACATCCAAATTATTAACGATTTTTTACTAGAAATTTTTTACATAATACCTAAATATAAATAAAAAACTAATTTGGATAACTCTTGACCAAATTTATATCCAAATTTTGGTCAAAGAGCTATCTAAATTACACAATTTTGATTAAGAGCTATCAATATTATACAATTTTTTTTAAGAACTACTTAAATTATTTTTTGCTCATATTTAGGCATCAAGTGACAATTTTATGATAAAAAATTGAATATTTCTGCTTGAAAAGTCTCATAAAAATGTATTTAATATTTCAGACATAAAAATAGTATAATTAAAATATTAAAAATTAAAATAATATAAATTTTATTATTTAGAGACCTCCACTACAATTACCCCTATAATTAAATTCCAATGCACCAAACAAGCAGCGAATTGCGGGACAAAATCTCCCCTAATAAGATTCTGAAGGCCGGCCGTCTAATTCATTTTAGTCATTTCGCAAGAAAGGCTATTTCAGTCATTTCGCAACCTCGTCTTCGGACAGGACACCCTACTGTTATATAGTGTCTCACACCCACTTTGACTTGGCACTCGTATAGGCACAAATGGGTAACCGCAATGGCGTACCCACCTCCGAAACCCAAGTCCGCCCTGACTCAGCCTCCACCACCGGCAATAACTCTCGCCCCTCCGATGCCCCACAGTCCACCATCGTCTCTCAGACACTCTCCGGTACCGGCAGAGTCCTTGGCCGGCCAATGGAAGACGTCCGCTCTACATACATTTTTGGCCGCGAGCTCGGTCGCGGCCAATTCGGCGTAACCTACCTCGCAACCCACCGGACCACCAATAAACAATTCGCGTGCAAGTCAATCGCCACGAGGAAACTCATCAACAAAGACGACGTCGAAGACGTCCGACGCGAAGTCCAGATCATGCACCACTTGACCGGACACCGGAACATCGTAGAGCTCAAAGACGCGTACGAGGATCGTCAGTCGGTGAACTTGATAATGGAGTTGTGTGCCGGCGGCGAGCTTTTTGATCGGATTATTGCGAAGGGACATTATTCGGAACGTGCGGCGGCGAGTCTGTGTAGGCAGATTGTGACTGTGGTGCATAATTGTCATTCCATGGGTGTGATGCATAGAGATTTGAAGCCTGAAAACTTCTTGTTCTTGAGTTCTGATGAGGATTCGCCCTTGAAGGCCACGGATTTTGGGCTTTCAGTTTTCTTTAAACCAGGTATTTAATTTCATCTCTCGATGAATTTATGATCAATGTGAGCCTTACGTTATTATTATTGCAAACTTAATTTTGAAGATGAAATGCTTTTGGATGTGTTGTGATGTTGATAGCCTCTTCTTTTGAACATAATGTGCTCTTTCTTTTTCGGATAGGAGAAATCGACTTGATTTAGGGCTGGAATAATTTTATGAGAGAGAGAGAGAGAGAGAGAGAGAGAGAGAGAGAGAGAGCACATTGTGAAATATAGCTTACAATTGCCTTGGAATATACATTTACCCATTTCAGTGGTCCAGTGATTAGGTGCATAACTTGAAGGACGAAGCATCAACTACGACCAAAATCTTACTAGTAAGAATTTTAGTTACTATCTTCAACCAAGCATTGCATTTATGAAGAAATATTAATATTGATTTATCTCCAAAGTGATTACTGGATGAAGAAAATAACTTAGGGTAAGTACAAGCCCATGTTTTTGGATCATATCCTAGATTTTGTTAGGCGGAATTGTTATAGTATATTAGGAGTCTAACTTGTCACGCTTTCATGACGTTCTTCATGATTTTTAATGAAAGAATTGTGATGATGTTTGTCCACGTACATTTAGGTTCATTTCCCTTTTTGTTCTGTCGATGGACATGAGAACACAACTATGTTGTTCTCTTGCTAATGAATTAGAGCGAAATAGAGAGAAGAAGAAGGCCAAATAACTCTTCAAAATGCTGAATCTGTCTTCATAATGAAGCTACCACGTGAAGCATCTAACTGTGAGACAACATAACTTGCATAATGACAGAAGACAGACCCTTTATCTATTAAACTTACAATAAAGCATGGTCATTGTCTCCATATCCCTTCTGCACACACAAAACCAACTTTTGAGCATCTTTCTCCTGTTAATACTGTGACTCATTATCAGCACATTGTCTAAGCCATTGACCAACTGAGTACTCCCCTTAGAGGGAACGTTTTCCAAGGCCTTTATCGCAGCTCTTCATTCATTTTTCATTTTTATAGTCGTCTCTTCAGTCATCTTTAAGCGTCTTCCTTTTTCCTCACTATCACTTTTCCCTTATATACCTTTGGCCAAATTTTATATAGATGGCAAAGATATAGGACCACCATGATACAATTTCTTGGTTGTGTTTTTTTTCTTTAGTCGTGCATTCACATTTTTATTGAGCTTCCTCGTTATGAGGGGGAAAAGCCAGGATTTGGACCTGGGGAGAGCAATCTATAAGTTTTAAAGTTCTAAACTAGGATTAACCAGGCCATATTAGAATATTAATACTTCAAAATGTCCATGTCAGTCGTTTCAATAATTGTTCACTAGAGGTAGGAGGCCAAAAGGTAATTTCAAAACTTGGGGATCGGGTTGTGTACCCGCTTGGTCTAGATATAGCCTCACCCTGCTCATTACTGCATCACTTTTATCTATTTATTGGGCTTTCTGGTGATGTTTTTGAACTCATAGATGGTTTGTGGGTGCAGGAGATTTATTTCAAGACCTTGTTGGAAGTGCATATTATGTGGCCCCTGAAGTGTTGCGGCGTAATTACGGAATGGAGTCTGATATTTGGAGTGCTGGAGTGATCCTATATATTTTACTTTGTGGTGTCCCACCATTTTGGGCTGGTACTTTTCTCTTGATGAGATGATCAGATAAAATATAACATTTAAGTTATCTCCCTTCCCTTCATTTCCCTCTCTTGCGCACTCTATCTGGCTTTATTTTTTATTTTTTTTTTTTGTGTGGGTAAACATGGTTTAGATAGGTGTATATATGTGGGCACGGTATATGTGATGAATTTTCTTATCCACCATGTTGTAGGTGTGGATCAAACATTAATAATCATTAAAGGATCCTCAATACTGCTGTCTTCAATCTCTAAAAATCTTAGTCACGTGTGCTGCGATGATCATTGGTTACTAGAAAACTAATATGAATCTGCTAAGTTGTTTTATGAGCCTTGTGACTTGACTATTTTGGTCTTAATGACAACCCTGTACGCATCACAGAGGGCGAACTGCATCTATGCATGCTATAGGACATTGCAGGGTAGACCCTCGTGTGATTTGAAGCACCAAATCTACATTTTGGACAGGGGAAGGAAAACGGTTTTGGGGCTTATCTTGGCTTTGTTTTGTGGTTAAACGTTGGCAAAAATTTCTATAGGGTTTGTAAAAGATGTAACAGAAGAGGTAAATTCTGGGGCTTGAATCAGTGTAAGAAAGAACAAAATTTGGGCTACTAAGCCTGTTGAGGTTGGTGTGCTAGGTTTGGATGGTGATGATAGAAGATAATGGGTTGATATGGGATATTGGATCTGGCTGGACTTTGGATCTAAGCTGCAGGACAAATAAATAAGAGAAGAGGATGAACCTCTGTGAATCACCCCTATAATCCCCTTGGCATCACGCCTAGGGTGAGGGTTTCTTAGACTCATGGAACTTGATAGCTTCTAACATACTTGAAAGTAGAAACTAAGCAGCTGTATCCTAAACTACATCAGCATGTATTAGGACTTGACCTAAAGCTAATACTCAAGGATGAAAGGTCTCCAGTGACTGCACTTTTGTGGCTGAATCAAATTCCAAGAATTCTTTGTTCGTTAACTTAGTTTTCTTTGTGCCACTTATTCACTTGATCAATACTACTCCATCATGTTGCACCTTGCAACCTTCTCTCTTTTCCCTTCATATGCAGAGAATGAGCAGGGTATCTTTGATGCTGTTTTGCGGGGACATATTGATTTCTCTTCAGACCCTTGGCCATCCATATCAAGCAGTGCCAAAGTTCTTGTGAAGAAAATGCTACAAGCTGATCCTAAAGAAAGGATTTCTGCTGTAGACGTCCTAAGTAAGTTTCAATCCTGGAAAACTTGTCAAGATATGTAATTCCCCATAAATAACTCTTGTACCACATTTAGACCAGAAAGCATGAGTACTGCCCAGTTCAATCTTAAGTTATCTCTATCAGTGCAACTACAAAACTCAAATATAAGACATACGAAGGGAAGGTGGCAAATTGACCTGTGAAACTTTTGTCATTTTACTTAAATGATTTGTACATCCTGCTTGGCTTCTACTTGCTGCTTTCCCTGCAACCAATATATGTACCTAAAGATCTTTTTCCCTAGGTTTTTCTGTGGATCAGAATGTCGAAAAATACATTTCTCTGAAACATAAGCTAAGAGTTCCACACATTCTGTAGACTAGATAATGAAATGCAACCACTGAATGAATGCAGATCATCCATGGATGAGAGAAGATGGTGATGCATCTGATAAACCCATTGACATTGCTGTCTTAAGTAGAATGAAGCAGTTCCGGGCAATGAACAAACTCAAAAAAGTAGCTCTGAAGGTGAGAGTGTCTTTTGTTACGGTTTCTGCTGTTAATCAAGTATTCACTTTCTTAATTCACTTCTCCTTGATATCAACCACAGCACCAAAGTTCAACTCTTGGAGCTTTATGTGAATTTACTGTGTTGTGGTTTTAGGTAATTGCAGAGAATCTTTCTGAAGAAGAAATCATTGGTTTGAAGGAGATTTTCAAATCAATGGACACAGATAACAGTGGAACAATTACTTTTGAAGAGTTGAAAGCTGGCCTTCCAAAACTGGGTACCAAGCTTTCCGAGTCAGAAGTGAGGCAGTTGATGGAAGCGGTATTGTTTCCTCTCTCTCTCTGTCTCTCTATGTAGAGAATGTTATGCTGGCCCCAGATTTATCATTCTTTTGGAGCCTTGGTCCTGATATTTGGTCTTAATCCTAGAAAATTCAACATGAGGATCACCCAATTGGATGATAGCTAGACAAAGGTGCTCAAGGCTGTAAAAGCTTCTGATTTGGGCTAATAAACTGGAAATAGTTTAACATTAAGTTAGATATTGCTTACATGCACATTCATACTAAACCTGCAAGTTTCAATTGTTTACCATACAGTATGCCCAAATAGTTATCCCAAGTACCTATGGTTCACTACCAATGTTCATATGGCCATTCATCTTAATCTAGGACCATTCCTTTTCGTATAACATTCAACTTGAATAAAATTTAGGGCAAACTTCACTTTACCTCCTTGTGCTATACCCTAAATGCACATAACCTCCTTGAGATTTAAAAATGTCCACTAACCCTCAGGTGGTTTATGGACTAAAATGCACCATTAACTGTGTTGTTATTGCTAGTAAAATGACTTTAATACCCCTATGTCCTTTTTATCTCGTTATCATTTCTTCTTTGCAACCATCAACTACACCACCATTGCTACCACACTAAAGCCACCGTCTCCAATTGTTGTATAAATCAACAACACAATCAAGCCATGAAAATCACGAACAACATGCAAATGAACAATCCCACCACATTAAAAAAATCAAAAACCAAACATCAAAATCTTTCTTAGATCCAAATCAAAGTCAAACAAAGACCCATTTCACAATCATCTACCTAATTAACCATTACCCAAATACCACCGCCACATTTCACAACCATTTCCACTTCTCAGGAACAATTTGATTCAAAATCAAAATCTTGTTACCAACCAAACAGAAGGTCGCTGCCAAACCCAATCCCCACATCGATGACAAAAACCTCATTCAACTAGTGCCAAAATCAAATGTAGTGAATTTCGAATCCAAATCAAATTGAATGAAACTCAATATCCATACCTAGCGAGGCTCATCACAAAAGAAATGAAAATGATGGACAAGGTAAACTTAGTTCGTGTCCTTACATTAGTTAAAACCAAAACTCGTCATCTTCACCTTGTAAATGAAGGTAAATTAAAGATAAGTCTATAGCTGGTGAGTCAAGTAGTAGTTTTTCAGTTATAATCTGAACAATAATTGTCAAAATTGCTTGGGGTTATACAAAGTTTTGTTTCAGATTTCTGGCCAACCAAAAAGAGAAGCTTATGACATGTTTTGCAAATTCAAAAATTTTAGGACTTTTTTGTCTCTAAAAATAGTTTTATACATGTCCACTCTCAGAAGAGGCGTGTGTATCACACCTCGAATTAACTTTGACGGAAATATTGGGGTTGTATTTTAGTTCATAAACCATATGAGGGTTATGTGGACATTGTTAAATTTCAAGGAGGTTATGCAGATTTGAGGTATACTACAAGGGGGTAAAGTGAAGTTTGCCCTAAACTTTATAGTCTCTACCGAACCACATGGCTCAGCTGTGGCTTTTCTCGTACATGCCTCTTAATTCATTAAACAAGCATTTCTTGATTACTTATTTTCCCGAAAGTTCATCATGGGAAATAGAATTTTGTGATATTACGATAGCATCTCTGGATAAGGGATACTAACTCCCATCACGTCTAATGATGCCTCTGGATGAATAACATGTCATATACATTGGCAGTTTTCATGATTTGTTTCATAGTAACTGAAGTGTCAAGATTGGTTGCCTTTTCAGGCTGATGTGGATGGAAATGGAACAATTGATTATATTGAATTTATAACAGCTACAATGCATGTGAATCGAATGGAAAGAGAAGACCACTTGTACAGAGCTTTTGAATATTTTGACAAGGACAAGAGCGGGTAGCCTCCCTATTAAGTTCTTATCATGTTATGCTGCATAAATACGTTTTGATGAATCATGTAAAGCACATGTTAATTATTTTCTGCTGTTTTTGATCTTTGCCTCTAAATTTAGCCATATCACGATGGATGAATTAGAGCATGCCTTGAAGAATTACAACATGGGTGATGAGAAAACAATAAAGGAGATCATTGCAGAAGTTGACACAGACCATGTATGTTCCTTTGCTTATGGTAACACAGTATGCTTATCTGTAAAGTCTCTCTCTGTCTTCACCATAATTTTAGGAATATAATGAATGCTCAATGAATGAAAATGACTCACATGGTGGGTTACACTACATGCCTTGATTTGATCATGTTTCTGCTGACAATGCAGTTCTACTAGTACACAAAATCATCATATACATGAATAATGTATTTCTAAATCCTTTTTCAGGATGGAAAAATTAACTATGATGAGTTCGTGGCCATGATGAGGAAAGGCGACCCCGAGATTGTCACAAATAGACGTCGCAAGTAGCATTCAAAATATTATTCCTCGAGATCTGCATATTTTACTCGATTGAGCTCATAACTCCAACAGGCTTGTTTCTTTAGCTCACCTTTTCGGAGCTAGTTACATATATTGCAATTGATTGTCGGTTTAACTACCAAGAATTGCAGGAAAGTTTTTGACTTTTGGAATAGTTGTTTGTTTGTACATAGCTGACCTTCAGGAAAAAAAAAACAAAGTCGGTTTGTTTTTGCATTTGATCTTGGCGTGAACGATGAATTGTAACCGTTACACCACGTCAACAGTGTCACGTAGTGTAACTATCCATTAATAGGTAAAACTAATGTTACATAAACTTAAAAATTAGACTTGTTAATTACAATTATTAATTTTACTGTGGATCTTAATATTTATTAAAATTTACTATTTATTCAATAGTTATAATTATTAAGTCTATTTTTTAAGTTCATGTAACATTACTCTTTGCAAAACCATTGTCAATATGTTCCGGGGATGAGGGTTACCACTGTCGCTTGCTAGCGTATTGTTTTATACCAAAATGCCTACTGTTAGTTTCCTAATTGAGATGCTAAGAAAATGCTGGAGCATTAATCCTATCTCAGGCGTGAGAGATGCACTTTGCTTACGGAAACATATATACAGTGAAATCAATGGTTGTAATTATCAATTCTATTTTTTATGTAGTATTGCTCTTTTACAAATTTGCTCAAAAACCCTTTTGAGTTGGTTTTATACCACTGCAGTTTTCATCACAATACCACAGTCAATCAGCTTGCAAGGGGCAGTGGTATAAAACCAACTCGAAAGGGTTCTCGAGCAAATTTGCAAAACCATTGTCAATCTGCTAAGTTTATTCCTCTGATTTAATACATCCAGGAAGGAATAAAACGGATATAATCTCTGTATACACAATAGCACTCGTACAAAGCTCAAGTGAACAAATTCATTCATCTCATGAACATAAAAGCATAATCCAAAACACATAAAACAAACCATTGTCAAGTACCACAGTAGAATACGTTAATTGACAGACACTATCATAATGATAACATTACCACCAGATCTAGCCACAGAAATACGTCAAAATACTATCCATCATTGCAATAGCTGCAAGTTTTTGATCTATTTGTGAACCCAAAGAAGCAAAAAACACAGGGTATAGAAGCAGGGTTTCTAGTCACTAATGGATATATAAATTTATGACACTTTCCACCACTCATGCATTCTTCTTGCCTTTCAATGGACCCCTGGGGATCTTACTCAATACCTTTGCATCAAAGACTGCATACTGCTTCTTGATCTCAACCATTGCCTTCTCTGCAAATGGATCTATCTGGTCCTCATACTTATCATACAGTACAGGAACCGTGTGCAGCAAAACAAAAGCTGTTTATAGAACCAAGAAAGAAAATGTTAAAAGGTGAGAATATGGCAACTAAATTAGTCATAATCCAAGAAATGACATTACTTATGTAGAACAAGGTCAAGAAGTTGCAGCAACTGCCCACAATTGACAAGACCCACAAGCCAGCAATCACCTGATAGGGAATGGAACAAACACAAGAAAATGGTTAACTTATAGGGAAAGGCTACGGTACCAAAGGAGGTACTATACTGAAAGTTACAACCGTGTAGTCTCGGTACAACCTTGTAAGGGTAAGTTACAAATTTTTTGAGGCGTAACTTACAACTTGGAAGATTATGATCGATCATGAAAAGATTGAAATCAATGTCAAAGTTACAATTGTAAAAAGTTAAATTAAAACTTTTCAAGGTCAAATTATGACTCATAAAAGAGAATTTATAAATGCTCGATGGACGTTCATGATCAATTATAGATATCTGTGATCGATCATGACCTTTGCAGTTGTAACTTCTTCCTTATAAAGTTGTAATTGGCAATACGGTACCAAATTTTTTTTTATTTGGTTCAATAGAATTTCCCTAACTTATAAACCAGAAATGTGACTCTTCATATCCTGAATCAATGCAGAGTAAAAATTCTACTTTTGGAAAAGCTCCATATACTTGACAAAAAATTATCCATTAAAGTTTTGGAACTATAAAGCCTAAAACTTGGATATTAAAAGGTCCAACTAAATCCCTCGTACAATTGTTTCATCAATGTTAATGTTTCTTAGTGAAGGGATGCAAACTCACAAATTTGATCACAGATGTCCAATCACCAACTATGAGAAATAGTTATCTAAAAAACTATAAAAATAGCAGTTGATGGTTAACTTTGAGAGTGAAAGACATTAACATACAGATAGAAACTTCTTCAAATCTCTTCCAGATGCAATATCCCTCAGGACCACAAAAGCTCGGTTGATCTCAATCCTCAAAGCAGATGTGAACTGCAGAACAGGCTCCTCTGGAATGTAAACTTCAGGAATACGTGGCGGAGACCTATCAGGGGAAAATAGGAATTTTTGTTTTTTTGATAGATGTCAGGTAACTGAGGATTTAGAGGATGAAACAAATGTTGAGTTTGATAGATAGCATAGTTGGATGAAAGCGATGATCTGATAACAATGTAAATCGACTCACTTGTTGATGAAAGTGGCAGCGTTAGACCACAAGAATGATATAGCCAGAGCAAGTATCATACCATGGCAGACTAGAGTGAGCAAATGGTAACCAATCACTTCAAACAGAACCCAGATGGTTGTGACCCCACCTAGAAGTCCTGCTGAGATCTTCTTGTTCCTCCATAAAAACACATCAGCCACTATACCAACACATCAAATGAAAATTAGGAGACCAACTCAAGAAAACAAAAGGAACTTCGCAACTCTTAAAGGGATTTAATTAGAGTTTCTTCACAGTATTTGTTTAGTGTAGAATTATAACAAAGTGTTCCAATAATTTTTTAGTTTCAACTTTGTTAAAAAAGTGTTAAAGCCAATTAACCTTTAGGAAGCAGAAGACTAACTTTCTCTATACCAATCCCATCAAGACCGTCAACAAACATTAAAAAAAATTGTATGTGAGTATCCACAACATCAATTAATCAATTCACAAGTGCCACTCATTTCATAACCGATCAGATCTAGATGACAAAAACAAACCAAATTGAAAAGAAAAAAGACACAGCAAAACATAAAACAGTGCTATTAACAAATAAAGTTCTAGGCTTTAAGTTCAACCATATCATGTTCATTGCTAAATTAAATAAAGTTGAATTCACCAAAAAAAAATCAGAATAAGACGAAATCCAGTGATATAAAATCTTCAAATTCATGCTAATTAAAGCAAAAATATGCATATCCACAAACGATGACTGTTCAATACAAATGGAACGTCGAACGCAAAATTTCAACCTATCCACAATTTTTGAAACATGAAGTCTCAAAAAAGTGATGAAAATGAACGTCAAGATCGATAAACCTACGTTTGCCACCGCCGAGGACCTTGTGAACAGGCTTTTCTCTACCGAATAGACGATACACCTTCGTTTTCAAAGACGATGAGCTCTCGTCCTCGGAATCTGACGATGATGACGACGACGAATCATCATGACCGTGTATTTTATCACTTATCTTCTCCATCACCGATTCTATCTTCGATTCCTCATGGTCCGCCATCTCTCCCGCTATCTAAACCCCTTCCGATCCACAACCAAACCCTCCGATTCGAAACGTTCCGAAACCGGCACAGATTGAAAAGCAGGAGAGTCTCACCGTCTATGTGCGCGCGCGCGCGTTCGCAGAGGTTTTGTAACAGCTCACTGTGTGATGTGAAGGTGATCTTTACAGAGGGGCTACGGCTATAAAAGGGCAGAGTTAAAGTGCTAGATTTAATCTGAGCCGTCGAAACGAAAAACAATCTTCTGATCTCATCAGGCTCTAAGTTTATTTTTGGTAATAATTATTTTTTTGATTTTGTTTTATTTTTATGGCTCAACAATGATTTTTTTAACTCAATCATGTTTTTTTTTTAATTTTTTTTTTTTGAGGAACATGTTTTTTTTTAATTGAGAGAATCAAAATAAATAACTAGACTAGGTTTTGAGAGAGTAATTTTTTTATTTGAATTCATGATAAACAATTTTAAAATTATGTAAAAACCCACTCTCATGCAAATTAAATCAATAAATATTCACCTAAAAATAATTAAATCAATTAGCACTAAGAAAATGGAGATTTCGTGTTTGTCGGCACCGATTGTGATGCAAATACGGGGCTAGGCTAATTAGAAACTACCCGATGTTTTCTATGTTCCACCTTGACACCGGCTGGGACCCATATGGCCCACTCTATGCATTATACAGAAAAGTGGGGTCACCCTTGAACTCTGGAGAAAAAAAAGCCTTATACATCTGAGGGGCCACCATCGTCATGGCACTGAATACAATCATTGACACCAGTGCCAGCCGTCCATAAAATAACACTTTTTTGATTTCTCATTGCATATTCCGAACCAATAGGTTTGGACTATCCGCACCAATCACACCTTTTCAGCAGTTGGAATACTATCCCCTCTAATTGAAACTCATCCCTTTCATTCCAAATTGGACATAAGGTTGGATTCTTTGTAGGCCCAACCTTATTCCATCCAATCCGTTGTATTAAATAAGTGTTTTGTATAAATAAAAACTCAACCAATTTATCTTTGCCTGCAACCTAATCCATACCCGGGGGATCCTGGCATGGATGGAGCATAAGTTTTTTTTTTTCGTGCGTTAAATCTCATCAGGTGCAGCTAGACATTCAACTCTTTTACATCCCGGACCACATAGAAGTCAATAATCCAATCCAGAGGCCCTAATTTTAAATATTCATGCGGGTTCAAGAGAAAGATCCCAGTTCAAAATTAATCTTCATGCAGGTTTGGGATAAAGATCCGGGGTCAAAATACTAATCAATTAAACTAAGTTATTGTAGGTTCTGAATTGATTCAATCAAGTCACCTCTCTGATACTTTGAACCAAACTTTCCCCAACATATCACCTATAATAAGTGTAAACTCAAACCATGCACTTGCAAGTCATCAAAAAGTTGTGCACCCCACCTATTTTATCAACACAAAGGTTCCATCCAAACAACCACTAGTGGATTTTTCTAATGGTATCCTGATGTGGAACCTACCAGCTTAAAAGTCCATCTAAACTATAACCAACAAAAAGGGAAAGGAAAAAGACAACAACTTAATGACAAAACATTAGCACTCACAGTCACACTTAAATAAGTAGATCTAGCTTCTGATTCTGCCTATGTAGTATAGAAGAGTCTTGAGAGTCTGTTCCACCAACTCTTCCCAGAGGGGAGGGAAGAGGGAGAAAAGGCCGGCAGGAAATGAACTTGCAATTAAATGACAACTTCAACCTTGGAGCTGAAGCTTTTGCTTTCATAAACAAAACAAACCGGCAGGGTGGTCAATCCAACAAGAAGTTTCAATACCAGAATGGACACAAATGTCTTAATAAACATGGTTGGGGAACATCTTATTGTCAGCACAACCATAAATTTCTCAAGGAACTAAGACAATCATGATGAAATTGTAAGGTGAAGGTTTGCTTTAGAGTTTAGAAGTCGTCTCAGCCAAGCTTTACATCAGTCTTGATTTTGCCCTATTTGTTTTTAGAGATCTTTCTCCGATAGACAATCAGTTTTTTGTTTTCTTTTATCATAGGGGAAGAGATGTGTTGAACTCACTTGCACATTATCAGAATTCACTAGCATTGTCTGACCTTTCTTGTGGCTCCTATACCCAGAACAGCTAAAAAGATGTTATCTGACTATCACATAACCATGGGGATGCTCTTCCATGTTTTTCATTCCTAATCTATGTTTGTTTTATTGAGTGATAGCATATCAATCTTTAAAGTCGTACAATGGGGAATCTTCTAAACGACCATGATTCTGATAATCATACACAAAGAATACGTTTTGTTCAATCTATTGTATGTTGGTTCCATTTTTTTGTTCCATCATAGATGTGGTGCAGGACGAACAAGAATGTACAATTGTTTACTGCATTTGAACCCAAGTGATAATGGGTGTGGGAGTGTGTGTAGATTGCACTTTGCATAAGGAGCAGCTTCTACACACACAACACTTGAAATGGATCAACAAATATCGTCATGAAAAAGCCAACGTCTTCTAATTGAAAGCTAACATCTAAGTAATTCAATAGCTGAGACCATTGCATATACAACACAAGTAACCATATTCAACTCCATTGTTTGAAATTGTACTTCAACCCATCATCCCCCAAGTACTATTGTGGTTTTCAATCTTGGAGTTGTGTGTCTCCACTTCTTTTCTAAGACTCCCTCAAACATTTCAAATCATGCTATCATAAATAGATGTATGCTTTTTGTGTACTACTCCATAGACAGTTGAGCATGTTATTCTTCACACCCTATAGGGAGGAATCAGTTGCCATAGCTGAACACTTCTCTAAAGTTGTGAGATTGAATCTTGATATAAAAATCCTATATGGATAGAAGTTGTGTTTGGCCTTGTAAATCGAAATTTGTGGTATTCTGAGTTTCATGAGATTGAGAATAATTGAAATAAGGGGCTTCTCTTCTCTCGACATTCCACTATAGCATAATGATCAGTTTCAAGGGCTTGTCAGCGCGTTCCATGGTGGATTATTAAGACTAGAACTGCCTAATTACGCAATTAAGAAGGCAAAGGCATATCAAAATGAAAGCATTATACCAAACAAAACTTCAAATAATTCAATATCCATTAGTAAATGTAGCTTATTGCTCAATTACCATGAATGAGAACATCAAGACTTTCACCTGAACTTAAGGGTGGTTATTAAGAAAAAAATGGAGGAACAAGAAATTATTATATTTTCTATCATTTTCCGGTAATTTCTCGGCAATCAAACAGAGTAGTGACAACTAAAATAAGGTAGTGGGCATTATTAAAAAAAAAAATAGTAAATTCATGCCACATACACACACACACACACACACACGCATTCAAAGGAAAAGGGTACTTTCCACTTACCTCATTCGAGTCCCAGACTGAGAAAGCTTTGCAGTTGTTAAACGCAAAGAAATTCTGAGAGCTAACTTGCCTTCATCTACTACTGTGTGCAGTTCATATCGACCATGAGGGTGAGGCCACTGGATATTGCCATTGACCAATTTAACCAAACTCAATTACCAAAATCTTGCTGATTTCTGACCTTCGACTTCAAAATTAGAACTGGGTAATTTTGTCATTACACATCGATGGTGGCATTTCCAAAATCCTTAAAACAGAATAATGCAACGAATATGCGACCGGGGGTGTCCAATGCGTTCAATGGTTGAGTTTATTAGCAGCGACGGGTCCAGTCTACAATGGGCTGGGCTGGGCTGGGCTGTTGATTGATCAACTGGTCCGATATGATCAAATTTCTCATTGTAGTGTCAATTGTGAATAGGAACTGTGAATCCAGTCAAACTTTACTAGTTTGCATTCAAGCCTAATGAGTTCGGTTTTTTAAATAGATTTAACGGACTTAGGGGGGACGATATCTCTCAAAAAATTTAGGGTAAATTGTAAAAGGATATACCAAATTATACTTATTTGGTAAAAAGTACACACTAAAAAATATAGGGTTATTAAGTACTTAATTTTGATACTTTTGTATCCAAATACATAATTTGAATTTATTTATTTTTATTGTGATATTTTTGCCCTCCATTAATCTATGTGTATTTAATGCACAATTTTTTTTTGGAAAGTGGTGCATTAAACATCTCCTAATTTTATGGGAGAACTTTAATACATATATATATACGTTTTTTTATATACATAAATACATATATATTTATATACATATGTTTTTTTATATACATAAATACATATATATATATATATATATGTATATATATATATATATATATATATCTAAATTTTAAATTATTTTTTAAGGCATCTTGATTCATGTATTTTTATTTAGAAAGTGATTTTATTTTCAAATTAATTTAATATCTGAATAGTATAATAGTGTAACAATAAAAGTGTAACAGTATAATAATAATAGTGTAACAAGTTATTTACACAAAATATTGTACTATTACATTTTGTCAAACATATAGTTTCATATAATTTCATTCAAAATAGTCCATTTCCGTTTTGAATTTGTTACCATATATACAAATTACTGAACACTGTTTTTGTTACAGTGTATTTATTACACTGTCTTTGTTACAGTGTTTTTGTTACACTGTTATTATTATATTATTACATTATTCGGATATTAAATTAATTTAAAAATAAAACTATTTTCAAAAAAAAAAACAAACGTTTAAATCAAGGTGCATTAAATATAATTTGAAAATAAAATCACTTTTAAAAAAAATACGCATGAATCAAAAGTGCATTAAAGATAATTCAAAATTTAAATAAGAGATTTAACAACAAATATATATATATATATATATATATATATATATATATATACACATGACTTAAAAGTGTATTAAATACGTATTTATATGTATTAACAAATATAAATGAATCAAGATGCATTAAAGATAAGAGATTTTGAATTAAATGACCATAAAATGGGCATTTATGTCTTTTTAACTCACATGTTATTGTATATACTTTTTGCTAAATAAGTCTAATTAGGTGTACCAACTTCCAAAGAACCCAAAAATTTAATAGGATAAAAGTACACTTTTTAAAATAATTGGGATAGAAGTACATATGCTAATAAAAATTCAAAAAAACCCTTTTACCCCTATCATAAATAGGACATACCTAATTAAATGTGAGACTTTTAAGATTAGAATGTAAGAGTTTCAAGATTCTTTTTTATATTTATGTATTATTTGAATTTTAAAATTTTATATATATAGACACACACACACACACGTAATACAGTGATATGAAATAGTGACACGCTTAACAAAAAAATTGTAATATCAAATAGTGATACGCTCAACAAAAAAAAGTAACATCAAACAGTAACACATTCAACAAAAAATAGTAACATCAAACAGTAACACAAATATTTTTGTTGAGCGTGTCACTGTTTCATGTAATTGTATTGCGTGTGTGTGTGTGTAAATATATACGTGTATGTATGTGTGTGTGTATATATATACAATTTCAAAATTCAAATGATACACATATATCAAAAGAAATCTTGAAATTCTCACATTCTAATCTTAAAAGTTTTACATTCAAGTAGGTATGCATTATTTATGATAGGGGTAATTATTGAATACATTTTAGAAAGAATTTAAAAATATTTTAAAATGTGTACTTATTAACAACTATTTAATGAAAAAGAGGATTTAAAGGAGTATAAGTTTGAAGGTGATACTTAAAGTCAAATAAGTTTTAAAAAAGATACTCACATCTCATTATCTTTAGATTTAAAATATTATTCAAATTTAATTTATTTAAAAAATAAATAAAGTCTAAATTGAGTCGAATTCGAATGAGTATTAATAACTCAAATATTTTATATATAAACGAGTTGAATTTTATAAAATTAAATTAAATTATTTTTTTACCAAATTTAAAAAATTATTCAAACGCGATCCGTTTTAAATACGAATCGGATTTTAACCGAATTTTATTCGAACCGAGCCCAAAATCAAAGTTGGATAGCTTGAGTCGATTAAGGGCCTAAATTTGTGATTCAATAAGCGGTGCGAAGGCATTGCATTTCAAGCCGAATCCATTGTCGTGCTGCATTTCTCTAAACCCTTCTTCAGCCCTCTCCGTACTCCATAGTCCAGCCAGTCTCTCTCTCTCTCTCTCTCACACACACACACACACACACTCCCCCACGCCAGATGCTGATCCAACGCTCAGTCGTCGCCAAAGCCCTCCATCTCCGATACTTCACCCAATCAGCCGTAGCAACTCTTCTCCAAGCCTTCCAGCAAGAAATCCCACTCACATACCTCGAAGGGTTTCCGAAGCCAGACCCCAAATACGACGAGACCATCCGTGCAATCCCACGCGCCGCCTCCGGTTCAAACATTTCCGCCAAAGAAAGAAAGAAAGGTCGAGTTCCAAGCATCGTCTTCGAGCAAGAGGACGGCCAGCATGGTGGGAACAAAAGGCTTATTTCCGTACATACCAATCAGATCAAGAAGCTTGTTAACCATTTGGGTCGGTCGTTTTTCTTGTCTAGGCTTTTTTATCTTGAGGTTCGGCCGGATTTTGAGTCCGATGAGCTAATAGAGAAGGTTCGAGTATTGCCTAGGATGGTATGGTCTTGAATTTCTGGTCATTAGTTTTCTATTGCTACGAGCTTGTCATTTGAATCAGAAAATGTTGATTTCAAATGCTTAAGAGAGATTTGTTTATCCATTGGAGTTGGGTATTTGGTATTTCTTACAATTGCTTTACTTTTCTTATTTCTTTGGAATGGGACTGATATCTGCTCATATCTAGTTATGATTTTGATGTGAACACCTATAGGTTTTTCTGTTTATAAATTATGTGGTCATGGATACAAAAAAAAAGAAGAGAACTTTGAAATGGGTTGTTAATTTTTTACAACTTTTAAAGTGCAATTTTTACTTCAATGAAATTAGAATTGGACTTGCGATGGACATTTGAGAATCATGAGTGGGCATATGATTGGTTTGCTATGTATTAGGGTGAATTAATTTGTATGCACTTTGAAGTATTGGGGATTCTGGTTTATTACAGGAATGGTTACGCTAGAAATCAGTATTTTAGATATTGAGCCACATTCTATGTTTGGTTCATGGTAGAATTAAGCTGTAAAAAGGGCAACTGGGGTTTGATGTTTTCAGTGTAAGGTGGGAGGGGATGTAGCAGGTACTCAAGTTTTTGAGCTACACAAATTGGTTGCAGAGTATGATGTCATGTTATGTTATGAACGTGTCCATCAATGCAGAGACTTTTGGAATGTTGATAGGTCTTCAAAATATATATATTTTTTTTTATTTTTTGTTTTAAAATTTTTTTTTGTTTTTTTTTGGTTTTAGGAGGGGGAACTTGAACTCTTGACCTCAAGAAAACAAAGTCTTCATAAAGTAAGAAATACCATTGGGTCAGGATTCTAATTCATACATGTGACTTGTATCAATCAGGATTCTAATTCATAGAAAACTTAATGCCTTGCAAATTTTCTGTGATCTCCATTTCTATGCTATAGTCATAATTATTTCTAATCTTATTTGATCATATTCATGTATTATCTTGAGTGTTTCCTCTGAGTGTGTTATATAACTTCTAGAGTTTCATAATGACTCTCCTATGAAATTGTGGTCTCTCCTGCATGACATTACACTCTTCTGCATAGATTTGGCATTGTGGAATTTAAGGTTCAAAATTTATTGTTTAGTGTTATTTCTTGAATTATGCAATGGTTGCCAGAATAAAAGGAGTAAAAGCATGTGACTAGGTGACTAGTTTAATTGGATATGAGGAAAATACCTGCTGGTGAGAACTTAAGAGCTTATGTTGATGCAATGTCATTTTATACATTTTGAATAGTTAGTCAGCTGAACATTACCAAGGGTGGGACATATTCTGACATTATTTCTCTCTAATTGTGTAGCTTCATCTGCATGCCGGTACAGATAGAGTACTTAATGTTACATTTATGAGAGCTCCATCGAGTGCTTTGTTGAAGGTTGAAATTCCTCTTGTATTCAGAGGAGAAGACGTATCTCCTGGGTTGAAAAAAGGTATGCTAAAAATGCAATTTCTCTTCCCATGACCACTTCATACTAAAGTTGCAAAGTGCTCTTATTCATGCAAATTATGAAGCTTGTGCGAGTCATATTACGAGGATAAGTCGTTAAATAGTTTTGGAGTTGTGTTCTTTACAATCATGTGCAGTTAGGTCACCTTTGGTACCTGGAGTTCTATCAATAATCCTGCCGAGATGCGGAAATATTGTCTTTTCAGTTATGTAAAGGTCCTTTCATGTAAAGGCTCTTGAAATATTCTTTTTTATCTGTAACATTTTTTTCAGTAGACATTCCAATTTTTGGAAACGAATTTAGCCTATTAAGCGAATTTTAGGCGCTGATTTCATAGAGTGGTTGCACTGAAGATATTTTTGTGCAAATCTTGATTGCAAAATTGTTACTTCAAACGATCAGCTTCACTAATACGAACTCCAATTTTAGGAGGCACCTGAAGTGATTTTATTTGTTTATGTATTCTTTGTGCTCTGCAGAGGTTCATTATCAGCTGGGATGCTTCTTATTATGTGATGTTCTCTATGCTCGTTACATCATTTCTATCATCTGACCTGGAGTATCACATTATTTTCCCATTTTGGCAGGAGCCTATTTGAACATTATTAAGAGGACTGTTAAGTATCTCTGCCCGGCCGATGTAGTCCCTCCCTATATTGATGTGGACCTAAGCGAATTGGATGTGGGCCAAAAGTTGGTAATGGGTGACCTCAAGGTTCATCCCGCTTTAAAGCTTGTTATGCCCAGTGAAGAACCTGTTTGCAAGATTGCAGGAGCAAGGGTTTCTGATCAACGGAAATCTAAATGAGCACTTCTGTTCAATTGTCGGTGAGCCTGTTAACAAGATCAGCCACTTGGTGTAAGGCTTCGTTGAGTTGAGTTGTTGGGATATAATCTTTTAGGTTAATGGTTTTGTTCATTGGATGGAACTCCTAAAAATAGGATTATGGCTGATTTTTTTTTAAAGAAAAAGAACAGTTTCTCCTCTTCATAGTGGAGTGTGGAGGGTGGAGTGTTGTTGAACAACCATCATGCTTTCGATATCACCAACTTTGTACCTTTTTTTGATTATTAGTTACAGTTTTGTTTCCTATTAAGCAGAAAAAGTGTGATGTACGACTGGTCTATGAATAAATACTACATCAACTTGGTGTCCTTTGCCTAGAAAAATGGTAGGGAAAACCATGAAACTCAGTCTCTTGTTTTTTTTTTTTGAAACTCATTCTCATAACTTAGCTTTTCTCCTTTGAAACTTTCTCTTGTTCTCTGCCTCTCTTGCCAAGATCAAGATGGATTGTAGAAGAGCCAACAGGGGATGGAGTGAAGTTAACCTGTGAGAACCGGGTTGCTCATCTAGAACCCATGTTAGCCAAGGGGCTCGACAAGAAGTTGTTGAGTCACACTGCAAGGCATGTGGTGTTAATGGGGTTCAACTACTTACGTCTCACCTGAGTTACAAACATATTCACACACTATGCTAAGCTTACTGACCTGAAAGAGTCGAAGGCAGATATAGCCAAGAAAGACTGGGGAGCAATTTTGAAAGAGATTATTAGGTTGTGGGGTTTTGATGAAATACTAAGGGCTCTTTGGACACCACTGCCACTACTTATATCAAATCATTTACCAAATTTTATCTATCATAACAACTTTGTGAGAGTACTTGTTCAGAAATATGATAACATGGAATGGGTAATGTAGTACAACAAACCAAATTCACCAAGCATCGATCTCTTTTACTAAGTCAACCAGCAATGGGCTTCTAGAAATCATCCACTGATCAATGTCTTTGAATCTACAAGAAGTTGCACAAACCCAGCTGAGTGGAGCTACAAGAACTACTTCATTCGAATTCAAAAAAAGAACTCTCAAAAGATAGGATAATATCCTCATTATTTTAGGAGCTGTAGTGCTATATATATGGCCATGATCCATCAGTAAATTAAGACCTATCTCCTTTTGGCTAGAAAAATTCTAGGGAAAAGCCATGAAAACCATTCTCATAGTCTTGCTTTTCGCATTTGTAACTCCATCTCTTTCACTGCCTCTCTCAACACAATCAAGATGGATTGTGGATGAACCAACAGAGGATCGAGTGAAGCTCGCCTGTGCGAATTGGGCTGCTCACTTGGAACCCATGTTACCCGAGGGACTCGACAAGAAGCCATTGAACCAAATTGCAAGGTATGTGGCCTTGATGGGGTTCAACTGCATACGTCTGACGTGGGCTACATACATGTTCACGCGTCATGCTAATCTTACCGTGGCACAATCCTTTCAGGACCTTGGTTTGGTGGAGGCGAAGGTGGGCATAGCCAAGAACAACCCGGATATTTTAGGCCTCACGGTGGTTGACGCCCAAAAGGCTGTCGTTGAGGAGCTTGGTTCACATGGAGTTATGGTTGTTCTTGATAACCAAGTTAGCCAGCCGATGTGGTGTTGTGGTGATACTGATGGGAATGGGTTCTTTGGCGATGAGCATTTTAATCCCAGAGAATGGCTACGAAGCTTAGCCATAGTAGCTAAGCGGTTCAAGGACACTCCTATGGTAGCACTTTATGCAACTTGATTTTATATATTCTGTTGTAATGTTCTTATATGAGATTCCGACGTGACATCTTACTACGGGTTTATAATTTTATCAATGCAGGTAGTTGGAATGAGCTTACGAAACGAGCTACGAGGCCCGCGTCAAAACAAGACAGTTTGGTATCGATATGTCCGAATGGGTGCAAATACTATTCACAGGACAAACCCAAATTTATTAATACTCATATCAGGATTAGACTACGATCTTGATTTTAGAATGTTGAAGGAAAGACCACTGGGATTGAAATTTCATCATAAGTTGGTGTTCGAGACACATCGGTACGCATTCACCGAGGGACAGACAGATATGTGGCTGCATCAGCCATTGAATAATGTCTGTGCCAATATCACAGGAGAAATCGAAGAAAAGGTCGGATTTTTAACCGGCGGTAGGAATCCGGCACCATTGTTTGTGACTGAATTTGGTATCAACCAGATGGGAGTGAATGAGGCAGACAACCTGTTCTTGGGTTGTTTTCTGGGCTATTTGGCGGAGAAGGATTTGGATTGGGCTCTGTGGGCATTGCAAGGAAGCTATTACCTAAGGGATGGACTTCAAGATCCTGATGAGACATATGGGATGTTCAATTCTAGCTGGAACAGTCTAAGAAGTCCAGAGTTTCATGAGAAGTTACAGCTTATACAACAGAAGATTCAAGGTTTGCTTTACATGATTCTGTCTTATATGGCTACACATTAACTCCACATAAAATTAAAGAATAAAAACTGTCTAGTTCTTGACACGATCTACAAATACGAATAAATGGGTTATGTGATTTTGACATGATAAGTTAATCAGTATAAAAATTTGAATTTTTTTTTTGTCACACGATTTTTATTTTTTGCTTAATTTTATGAGTATAGAGATCTAAGTGACTTTTTAGTATATGGAAGACTTGTGGATTTGGTTGAAAGAGAAAAGTGATAGTTTTGAACTTTTTGTTTACTCTTATATAATTAATGAGATAGCGGACACTCTCTTGCAAATCAAATCTTGTAATGAGAGCCCTTAATACAAAATATTAATCTAAAATAACATGACCATAACACACGACAACACAATTTACTGTCACCCCTATTATTCAAAAATTATCTCCCATAATGTTTTTTCCTGTAAATTTCACCCATTTACTAATATTAAATTTCACCCGACCTTATTATGGTTGTGCTCCTTTCGGATATTTCTGATTTATAAAACTTTTTATCGTTTCCTCTCAAAAAAAAAAAAAATAGTGTTATGTAACATTTTCTTACACTAACTTATTCAAGCACTAATTCAATAGTAAGACAACTAAACTTTTTTTCTTATGCAGATCCCAAATCGAATGTTTCACCATACTACATAATGTATCATCCAACGAGTGGTCGTTGTATGAGGGGGGTCAATAACGAACTTCATCCAACTGATTGCTGGAGCTTGAGTCGATGGAGCCACGCCGGAGACGGAACTCCGATCCGTCTGATGGGTACTCCATTGTGTCTGACAGCAGTCGGAGACGGCTTACCGGTGAGCCTGACGGCTGATTGCATGAGCGAGCAAAGTACGTGGAAATTATTTTCTGACACCAAGTATCAGATTGCTAACAGAGATGAACATGGGACAGACTTGTGTTTAGATTGGGATCCAAACTATTCTTCAAGGATTTTGACAAAGAAGTGCCTTTGTTCTCAAGATGATTCTGATCAGTGCCATGACAATCCCCAGAGCCAATGGTTTAAGCTTATTTCTTCCAATGCAAATTGAAAACTTTTGGTTTTTGTATATTAATAAGAGTAATGTTATTTGAATATAATTTACTAATCTAATTTGTTGACATAATTATTCATAGTCATTAGATTGATAAAGGGTCCTAATATTTGTTGGGATCCACAACCAATTTAATGGTCGTGATAAATTAGGTCCATAAATCATGTAAATTAGATTCAAATAAAATTATTTAGTTTTTTTTTATTTTTTGTTTTTCTTTTGGTAGTTTTTTTCTCCAATTTTGTGCTTTTCTTTAGGTCATTGAGATGTGTTTTGATATCTAACTCCCCAAGAGTAGATTGGTATTAGAGTTTTTTTGGGCAGGCATGAAATTAGTACTAGTTATAGTTTTTTCAGTTTAACTCTCTCTCTCTCTCTCTCTCTCTCTCTCTCTATATATATATATATATATATATATATATATATATATAGATGATGTAGATCATTAATAAACAACAACATAGATGTTTTGGTGTGAACTTGGGACTTGGGTTTTAATTTTATTTCTCTAGTCAAAAGTTTTCAGCTAATTATCTCTAAGATGAGTATGGAAGAAGCAAGGCTCATATTGTTTGTTATTAAATTCGTCTTTGGTTTGTATGGTTTTTCCTCCTATATACACCAATTTGGCATTTGATACCCATCTTTCATGTTGGTTTATATTGCGATTAACTTTCATGGAGCAAGGATATAGTGGGAGCAATTAACAATTGATATAGACTTGGGTAGAGATTTAGTCTAAGAGTAATGCTAGACAGATCAAATTTTGAAATTAAATTTAGAGTCAAATGACATAGCAGTTGATTATTTGAAATTTTTATTGAGGTCCAAATGATATCACACCAATAAAAAAAGTCCAAGTCAACTGCCATATCATTTGAACTCTGAATTTAATCCCAAAATTTCACCAGTCTAACGACACCGTGAATCTAAAAAGTTATGTGAGAGTCTTTTATACATGTGGCGGAGGCCAAAAACTTATATTTTTTATGGGAAAACACAAAATCTTAAAACTTGTGCAGAAGTTGCAGGAATATTAATGGGGAACTTCTATGGTATCTTCCACGATATTTGTATTAAAAATTATAATTTTTTTGAAGTATAAGTCACAATTTCAAAGGGTTTAATCAATCACGGAATGTTGAGATCAATATGATATTTTTTATGATCGATCCTAAGTGTCTAATATTGATCATTAACTTTTTTAAACAATTATAACTTTCCGTTTTAAAGTTGTAATTTCATCATTATTACTTTATATGGTACAACAGAGTTCCCCAAGATTAGTAGTGCACGTGCTAATAGTCGGAGAAATGTGAGCATGTCTAGTCAAAGATGATGACCAACCATAGGCTTTCATCTAATTCAAGTGAACTGTTTATTTAGATTTGGAAAACGTGGAAGTTAAAGCAAACAAGTGAAAATAAATCTAGCATTTTATCTGGTAGATACAACTTAAAACAGTGTTTGTCAAGCTCTTTGTACTTTACCCCATGGCCTTATCAGGGATCGATTGTCTATATATCATATGATTATTTGCTATTGGGGAACTTAGTTTGATCATAATTCTCAAGCTCAACAACAAAAGGCCATTTTTAGCGAAAACTTCAATTATAAATAAGGTTGAACATCTTGTAATCAAAATCCAAATAATAATACATATTTTTTCGTGTTTACATATATCAGATCAACCCATATAAACTGCATCAACAAGATCAAACACAATACACTTCAAATCACTTTCATGCACAAACATGTATTTTTTGTGTCTCTATTTACGTAACTCTACATGCATATATAAAAACTTGTGTTTTTATATGGAGTTAGTGAAAAATAATAATCTGCTATATATGATGGCTAGCTAATCAGAAGATTTTACTGCACCTTTATACAGATACATATGGTATTTACCCTTTTGGTAAACCACCATAACAGCAGTTAATTGATCTGTACGTTAAGATGCTGGGGTAGTTGTTTAACAATACAATATCTAAACCCTGTACTTTTTCTTGATTTGAGCCAATTATCTGGTTAAAAGGTTTAGGCCTCGGCTTATTACTACCTTAAATCTCAGAGAGAGAGAGAGAGGTTTAAGTTTTGCAGGCTTTGGTGATAACGATACATTTTTGGGCACGTCTAGGTCTTCTAATCGGGCAGTTGAACAGAAGTAGGTAAAGTGTAGTTGGGTTTATCAAGGGTTACAAGCCAGGGTCTCCCTAAGTTTAGAAGGAAGCAACCTTTCTTCTTATTCTTCCCCTCTCTCTCTCTCTCTCTCTGCATGAGACTGTCCAACCTCTTCTTACCTACCTCCACCTCTCACCTTCAAACATAAATAGTCACAACATTCTATCGAATCCCGATTCCCAGCTGAGGTTTCCGATCGAGACTCATGGAAGGAGAACCGCCACCACCACCGCCTCCAATAGAAAACAACAGTCCATACTTGTTCACACCTTCCCTTCCATCAACCTCATTGCACCACCCTCCTTCACTACTTCATGACCAGCCAATGCAGAGCTCTGAGATTGATTCAGACATTGATTGGGTCAGCCTCCTCTCTGGTTCCATTGGAAATGGAGGAGACCCAAAGCCTCTATCACCAAGTGTATCACTAACATCTAGGGTTAACAATGAAGGAGAGAATGGCAGCGCTAAAAGCATAAGAAGATCTAGAAGAAAGAGATCAGTTCCACCAAGGATTGCTTTTCAAACTCGGAGTTCTGAGGATATTCTTGATGATGGATACAAGTGGCGAAAATATGGGCAGAAAGCTGTGAAGAATAGCATCCACCCCAGGTATACATACCACTATTTTGCTTCTCTGTCTCTCAATGTGGCATGTTTGTACTTTTAGTTCTCTCATGGTAAACTTGATCGATGTTCTATTATGTATATACATTGGCTTCACGTGGGCGAATAATTAACACAAATAATACTTACTAGAAAATAAGAATTGAACATAATAAAAAAAGAAAAATACTATTTTGATCTTATTTGAGAACCTTATTTAAAGACTTAATGATATATAATCATTGGATTGATTGTGAGTTTCATCTAACATTGAAACTCACAACTAATTCAGTGGTTATATTGAAGCCACGTCATTAAATCCATAAATAAGATTCTCAAATAACATTGCTCATAAAAAAATATTATAAAGATATAACGTGGTTCGATAAATTGTACCCACCTTGGTACACATTATTTACATCCACGGATTAAGAATCTACATCGATATATTATTCATTTAAATCTTGTCTTCTGTTAACTGATTATATAATATTCAACCCTATTTATAGAGATAATTGAAACTCACAATTAATCTAATAGTTATATTGAAGCCACATTATTAAATCCCTAAATAAGTTTCTCAAATAAGGTCCCTATAGCATTGCTCATAAAAAAATATCACAAAGATATAACGTGATTCGATAAATTGTACTCACCTTGATACACATTATTTACATCCACGGATTAAGAATCTACATTGATATATTATTCATTGAAATCTAGTCTTCTGGTAACTGATTACATAATATTCAAAGATACAACTTGATTTTTATGTTTCTTAATACATGTCTAATATAGCTATGCATAGTGTAGTAAAATCCTTCCAATATAATCTTATTTTATATAGGATTTTCACATTAATTACTCAACAAAACTCGAGTTTGGATCAAATTCCAATAATTTCCCTTGAACCAAACTCTTCAAATTTGGTCAAGCTCAAGATCGGGCTTAGCACACTTGATTTTGATCCACTAATTTTTCAAGCATTACGTGCAAACCTGTTTTTTTGAATAGTCACAATCCTCTTTGTCTTTTGAGAGCCAGCTTCTTGACCTGTATCATTTGTGCATCTCTGTCTGTGTCTTACTTGCTCTTGAGAGGTTTCAATAGTCAACACTTCACCATTCAAATGTAAAGCCTAGTAGTAACTTATAACCCACGAGATACAATATTATCACTATTGGGTTTATGTTCGCCCAATATCTTCCAAATCATTAGAATATTGTGACTTCAACTCTAAGAACCTAAAAACCTAGAGAATCATCTTCAACACAATACGTGTGATAATTCTTGAAATCCAAACAATCAGGAAGCAAATTAGTCTTTGTTTGGGTTCATACCAATTTTAATTTTTTTCTTTGTAAATTAAAACAAAAATATGAATTGTACATATATGGCAAAAGAGTTTTTTTTAACATGAACACCAACTTAATCATTGAATCACTAATAACTTGCTTTGAACCAGGATCGTCAATCTATCTCTTATTGTTTCACCAAAATCATCAAACTGACTCTGATTGATTTATCAGGATCGTTAATCTAGCTCTGATACCACTTGTTGAAATATAACTCTGATACCGCTTGTTAGTTTTGTACATCGGCTAATTAAAATAAATAATACTTGTTGAAAGATAGGAATTCAAAGATAAAAAAATAATAAAATACGGCACAAAAATATAACGTAGTTCAACACAACATACTTAACTTTGCTATACCGCACCTATATCCACTAATCAAGAACCTATATCGATGTATTATTCACTGAAAACCTGGTTATCTGGTAATAATTACATAATACTCAACCCTATTTATAGGGATAAAATATTATAACTCAAGCATATTCAAATACAACTTGATCTTTATATTTTCTATCACATGTTTAATATACTTATTCATAGTGTATTAAAACTCTTTTAATATAATCCTATTCCATTTAAGATTTTTACATTGACTACCCAACAAAACTATGTTTCATAACAATTAAAGAGTTTGGATCAAATTCCAACACTCTATACCCTCGTAGGAGAAAGATGATTCTGATATTCCCAAAGGAATCAAGGCACAAACTGTTCACTTATGGATTGGAAATGCATGGAAATTTAACAGTGGTTCTTTGCTAATGGATTGTGGAAATGTTTTTTGAAGTGTATTGACCGTCCATCTTGATGTTTTTTGAGTGAGTCAATGAATTAGATGTCTGGATTTGTGAAGAAATTGGGTCAGGAGATTAAGTCAGACAATTCACTCTCTCACGGCTATTTAGAGTTAAAATAGCATACTGGACAATCATAATTATTGAATAAGTAGTGAGTCACAATAAATATTGAGATCCACAATAAAATCAATGATTATGATTATCAAGTACATATTTTAAGTTTATTTTTTAAATCCGCATAGCATTTCTCAATCAAATAATATACTTAACAAAATATTTATTTCAAGTACTTGAGAACAACTAAACAAATTCTCTTTTCTCCATCGTATTCTATCAATGATTATATTTTTCATTAAAGCGTAAGCTATCAAATTCCTTGTTTACTATTTCAATTTACAATTTCACTCGTATTATGAGCAATATGTATAAAATCGAATTCCTTTATTGGTACAGTACCAAATTTGTTTTTATCAAATATGTTCAAACTATTTAAGTTGTGTTTGAGTGTGTATGATTTCTTTTCAATGGGTTGTAGATATGTATAACTTCGATAGGAAATACAAGTTTAGAAACGGTTTGTAAAAATGATTGTGGTGTGGCTACCTGTTGAGAATAGTGTGTAGATCATATTCACTAGGCCAAAAAACAATAGATCTAGAAATGGTGTCTGTACATATGATGTAACTACACGAGTATTATGATACATATTTAAAACAGAATTTCCGTTACCTTAGGACAGTTAAGAGTTACTGCCGTCATTTACCAGGGTTTCCATTCAAAGCTTATAACACTTCTCCTTTTGACTTTCCAGCATCGGGCAGGTGGTGCAGTGCGCACTACCTATTTGTGATCAGTTAGTTAAAACAATTGGTCCCCATGAACGCAAATAGAATTTCTACTGAACAACACTGCACGTTGACAACATTAGCTTTGTAATTCTACAATGGGTGTCTTTGACTTCAATTCACCTGGATTAATCTTCTTCAACAAATAGCATAGTTGTGCTAACAGGGGTAACCATGTGCATGGAGACTCTTTGCCATAGTAAAATCTGAGCATAGAGTGCTAGTTAGAAATAAATTTAATAAAAGCCCAGCATGCTTAGAATCATAAAATTTTTGGTGCATAATCCCTATATTCTAAATAAATTCTGTTACTCGAAAAAAATTCATAAATGATATATTTACGATCTTAATTTTCCATGTCAACACAAACCAAGGAGCTATTATCGCTGCACGCATCATACATGCAATGTGAAGAAACAGATCCAACGGCTGTCAAGAGACACAAGCATTGTGGTGACAACATACGAGGGCATTCACAATCATCCCTGTGAGAAACTCATGGAGACCTTAAGCCCTCTGCTCAAGCAACTTCAGTTCCTCTCTAGATTCTAAAACCAGTCACTCATGTTTGAAAGCTGAAATGTTCATACTCATCAATCAAGCTCTTATCACTTACCCCCAAAATGCTGTACAGAATGCAAAGCAGTACTGAAAGCTCCAAAAGAAATGTATTGCTGTTTATTTAACCATACAGTTTTTATTACCAGTACCGGGTACCATCTAATTGTCTCTCTCATTCTCCGTAACAACAAACAAAAAAAAAAAAACAAGTGTAAGCCTTCGGATTAGCCGATACAGTAACTAATGAATTAAGCTGCCTATTTATAGCAAAACTGTTGATATACGGTATGTACATTATTTATTGTTTTATGCCGTGCATGTCGACACTATTGTGGTAAACCCATTCTAAATCCACCACCGCCGCCCCTCCTCCAAAAAACACCAAAAAATGAAGATGATTCTGAAAACAAATGGTTGACATGAATTTTGAGCTGTCCCGCGACATTTAGGCCATATATATTCTTTGGTGAAAACAAGGACTGCCGCCCACAAGTTTGACAGTATGAGAAGCTGAGGTCCCTAGACTTGTGAAGAAGTAAGAACATATATCCAGAAAATTTGCATCTCTCTATTTGAGAAGGAACCTTCAGGGAGTTCACCTGAATCAGAGTCCATAGCAATAAGCTTATAACAGGAAAGTGCCCAATTCATGGCCATGCCTCGTAAGTTGAACTTTTCTTTCACCAACCCATTCCAGCCGATAAGAAAGATCAAGATTGTGAATCAAGAGTTTCAGTCTGTCGGTGTCGCTCAGACCACCAGTGTTCTCCTGCAACAGAAGTGATAAAAGGCTGTAATGCATATGACTGGAATGGAATTAAACTGTCAACCAGAATCAGATGGATGCATTTTGAGAGGTGCTTGTGTCATTGAAGGACGATGATTATGGGATTCAGCATAAACCCATAACCGACGGAGAAATACATATACATTCTAAGAAACTGAAAATGCAAACACAAGCAAAAGGCATAGCATGCAGACCAAACCCAAAAAAAAAAAAAGGAAAAGCTGTGACCACAGCTTATGATGTTATTGGTGCCAATAGAATAAAGGAAACAGATTTCCAACGATTTTCTAGTACAACCTAGACTCACAGGTGGAGAATCATGTCCAATTATATACAGGTAAGACAACACTCAAATGTGCCAACAATGATGCGTATATAATCCACATTTAGGACAATAAAGGCACATTCAGGTAAAATTACCTGCGAACTGGACTGTTTATCATCACCCATTACACTTGCCATTATGCTGGACCTAGTAGAATTAGGTGAGAATCCTTCCCATGGAGGGACGAAAATCAGTTTGGTGCATTGGACAGGAACAAGATTCCGGCTGAGTTTCTCCCACCATACTGATCCCAATGACCACCATCTGATCATCAACCCATGCTCAGAAAAAGCAACTAGCCCCTACAATTAAAAGACATCAACAAGAACTCCACAAAGACAAACTAAATCAAGTTAAAACCTCATCCGAGAAATGTATAATATTTACAAGACTTCGACCCATTCAATGTACTAGTACAACAGTGTTAACTAACTATCGACTTTGATGATATTACTATACTAACAGAGGCCACCATGTGGTGATCTTGTAAGCCCAAAGGTTCATCATAATGGGCCTACATAAACTATACCCACAGAAACAAACAACAGAGGAGAAAACCAAGTTCCTCATATAGTAGAGCAATAGCAACAATCTGGGGCTTACGGAAAGTACTATAGATTGATACAAAATGCTTTATCAACAAGAATGTAGAAAGCAGTCGGCACTCATTTCATCGCAAAAACTGGAATAACTAAAATTTAGCTATAAACTGCAACAAGTATATCGAGGTAAAATCACCAAGTTAAGAATTTTAAATTTTGTAAGACATAAAAAAGCACTTTATGCATATAGAAGAAAAAATTGACTAGTGGAAAAGTATAAAAAAACAATTGGACAAAAAGTGATGCATACCTAAATGATCCCACTTGGACCCTAGAAGACTCCTTCAGACTACATGTTCACACTTTAGCTTATAATACAATATCAAATAATGAAGGATCACCTCGCACTATATTCCAGAAAAATTCATGTAAACACCAATGTCTACAATCCATCCCTATAACATGCATGCAAGATTCTACCCTGATCTAATGAGTGTAAAACACTGCTCGATTGAGCAGTGAATCAGGACTGATATTTGTGGGGAGTTGAAGGCTGGATCCCATTCCTGCAAATCCAAAACTAAGGACCCCAAACTGAAACTCATACCTGCTTAAAATAGAATGAAATAACATCTGAGATTCTTAACAACATTAATTTACGCCAAGTATTAATGGACTCCTGCCATCACAATTAAAAAAAAATCCCTTATTCCGTAGTGGGGATGTCCCAGAGTAAGTCCTGTTCGAAAAGTCAAAAGTTTTATGTCATTAAATATCGCTATTTTACTCTTTCACAATGTTTGAGTCACCTTGAATTATTCTTTTGTCTTTTTTTTTTTGGGGGGTGGGGAGAGAAGAGGGGCATTCAAACATAAGCATCATATGATATCACTGCATCAAATGGTGTTCGTTAAAAAGTTGAAACTCCCAAAAGAGTTCTTCCTTTGATTTTTAATCGCAAGATAATAATTAGCTTAGATGAAGTTAGATCAGGTCAGATTCAAACACATTGAGTTGGATAGGACCGCTGATTTGGGTCTGACTATGCCATCTCTAGATGAATACTACTTCAATAATCTGCCAAGTGCAAAGGACTCCAAAAATGTGAACTAAAACACAGTGGGTCATTGTCAAAAACCAGGAGGAGCATAAAAATAAGTTTATGGGATCTTTAGATTTAGCATATATACCTCTCCATCTGGTGAAAAGCATAGAGCTGAAATCGCAGTACTTAACATGGTTTCTGAATTTCCTCCAAGCAAAGTTGGAAGTCCTGGAGGTCCACTTGCATCCAATACCTTTATTTTTGACATGCTGCATTTAAAAAGTGGAAAAAACATAAGACATACCGTGTTCGTGACCTTCCATAGCTCCACAATAAATGTATGGCAAAATGCCCCCAATAAATTTTTTCTCAAAGTGCTGTTACGTATTTTTTAAAATTACCTGTGCATATCATATACTAGAATGCTAGCATTGTCAATCTCTCCGATTGCATCCCCAACAGCCAATCGGGTTGATGTGTCATTCAGGGCTACCATAGGAAATACACGTACAACTTCCTTCAGTGCTGCCGTTGAACTCTGAAAGCAAGTTTTGCGCATGACCGAGTTACCAGGGTCCATTGTCTGTAAAATGAAACTGACCACCTGCATTCCCTTATAAATGTTAGGAGTATGAAAAATCCATGTCTCTTATGAACAAGACACACCTAGAAAAATAGACCACCAAAAAATCTAGAATATGCCACCATAAAACAAAGTCGGGGTGACCAGCTAACATAATTAATAAAGGAATGAAAAGGAATAAATAGCAAGAATTAACAAAAAATTACAGTTTCACAGATATAGCAACCCAAATGACTGGAAAAAGGATGACAGAATTTGTCCCTGCAGTAGAATGGGTGGGACAATGCACATTACTTCTAATGATGTCTTTCTCCCAAAATGGAACATCCATGATTGTAAACTAGACTGTCAAAAAATCAAAGTATCTAAGTTGATAGTATATCTGCTACAGTGAATAATCATGGTCAAAGAGCAGACGTTTAATTTAAAATAAAAAATGCAACATTCAAGTCAACTCTGAGTTCTGATGGCAGATGAAAACTTCTTTTTGTATTGAAGTTGAGTTAAAATGAGAAAAAATAAAGTAGACCATTGTGTTTCCCCCTTCTGACCTAACTAAGTTCAAGTTGTGAAATTAAAATCCAATCTTAAAGGAAAGAAGATTTGTTTGGTGAGGGAAGCAAGCTTATTAGATCATTTGGGAGCAGACATAATAAGGAAGCCAAAAGTTTTATTGTATATTCCCCCAGAATGAAAAGAATAATTTCACAAAATTAATTGAAACTACATCTAGAGTGACACAATCACATTAACCTAAGAGTAGTTATCTTCAAGAGCAGGAAGTCAGAATAGCATCTATAAAGATACACGAAATCAAATATGATGAAGCAGAATATGTATAGACTGCACAAATATGAGCCAATTCCCATGCAAACTAGACATAAGCATCATTCTAAAATCAAGAGATGGATGAATGTGTAATCATATGTTCACTTAAGCTCCCACCAAGGAATTTTCAAACGCAAGTTTAACTAAACTTATTTTTTCTAAAAAAGACGGAGATTATCTTGCCTGATTAAAGAGTAGGCTCTACAAACCTTATCAAGGTATTGAGCTAAGTTTCTTGGAGAACCACGTGCAACCCTGATGAGAGTCATGAGGGATACTACATGAACAGGTGAATCAGATGCAGTAGACCAGATTTGTCTTTCTATCACATGTAAAAATGCCTGTATATCAGCCATTGATAAACTTGGAAGAAGAATCTCAACCAAACTTTCCCGCATGCTAATAGACATATTTGGACTTTGTGCCAATGAGTTAGCAGATGCACCACTAAAACTCTCTATCTGAAAAAATATATCTCCAATTAAACGAGGTATTTCCGAACCAATGCATGCCATCCATGTGCTCTCCAAACCTTCTGCCAGAAGCTCTGCTGCAGTTGAACTATATTTTTCATTCATGGCCATAGCCAACTTCATTAACGGATGAACAACCAGCCTAGAGACAATTGGCTTCACAAGGCTAGGGTACCAAACGGCCAGGGCAGCAGCAACAATAATATGAGAGGTCATTGCATCTTGATTTGTTCCCCCAACACAAGAAATCCAGTCTTGCACTTCAAATGATTCTAGCCATGCTGATATTTCAGATTCTTCGGCCTGACAGCATCCTTGTCTTTCTGGCTGCTTGTCAGATTTTAAACTGTTTGAGGACAGCTCCTCCAAGCTTGGAATTTCAGGCTCACTTTCTGCTACTTCATTTAGAGAGCCTAGAAATTTTGCATGATCACTTGCTTTTTGACTGCACAAGGGAAGTGGAACATCCCGCGAAGCAGCACAGTGAAATAAAGAGCGAGCAGCCATTCTCACATGTTCACATTCATCTTGCCAAAAACTCACCAAAAGCTGCAAAACAGAAGAATAGTTTGGAACAAAAAAATAAAGCTGAAAAATATGAATTCTTTCACATAGTTAGATGTTCCAACCTCAATGAAATCAAGTAAGAGTTTCTTTCCAATCATAAATTTGGATAAATTTACTTGAGAACCTAAAGATGAAATAAACAATGAAAAAACAAAACAAGATTTACTAGCTCTTATCTCCCTAAGTAACACTCCTAATCCTACATCCTTGAAAGCCGACGAGCATTTATATGAAACAAAGGATAATCATGACGTAAGCCCTTCAAAGTTTGATGAGGATGCACATTGCACATAGGTTCTACCTTATGTTTTGGTTAATGATGCTACTCAGTTTTAGCTTCCTCGGTATAGTATGGTTCTGGGGAAGCATCTTACCCTATGACTCAGCCGGGGTTGCCAAAGTGGCAGAAATGTGTAAAAATAGGAATTAAAAAGCATTTACAAGCTTCAAAACAGCAAGATACATACAACAGTTACGCTTCACCCCATTCCACAATATTTTCGGTTTAGAGAAAATTTTCAGATGAGATTGCTGGAGGTTTCCTACCCATATGTGGGAAACATGCATCAACATAGTGACACCTGATAAACATACAAAGTATTGTCACCATTATAGTCAAATTTCAATAGAGTCTATATAAGATTCCTTTTTTCTTCGGCCAAGTTACACAAGATTTCTTTATTTCCATTGTTTTTTTTAATTTTCAGTGGCACGGAGGGGTTTCATTTTTTATTTCTTTTTTTTTTTTTTTGTGTGTGTGGGGGGGGTGTGGGGAATGTGAGCACAGAACATCCGACTAGATATTGTTGAGAAACTAGGGTTGTAACATTTGAGTCCAGTGGTAGTACAAACATAGAAATAATGGCTGATGCAATTAGAAACACGTTTCCGTCAAACTGAAAGGTGACATTACCTAAATCTGTCTAGTAAAAATATTAGAGAACTAAGTATTAGCCCAGTGAAGATCTCTTTCCTTTTTCTTCTTTACTTTATTTTTTATTGAAGAGCACGTAAATGTAATGACTATCTATTTTTCAAAGGAATTCCCACTCAAATCTTTTGCATAAGCATCACAGAAAAGACAAAGTAATAATGAAACATATCTGAGACTTAATATGACAACGCAAATCTGATGTTTCCTTTTAATTTAATTCTGCAAGCTTAATGACATTTTAACAGTAGAAATAGTAAGCAACTATATTTTTGTCCAATATCAAGCAATTACCAAAGATTCAAACAAACAAGAGAACCATTTCGCATAACATTTTACCTGAAGCAAAGGTGGCTTTATATCTGGAACTTTTTCTGCAAAGTTCCGTGTATAAAATGCTGCTAAACCACTGCAGATAATACATATTCAGTAAAATGGACGCATTTATCCACTAGAAACTCCATAATTATGAAACATAAACACTGGGAATGAGAAGACAGGGACACAACAGTATGGTCACTCTTAAAAGTTAGGACACTGACAATGGGAATACATAATTTGATATAAAATAAACCTCACTATCTTATAAGCAATGGATACAACACATACTTTATAGCTTATGCACTGTAATAATGAATACCTACCCATGTTACATAAGCAGAGACACACCAAGGACATGCCAGATCCGTTATATGTGGGCAAATTGTATGTTGAGGTTTATCTACACTTCCTACTGTATATGCACCTATGTACATGACATAAGAAATCACATGCCAATGTATAAAGTTTGTTGATCATTCATTCTTGTGAGTGTCAAAGAATTGTATGTTAACGTATTTAGTTTTGAAGTTCGTTGATCATTCTTGTACTGTCCAATAAATTTCGGTCAACAAATTTATTTTTGATCTATGACATTCCCCAAGATATGTTGGGCACGTCCCATGAAGTGTCCAAGAATAGTAATGTATTTTACTGAAGACATTACCTTCCTAAAAGTGCCCATGAATCTTACTAGAAAGATTGTTAATGTCACATGCCACAACAGTTTGGCATCAAGTAACCACGTCACTTAGTTTGAACGTATAAGTTTAAAAATACGAGGATTAGTATCATTTAAAAGACTGAAACAAAGGAAATCATGTCCACAATATGCAAAAGTCTTAAGACTTACTAGACAATCAGACCCACCTAGAAAGCCCCGCAGGTCACAGCCAATTGAAAAATATGATCCTGATATTGGCTTTAACATATTCAGATGAAGCAATAGAATTAAATTGAATAATGGGCTGAATACAATTTGGTCCCTAAAATATTGTTCTTTGTCAATTCAGTACTTGGTGTTTCCCATTTGTGTTTAATTAGTCCAATTTTTACCAAATCCCTTTAAATAGATAACAGACTGCTGATTTGATTGAGGGCACTCTGATTAAGGATGAATTTGCAGGGACATTTTGGTAAAAAACTTCTTCTCACGTGCCAATCTCTCTCTTCCCATCTTCTGCCTCACACACTCTCTCTCTCTCTCCAACACCACCATCGCAGCACCGCCACCATGCTATAGACCACAACCACCACCTCCTCACCGGAAGCACAAAGCAGTCACAGAACAAGCGACCACGACCACAACCACAACCACAACCAGTGACAACCACCACTTACTCAATCCTCCAGCGACTCACCAACACCCACCAATAATATCACTACCAACAAGCCAGAAATTTTTCCAGTGGAAACATGAAAGGCTCTCCTCTATCAAACGCGTTGTTGACCCCATCAATGCCCATCAACAACCCTCCTGCTACTCACCAGTCACCACCAGCAACACATAGTCACCACCCTCCTGCAAATCAAAAGTAACCACCCACATCGCCACTCTCACCCATCATACCACAAAAATACATCCACCAATTTCATAAATTAATACCACAAAAGAGAGAAATACTCAACAATTTTGGATTGAGGATTCGATGGTAGGGTGAGTATGTATGCGTGTGTATGCAAGAGAGAGATTGTGTTATGGGTCAGTGAGGCGATGGCTACTAGGAGGCAAGGAGGGGTTACAAGGGGAGGTGTTTCTGGTGGGTGATGGTGGTCGGGGTGGTGGAGAGAGGGAAAAATGGGCTAAGGGGGTTATGGTTGAAGAGTGAAGGCAGGAAAGGAGGGGTTGGGGAAGAGAGAGAGAGAAGAAACAGGGAATAGTTTGGGATTTTTTCCATGGGTATCGCAGTTATTATTTTGGGAGAGAAGTGATTGGCCCGTCCCATATTAACTCGTTTGCCTGATTTTAATTTGAGTTTTTTCTTTCTACCATTACCCTCACAGTTCCTTCTCGTGATGGGCATGTAGGTATTTCTGTTATCAAATTAAAATGGTAGTTAAAAATTGAACTAAAACACAAATTGGAATCATCAAGGACTAAATTAACAAAATTGAAATGTGAGAGACCAAATCGGTAAAGAGCGCATACTTAATGGACCAAAAGTGTATTTAATTCTTGAATAATTGTCAAGCATGGGTCAAGTTAAAGACTCAATTCTACTTCATTGGGAAACTTGAGAAGATAGCATAAAGAAGAATTCTCCAGTTCCTAGTGAACATGCGGTTTCACTACGCTCCCCAGCAAATTATAGTACTTACTCAAGGAGTTTACTAAAAAAGAAATTTTCTTAATTTCCTGAAATTAATCCAATATATGAGTCTATGTCCTTACAGGTCCACAAGTAGAAAGTATTACCATGGTCTCGAGGACAGCTGAAGTATACTAGTTCTATACCCACCTAAACTACCTAGAGCATTCAGGCATAAAATAATGACTTGTGGACATCAAAATATGCTAGACGCAAATCATGAGCGCTCTAGATGAAACTCGTATACACTCGCCTCTAGATGTAGTAACTCAAAAGATTGTGTGGTCAAGAATCAAATGCGACTAACTGAGGATTTTAAACTGTTTTATAGGAGATGCAGACAATCATTGTTTCAGACAATTTAAACAATTCATTATGATTGATATCTATAATTCACAATCATCCATATTTTTTCTTGACATGAAATGCCAATTCTCAAAAAGATAAGAAGAAGGCTAACAAATCCATTGGTTTCTTCTAAGTATCTCGTCAAGAGTAGAAAAATCTGTTAGGGAGTAGAGAAAAGACATAGTAGACAAGAACTTATTTTGTGACTATAGACAAAGCTGAACGGCCAAAAACACATTAACATTTACCAAGTGAAGGCTAGGTTGCCCAAATGGATTGTTAGGCACTACTCCCATGTTCTCAACAACAACTACTGCAATGCACAATCACATAAAACTACAAATTATTGCAAAAGAACAAATCTTCTGAAAATGCATCGTTATTGTGCAAAATGCAAGCAAAGTATATCGTTGTTGAAATAAGAAAAATATTCACGGCTCAAGAATTGCAACTGCTATTTCCTATCGTCATATGTAAGAATATTATCAGTAAATAATTTTTGTGAAGGTCAAGCTACCTATATTGTTACCTACTGATTAGTTATACCAAAAAAATTGGAGGGGGGCAATTTTCAATTGAGACTATGCTTTTGATACGTGGATATACTTTTGTTCTTTTCCTTAAACATTTTGAGCTGTTGGAGGCATGAAAAATCTTACCCAAACAAAATTTATTCACAATTCTAGATTCTCTCAGTTGGATATCAGTGAACCAACTGTCCAATGGTATGGAGAAATGTTATTTGTAATTTCTATATCAATAACAATATGGGAATTCATATCCTAACGAGGATTCTGAAAGTAGAGTGGAAATGTATAAATAAAAACATATAAGATTTCATACTTCCCAGAATATGATGTGGTTTCACAACTGTAATACCTGCTGGCCTCTGAACAGGAATGAGACAAGCTAATCATGTGCTGAGCAAGGGACACCATTGCCAGTGATCTCATTGCACAGTACTCTGATGACAACTTCCAAAGCTGAAATGTTGATTTCATTGTCTTAGAAAATCAGAAGAGTAGAAAGAACCTCAAATTGAAAACATTGAACTGAAGTACCTCAAGAGTAGCACTAGAACCAGGAAGTGCCAATGTCAGAGACCCTCTGTCCCCCAGCAAACCAGAAGCCACAATGAAATCCTCTGGTCTTTTGAGCTTCATGCCAGTTATTAGCAACTTATCAAGCTCCAAATCTACGTTCCAAAAGTGCAAAAAGGACAAGCTAAACCGAAGTAGACGTCCTTCGAGAGATTGAACCCAGTCATAATCATGTATAGTATCAGCCGAGGTGTTATGTAAATCAAATTCATCATCCATCGTAATATGATGGGGACTTGGCATCTCAACCCTCTGTTCATTTAGATGAGTTTTCTCTCTCCTATGAGCAGCATTTTTCAGAATTTCAGCTCGTACTTCATTTACATGGCTTTTCACTGGATTATTGCCTCCATCTTTAAGGATTTCATGTTTCTGACAAAGAGACATCAATGACGCAAGGTCAAAATTCAGAGTGGCAATTCCAGGAAATGGGCAAGAGCTTTTGATTGGATGGTTGCTGCTTTGAAAGACTGGCTGTGTAATTGGAAGTGTTTCTGAAACACTTCCTTTACTCGCACGTGTTTGGGAACTATTGCACTCAGTCATGTTTGTAGTAACTGCGGGGATGTTTGCTGATGTAGTTCCCTTCCCTAAATTTTGCGAGTGAGATTGTGAAAATTTTACTTCTTCATTTACTGGAAGAAGTAAGGAGGAAACCGAAGTGTTCACATTAGTCACACTAGCAGAAAGGGGATCTCTGTTGCTACCACTACAAAAATGATCAAACATCGAATGAGAAGCATTTCCACGAAGAACCCGCTCACGAGCACCCGTCTTTGTGTCCCAGATGTACAAAACATCAGACGCATCAGATGTTCCAGAATAGTTCAGGCAGAGACATGCTACATAGCCTTTCACACTATCCCATACAACTTTTGCTGGGTAATATGGATGTCCAGGAAACATTCTCTCCACCCGCAAAGTCTCCAGCGAGGCAAGTGCAACACAAGAGTCATCTCCAACAGAGAGAAAGCAATCACTCCATGGACGATCAGTTTGACAAGGGGGAAAAATTATTTGGCGTACCGGAGCTACATGATGGTGCAGAACTGTAATGAGACTGAGAGATTCAAGATCCCATATATGGATCGTGCAATCCATGCTTCCTGACACTAAAACATGATTAAAACTCCACCCTTTGCAGTTACCCACCATGCGATGAGCAGCCAAACATAGTACAGCCCCAGTGTGCCCTAAAAGACATTGTCTAGATGCATGTGACCCTGCTTCATGGTGTGGACTTCCATCACGAAAATCACGTCCCTCATAGAACAAATCAAAATGCACAACTTCTATTTCGCCACTATAGAATCCATAAACAATGGCATATGGTGATTTGTAGTTTTCAGAAATAACCATTGATGAAGATATGAGCTGTCCTTCTCGGTAACAATCATATTGTTCATCGCCTGAAATTATACCATCTGAATTCTTTGGACATGGAGCACAATTACGCAGGGAAGCTAATTCATTTAGCTTGTCTCTCTGTTTTATGCCAATGTCATGCTTGAGGCCCTCGATTTTATAAGGAGTAGTAGCATTCATGATCCAGTCATCAAAAAAACTGCCTTCTCCAAGCATTTCACACTCTTGACAAAACTTACTGTTGTTATGAAGTTGATGACGCAATGACCAAATTGTGACATGAGCCTTCCCCAGCAAAGGTTCTTCGGTATGAAAGAAAATAGATTCAGCACGAAGAAGATAGTGATCCAATTGAATAAAAGAAATAGACACTCTCACATGAGAAGGATGAGAAACAGCAGGGATAGCATATACAGGCTCAAACCTGAACATGTTGCTTGAATATGATAATTTATACACAACTGCAGAACCTCTATTGTTCCACACAGCAAAATTTTCTACAAATATGCTTTGGGATTCACCAGTATTCAGTGTCATCCTAGCATCACGGCCTTCAAGAAACATGCCACCTATAATGTACAATTGAGTTGCACTTCCGTCAACACAAAGCTGATTATCTATGAAAGAAATCTTTCCCAATGTTGTACCACCATCCACTAGCCTGAATATGCAGTAGGTTCTATATACAAATGCTAAAACCTGCCCACAGGTTGCAAATGCCACTATCAGTCCCCCTTCACTTGATCCATCCACACAACCAGTCAACTCTAGATGCGAGGAAATTTTTCGCAAGCCAGTCACATTTTCTCCATTTGTTTCATTTTCCTTTAATATCGCAACACATTGTATTTTACTAAACGAATCAACCATCATCACTGATTGCTTCTCCATATCCCCACCGGAAAAAATTACAGCCATGAACTTCAAAGGGCCAATAGATAAATTACCATGAAAAATGGTTTGGACAATGGTAAGAGTATATGAATCCACAATTACGACCGTGCATTGGGAAGCTTTTGTGTGATGTGATTCTCTATCCCCCAAAGCCTCATCCCTTTCAGTGGAATCAAGTGACTTATAGTTAAATAAATGAACCGCATCAACGAAACAACAGGCTATACAGACATATCTCCGATTTTCAGGCAATGTTCGAACCATGGAAGGACTCCCCACCCAAGGTGGCATCTTCCTTCTGCGCCTGCAATGCCCACTGCCTCTGCTCCAAACACACAATACACCATCATTACACGCACTTATTAGTGCTCCATATTTAGCTGAGTTAGAATGCAATGCCTCATTAGTTGGATCGTCTAAGTTTTGATCTCCCAAAGTTGCATCAGGAACACATATGCCAAGATCAGCTATTGGTGCTGCATGACCACACAACATAGCAACTGCTTTTATTTCCTGCCCAATCAAGACATGTCAATCGAATGCAAATAAACGGATAATCTACACCAAAAAGAAATAAACACAGAGCAATCTTTTCTTCCAAGCGCTCATCAATTCCAAAACAAAATGACATAATTAAAATATTAGAATAAACGATATAATAACTCAGGAAACTTCTCGGCTTAGAAAATTTCAGTCATAAGAATTTCCATCTACTTGCATATTATGAATGCAAGCAAGTTGAGAGCCTGCCATTTATGTTCATACAACATCTGGACTACAATTATTTTGAATCAGCAAACGATCTAACCTCAAGGATTCATTTACAATGATTTTGTCATTGGCAATGTAGAATTAAGCTTCAAATTTAAAATTTGACAAACTAGTTCTTCAGTTTCAATTCGAGGACCCCAATCGAGTATCACTAAACGAGGCACCGAGTGTTTAAACTTGGCAGGAGACAACATAATCAATATATGCTGGAAAACAATTGTTTAACTAATACAGCTACATACGATACACATAAATGTGTATGTACCTGATTGGAATCAGTGAGGGATAGGTTCCACCAGATGATAGAGCCATCGGATCCGCCGGTGTAGAGTGTCGGAGGTCGATTGATTACAGCTGTGGCGGTGACTACGTGAACAGGTGGAGAGCCTGACCAAATACAGGCTACCGATTGACACTTCATCGACGAACTGTTCCCGGAGAAGCTCAGATCACAAGCTCGAGACTGACGGGGAACGTTTTTGTGCGCCAACGTTCAGTTTTTTTTTTTTTTTTTGGGAGTGGGGAGAGACATCGGAAGGTGAGTTCGGAAGTCATTCGCTTCAGAACTTAAAAGGATGGGTATCACTTGGGCCTGAGCTTGATCCTAGGCCTGGCCCCAGTCGAATAGAAGTCCAGCTTGCCTGACTGGATTAACACTACAAAGCGTGTTTGGTTGTTTCCTGTGGCTTAGGATAGTGCTACGGTACCAAAAATTGTTGAACTTTTCACACTTTGCATTCTAAAAAATTTTAAAAATTTTATTTTATACTTTAAAAATAATTTTTTTTACATTATATCTTTAATATATCAAAAGTGTTGTAATATAATCATTCTATTAATTTCTGTTGATTTTTTCGTAAAAAATCAACTTATTGACATTGACAAAAAAATTAATAAAAAATTAACAGAAGAATCACAGTATAATTCTTTTGAAACATTGATGAGACAATATGAGAAATTTAATCTTTGAGAGTATAAAATAAGATTTTTACAGCCTTTAGCGTACAAAGTGAAATTCACCCAAAATTATTTAAACTATCAATAACTTTTAATGTTACGCTAAATAATATTTGGCCATTGATTTTTCTTTGATTCAATTGTAATCGTTTGGTTTAAACGTAGTAAAATGAAAGTAATTTGCATGCCTTATTATTTTATTAGCTCAAAAAGAAAAAATATAGTACCGAAAAATAATTTATTTTTGGTATCTTACCCAAGTCCGGTGGGTTAACATATCAACCCAATTACCCAAATATTATTATAGTAATGTTGAAATAATGATAGGAAAACAAATATTGCCTATTTGTCATCCAATTAGATTCCATTTATCCCATATTCGGAAAGCAAAAGAGGTGCAGGAATATCACCATTTGGGCCTATCCAACACCCGATTTGAATAATTGTAGGTGGGTTTGGGGTTTGAGTAAAATTTGGGGCCAATGAAATTTCTTGCAAAAAGACTATTATAACCCTTTTTTTTTCAAAATGTTAGATTGCCCAAGAGACGATGATAAAATTCAATTAAAATAAAACTTTTAAATCATGAACTAATACGTGGATCCCACAAAAATATAAATTCATTTGTCAAACACAAGATTGGTTAGGTATATCCCTTTTTCCAAGCCAATGCAGCCGATTTCCAAGGCAATGCAGATTGTATTGGATTGGGTTGGATTGAAAAGAATAAACAACGTCATTCCTATCCACTCCCACATGACTATCCAAACACCACCAATATTACGTAGAAAACACAGGTAACAGGACAATGAGAATCCTCATTTGAGAACAAAAGAAAAACTAAACCAGAACCACCATAAAACCATGAAAAACATCCACCTCCAAGAACTCAGGTAACTGTACAAGCGACCATATTTACCAAATGCAATTTACAGCCTCACCTGTTGAACTCCACAGTGTCACAAAGGCTACGGTGATAGAACACCTAGGCTTCCAGACATACAAGCTGGCTCTGTCGATGCATGGTTTGCTGCTTGAGGATCATGGGCATTCCTGCTATTTGCCACCAGGACTTGCAAGTGGGATGGTACACTTGCTGGGGGCAAGGTCATATTTGATAATGGTCTAGCAGCTTGAACTGGCTGGGTTGGCCTGATAATGTATTGGCTTACAGCATCAGAATAAGCCCGTCCCGATAGGCTTCCACGCATCCTACCTGTGGGGCGCCAATTCTGTTCGGGTGGCGAATCCACTGGTTGCACTGCTCCTGTACTCTCTCTCTGCTCTGCAACTGACGAATGAAACCCATCAGCACTCAAAGAAAGAGATGTTCTAGATGTTTGGAATGGAGATGGCATAGATGGTGACTTTGTAGCCTGCAGGGCAGCACACAGCAATGCACATGAACCGCACCTGTTGGCCATCACCGACACCTGTTGCCTGACCAGTTCTATTTTGCGTACCTCCTTGATTAGGTTCAGGACGAGGGAAATGTGCAGATGACTGCACCAGGCTTGGGGAAGGACCCATGGCATGGGGAACCCTCATCTTCAAAGGTAGATGCTGATTTGAGTTATGGTCTGCTGCTAGTCGTGCGGGGGAAAATCTGTAAGCACCTGGGAGTAGACTTAACTCTGGACGACCCACCATCTGTTGAGCTGTTTGGCCAGGATTTAATGAGCGATTTTGATGATCCCAGTTCTACAAGTGAAAACACGGTTAAACAACCATGAAAAAGGATATGAAGTGAACCCAGGAACCCTATATTGGCAATAACATGCAAAGCCATAAAAAAACAAGCAGTAAATGAGTATCTGGAATATTATCTTACCTGTGTCCCAGAAAATTGCAGTGACGAAGATGAGGATGTGTGCGACACTTGAAGTGGATTGAAATGAGATCTAGAAAATTGGGGTTGCCTTCCCAAATTACTGGATGCTGCATTGAAACCATCTGTGAGTAATGACACAGCAGAAGAACTCTGAGAAGCAGCAGAAGGACCACAGGGGGCCAAGGTATTCAAACTATTTCTTGATCTTTGTGTGGTAACATGTATAGAATTCTGGACTGGAAGGGCCTGAACTGCAATTGGTGTTCTGCTTACATGCCTGGGTATTGATGGGAATCTCTGATTTTCATTGCTGAGACTGGAATTCCCAAATTGCGATTGTTGTACTTGCAAATTAGCAGGAACAGGAAGTTGACTATCTGGAACAGAGGATGCAAGGATAGCATTTCCACCAAAAGCCTCCACTTCTCGATTAAGAGCAGGAGAAACCGCGTCAGTTAACACGGGAGACGGCATATAATTTGAAGGAGCAGGCACAGAAACTTGACCAATACGAGAACTGTTTTCATTAACCTCATTCATATGATACGTATTAAGGCAGGTTGTCAGAATCTCAGTATTAGATTGACTTAGACAATTAGCGGGGGAAGGTTTTCTGTCTTCATTTCCCACTGCATCCATGACATCATTTCCCTCGGTGAGATCCAGAACATCTGGAGGAGCATTTGGGAAGATAGCAGATTCTTGATGCACAGACCCATCTTGCTTGCAATTGGGAGTATTATCATGTGGCTGGTCTGTAGGATCCTCACTTTCCTTGGTGGCCTCCCATGATCCATCTGCCGAGATGATCACATCAGCAACATTCTCTCCCACCTCTTTCAAGACCTGAAGGTAAAACCAACAAATTATAACTCAAAACTAAAAAAATCAAAATCAAAAGGAAATTGAAATTACAAATACAAAAGTACTTGCCTTGACCATATTTTGATCAATACGGATGTCAGTGAAGCAGACAAACTGATTACAATGTGGGCAGCGCCAGTATGGTCTTCTTGAATTTATGTCCACATAGTTGTCAAAATCAAAACACTAAAAAAGGAAAAGGGGTCACTTTTATGGAAAGAGCAAAAAGGAAAAAAAATAAAGATGGGGCATAGCAACATTAGTTTTTCTTCTTTTTTTTTTCCTACCTTTTCTTCAGGAAAGGTTAGGGGAAGGAAGCATGGATTTTGGTTGTCTTGCAGACAATTTTTAGATGGCCCAAGTATTGTTTATGATGTTAAAGCTTGATGGCTAAATAGCATTTAAAATCACTGCTCTTTCAAAGCGATCACGATATTGGTAACATATTCCATTGTTACAACATTCCTTTGTACATTTGACAGTGCAGAACTTCAAGCCAATCAAATATACAACAGCTTGATTGCAGACTCGCCATTATCGAAGATGATCCCCACAGATTTAGCACGCCATAACCTATACTAATATGGGTGTATGACAATAAGACAAATCCAGAAAATATGAACTTTGAGGAACAAATTTTAGAGGGCCTCATTTTAGGTCAATCAATTGTACTTATCTCCCAGGCAATTTGTCACTTCACAAAGTCTTCCCAGTTATATATTCATGCAACAACTTCTAAGCGAATAACAATTGGTAGCACTTTTAAGAACTCACATACAAAAACATACCAAAGTGGGTTTTGGATAGGAAAGAAAAGATGAGCTCACTAACTACGAAGAAACAAACTCAAAAATAGGATTATTTAAACATTATCATATCACAAAAACTATTAGATTATGATTCAACATGTAAAAGTTCCCACCTCCACTTTTAAAGATAAAATATGTTTTGGTTGTGGAGTATTCACCTGAAGATGTTTACATGAATGCCCTTTGATAGGAGTTGTAATACGCCGGAAGCTGTTTAAGATTGAGAATCAAGATAAATTAACAGGAATTCATCAATTTAATTCAGCTGATATCAGAAGAAAAGGGACCATCGTCTAATTAGAATATCTGACTACTCATTAAAGGGCAAAATAATTAACAAAATACACAAAAGATGAAATCAGTATACTCCATACTCCATAGGATCTGCATAACTAGAGAACAATAGAGGTTTTGGAAAACAGTGAAAAGCAATTTTTTTTTTAAGCAACAAACAAGATAACATACCTTATGGGACAGTTTATTGATATTCGTGATGGTCCCTCAATTATCTCAGAATCTATTAAGGAAAAAAGCGTACAAAAAGAACTTAAAATATAGACAAACAGAGCAAGAATTTGATGTTTGACTGCAGAGAATTCATTGCACATCATAAAATGACCAAAAAACAGAGAATAAACAAACAACCATTCTCCCTTTTCCTTTTTCTTGCTTGGACATACCTGAATCCAATGCAGCAATAGCAGGATGCGAATAATCCTCTAGGGCAGGACAGTCAGGGGTAGAGACCACACTCATATAAGCAACAAAAACTATATAACTTCCTTCACAATGATTTACAGATACTGTCAAGTGGCAGATGGATTTCCAACAACAAAACCAAATATTAGACATGGAAGATTATGTGTTGGTTATACCATTAAACTCGCCCACAGCTTGGAGAAGATTTGTTCCATATTTCAGCAAAGGCGTCACAACTGTCGGAATCTGTGGTCCGGTGTCCTGGTCGGAAAAAAACAAAATATGCATCAAACTTTTTTAATTTGCATCATACACACTATAGCATATATAGTAATTCTTCCAATATAGCATCCACAACAAACCATGAAAACATTAGTCCTTCTCTCCACTCCCTTTCCATTCAACAGAAAGCTACAGAAATAAAAGAACAGCCAGTCAGAATAAATTCAGCGTAACTCTTTTCATCAAAAAATGTAAGGGAAAAGATTCATACTTTACTTGTGGTGGGCTTATGATACATGAAGATGTCTCTATATTATCTGTCTGAGCAACAAATAACCGCTGCAGGCAAAATGTAAATAAAGGTAGTCTTATTTTTTCAAGTTTATGTTCACATTTTTTACCTTGTACATATACAAAAGGAACAATATAAGCAAAAGTAGGAGGATGCAACAATTGTAGACCAGAAAGTTGATTATTCCAATTAGCATTAACTGACAGCAATATGGTATGGGTTATACTCATAGTTGTCAAATCACGATTCATATCGAGAATCATGAATCATAAGGTTCGACACAAAATTTGAAAAAAAATAAAAAATAATATTTACATATTTAAAATAGGCAAGATATTGAATATTAAACGTTATTGCATTCTAAAATAATCAACTAATATAATCACGTCGTCTAAATAAAAAGACGTTAGTCTTTCACCTCTTTTTTATCTTTTATTTAACCATTTTCAAATTCAACAACTTGAAAAACAAATTCATTAAAGCGCCATAGTGATTCAAGAAACCAAAACAATAACACCCATAACAGATTAGGTTACAAACATGAATAAAAAAAGAACAAATAAGAAAATTGATTGGAAAAAAACATACAAACCAACATTTTGAAACAAAAAATTAGAACCTAACAAACTACCCATGAAAAAATTAAGATCAAAACTCAGCCAATGATGCGAGAGCTTTAGCCGTGACCTTTAGCTTTAGATAGCGCAATGCGAAAGATGACGAGTTTTTATTAGCGGACAAAATGACGTCATTTTGCCAAAAATCTGGGTTTTAAAATAAAGTGACTAAATCGTGCAATACGAATCAAATCATACGATTCAGGTGCAATTTAACTTTAAAAACGATTCTCATATAAGATACGAATCGTTTTTTATCTGTATCTAACCAAATCATACGATTCAAATCACAAATCGTATACTCTCAATACAAGTCATATCCTGACTGCTCACGTGACAGTGTATATAGCATGCTGAAGAAATCATTGACATCAGCAAGTATAAAATAATTAACAGTAGCATAATGCTCAAATATATGGGCAGCCTCTAGTTGGAAAAAAATCAAATTACTTGCAAGAATATAAATTAATTAAGCTAATGCATCACGGACATGTAGAAGATTAGCTGCAACTTAAGAATCTGGAGTCAGAAGAATTATGGTTGACAAATTTATCAATTCAACTACATATAAACACTTCTATAGGAGGGCAGGTGAAACAATTGGCACAATTGAAAATTTTTTGAGGGTAAATATTTGATATAAACAAAGGAACAGAGGTTCTAGACATGAACTACATCCCAAGATGATGTTACCTACACAACCAGATAATTACCACCCCCATCCTTTTTTATATATACCATATATAGCACCAAGAAGGCACAACCATATACACAAATTGTTAACAACTTTTTCTGGAATAGCATATACTTGACACGTGCACAAGCAACTTGGCAAAATTAATTGCCCATGTGGCAAATTCCCCAACTACAAATCTTTCCCTTTCCAGAAAGAACTCTCTCTCTCTCTCTCTCTCTCTCTAGTTTTTTTTGGCAGGGGGGTTGGGTGTTTGCCAATGCATATGCATGCAAAAACCTACCACTACATCCACTCCTCTTGAAACCAACCACTAATTCCATCCTCCCGCTTTCCTTTCTGGTGGGCATTCCATCACTTGTAGTAAACAGGGGAGTTAAGCCGGAAATATTGGCACCCAAGCCCCCCCTGCTAAGTGAGTCAGTGCTCAACAACCAATATACACAGGACCGACACTAGCCTTATTCCTGAATTAATATCAACAAGAGTCACATGCACTTCAACAGCAAATGGGCCAGTTTTCACTGAATCAAAATATAAGGGAAATCTTGCTCAACTCATTACAATCTTGTGCAAACTTCTACGGACTTTGTGAGCATTGGTTTAAGAGATGCTTACTATTTTATCTTCTGGAGAAGGTTTTGCATACTTTGAAATATGGAAGTCAATAGCAAATGTGCCATATCCAGGCTACACTACGGAATAAGACATATCAATGACTTCAGTGCTTCAAAAGAGATGAGAATGTATACAACAGAAAAAAGAAAAAAAAAAGGAAATGCATACCTTGACTTCAAGAAAAACAAGTATCTGACCCATTTTCAGTAGGGGATAGAATCTGCATACACACACGGGAAATACAACTCTACATTTACAATTCATTACTAAAGTTGCTGCTGTTGATAAATGATTCCATGATCAGCCACATCAAAATGCACTTAACCATATCATACCACAGAAAAACTTGGGAACTAAGACCCAAATTGGGAACTTAATGATCTGTGACACATTGTTTGGGTAAAAACCTTCCTTTCAATCTTGGTCAATTTGAACAAATTAAATTGTAAGTCTTTGCAAAAGTCCACCCCGATTAATTCACAAAACAGAATTGGAAAAACAAACATGAGACAACACAAGTCACCAAGGCAAAATAGTAATAGACACTAGCTAGCATTATATACTCTGCAATTGGTTTAAAGGACGCAAACAGACGAAAAATTAAGAAACACTAACAAAGATGAATACAATGATAACAACCAAAGTTATCAAATCGTGTATCGGAAGGCGTATCGTAAGATACAAATATTGTATCGTATCGTGTATCGTAAGATACGATGCAATTTTAAATAAATAATAAAAAAATATATATACCTTTGAAAAAAAGTCATACACTCATAAAAAATATAGCATTTCATTAATACTCCACCAACTATTCAAGTTATCAACATAATCCACTACTATTATAATGCAAAGTTCAAAACCATAGTTCACTAATTCAAACTTTAAACACCAAAGAGACTTCTAATCCAAATTTCTAACATCCATTTTGAACTCAATCTTCAATTTCAATTGAAAATGCATCATCATCATCATCATTGTGATCGGATGCCAACAAGTCTTCACTTCCTTTATCATCTTCAACTTCTTGTATTTGTTCATCCTCATCCTCATCTTCAAGTTGAACTATTTGCTTTCCTTTTTTCTTGTATAAAGTAAGATTTCTAGGCCCTACAAAGCAACCAATACAAAATATAAAAAAAATAAAATTCAAAGTAATGGAGAAGAAGAAAAAACAACCACTACATTTTAATTACCTCTCTTTCTCTTTTTGCTAGTCCCTTCTTGAACCTCAAAACATTCACCAACATTCATCCAAGTAGTGTCCTCAGGAAGGAGTGCATCTTCTTTTTCAGTGATCCACTCATCATCAGATTCCATATCTGAGAGAGAAATAGGATCATAGGAATCACCCTCTAGTATTCTCTTTTGGTGTCTTGCCTCCAATCGAAGATTGTACTTCACAAACACAAGTGCACTTAATCTTTGTTGCTCTAATCGATTTCTCCTCTTAGAGTGCACCTGGTCAAATGTACTCCAATTCCTCTCACATCCAGTGGCACTACAAGTCAAGCTAAGGACGCGGATAGCAAGTTGTTGCAACTCTGGACAACATCCTCCAAATGATTCCCACCACAAGGCTATAAAAAATTACAATAGAATACTCTATTAACTAACTTAAGCAGTTACATTCAAATAACTAACTTAAGTTAAGTTACCACTAACCAGGTTGTTTCTTCTTCCTCATTTGGATTGTCATGTTCATTCCAAACATCAAATCAACATTATGAAAGATATCTAATTGTTTATCAACTTTTTCTCTCATAATAGGACTTGGGCACATTCTCTGAATAGTCTGATATAGTCCCATCTTTATCTCATAGTCCGCACTACCGGTGTAATGAAACCTGAAATAATTATTTTGATTTACAATGATCATTGATCAGCATACAATATATAGATATAAAATGATATAAAAATTGAGAAAATTAAGTCTTACGCGGGATTGAGATAATAGGCAGCTGCATGAAGAGGTCTGTGTAATTGCATGTTCCATCTAGTGTCAACAATAGTCCATATGGGCTCATAGTGCTTCTTCACATTACGAAAATTCTTTTGGATTTGTTCCTTTGCCTTGTCCATTGCCTCATAAATATACCCCATGGCAGGCTTTAGATCCCCATCTACAAGCCTCAACACCTTCATCAATGGCAACACACACTTCAAGCAATACTTGATTGATCCCCAAAAATTTTGGTCAGCTAGTATAATATCCATCACTTTTACACCATCTCCCTTCTTACAATATTGACTTCTCTGCCATTCCTCAGAAGCAAACATTGCTCTAAGCCCAATTTTATTTTCAAATAAACTCCTTAAAGTTAAATATGAGGTGGCAAATCTGGCTACACAAGCTCTCACCAAATCCCTTTTCTTTGTATACTTTCTCATAAGATTTAACACCCAAGAATGTCTATAAATGTAAACTGTGATTTTCCTTGCCTTTGACATTATATCCTTGTGCAGAGGAAGGTCCCCAATATCCGTCAAAATGAGATCTAGACAATGTGCACCGCAAGGAGACCAAAACAACTTTTTCCTCTTTGTCATTAACAACTCCCCAGCTTTTACATAAGCCGATGCACTATCAGTTACAACCTGAACAACATTATCCTCACCAATCTCTTCTACCATTGAATCTAAAAGCTCAAAAAGATTATCCACATTCTTACAAATACCTGAAGTATCAATACTTTTAAGAAACACACTTCCTCTAGGACTATTCACTAAAAAATTAGTGATAGAGCGATGTTTCCCATCAGTCCATCCATCAGACATAAGAGTACAACCCGTCCTTCTCCACTCTGCTTTATAATTTTCCATCAACCCACCATTAATCAAATTTGTTTCTTTTTTCAAAAAAGAACATCTCACCTCATGATACGATGGAGGTTTCAATCCCTTACCAAACGATGCAACAGATTCTAACATTCTTACAAAATATGGATCCTTTACCAAATTAAAAGGAAGGGCATTAGCATAAAAACATCTACAAATATCCAAGCATACATCTTCCCTACCCTTTTTCTTCAACATAGTATTCAAAGTAATTGTGGTGGTTGGCTGTATTTTATCAGCAGTAGTACTACCCACACTGCCACTACTTTTCGAATCCACAAGACTCATATCTTTGCTAATTGCCCTATCATCCAATAATTGCTTAAAAAATTCAGTTACTTCCTCAGGGCAATGCTTACAGGCTGCTACATCTTTGCGATTACTTGCCAAATGATTTTTCATTCTTGAAATGCCTCCCCAATAGACATTTGCACAATGAATGCATTTCAATTTCAACCTTGATCCTTCTACTTTGTCACAATGTTCCCATGTGGGATCATTAGCAAGTTTTTTAGTCATTTCTATATGAAAATTGGATGCAGGTGATGCCACTGTTGCACAAAATTAAAATTAATCAAGATTCAAAAATTTTTATACAAAAAAATTTATATACATTTGGCTTTGTAAATAAATTAATATCATTACATACTGCACAGGACCAACGATCAATGGAGACTGGGAAGAAGAAGAAGAAGAAGAAGAAAAAGAAGGAGTACCTGGAGAAGGAAGAAGGCAGCGATCAACACCCACAGTCGGAGACAAGCAATCACCCACAGACGAAGACCGGCAATCACCCACAGTTGGAGACCACCCACAATCGATCACCACCCAGACTCGAAGACCACCCACAGTCGGAGACCACCCACACAGTCGGAGACCACCCACACAGTCGAAGACCACCCACACAGTCGAAGACCACCCACAACGATCACCACCTACAACGTTCACCACCCACAGTCGATCATCACCCACCCACAGTCGATGGCTGAAGAGAAACCACAGACGTCGTCGATAGACCACCCACACAGTCGAAGACCACCCCACAGCGATCACCACCTACAACAACGTTCACCACCCACAGTCGATCATCACCCACCCACAGACGTCGGTCGATGGCTGAAGAGAAACCACAGACGTCGGTCGATGGCTGAAGAGAAACCAGACGTCGGTCGATGGCTGAAGAGAAACCAGACGTCGTCGAATATGTGAGAAATGTCTGATTTTTTTTTTTGTAACCCTAACCACTGAAACGACGTCGTTTCAGTGGTTATAGGGGATTAAAAAAAAAAATTCAGAGCACAAAACGACGTCGTTTTAAAAAAAAAAAAAAAAAAAATTTGCACGTATCGTGCGTTTCGTACCGATACGTATCGTATCGTAAAAACGTATCGTGTATCGGACGATACAACGCAAAAACGATACATAACTACGATCCGTATCGTTTTAGGGCTGTATCGTAACGTATCGTACGATACGTATCGCGTATCGTACGATACTAACAACTTTGATAACAACCACAACTGTGACAAATTTGTTGTGCCCTGCAAGGAACTCAGAAAGATTTACAGAAGTGGGAAATTGGGACTAAATTGGGTTAAGAACATTATCAGCATCTTCATTTAAGATAAGAAATAATTATGGACACTTAACCATAGTCTGATTGACCTTGAAAGCGGAAGACAAAGATTATTTTGTCCACAAGCCCAAAAACTCTGAAAACAAAAAAAAAAAATGAAAGAAGTTGAAGATGACATGTTGTAATACACAGATAAAGGAAAAGGCTGCCAAACAGGTGTGGTAAATTTTTTGTAACACTTGTACTATAAGCTAGGGTCTCTTTCCAACACTCTTTCAATTGAAACTAGAAACAAATTGCATCTACAGTGTTATTTTTAGACAATAAAGTGTATGTGGTCATATGAGCCACACCCTAATATTCAAAAGAAAAAGGAGGTGGAGACATATTTCAAGGCTTCTCAGTCACCAGGCCAATCATCCATATGGTCAACTAGAAAACATGAAGGGGCATGCAGCATGCAAATTACCCAAGGACTGACTTTGCTAAATGTTGGAGATATAGCAGCAACCTAGTTTATTAGGGTTTTATTAAGTTTTCCTTTTTTACCTTTTTGTCCTTATGGTAACTCTTATTGACTATATATACGGGGGCTCTACACTTAGTTTGGATCCCTTTTTCACTTACCTTTATTCCAAGTTGGTATCAGAGTCATACCCTAACCCTAACCTCATCATCAATCACCA